>CM042570.1:11037500-11437500 GCA_023630585.1 Cranoglanis bouderius
TGTTTGGGATCGTTATCATGTAGGAATACTGCTCTGCGGCCCAGTTTCCGAAGGGAAGGGATCATGCTCTGCTTCAGTATGTCACAATACATGTCACAGTACACTCCCCAGTGCCGGCAGCACTCATGCAGCCCCAGACTATGACACACCACCACCATGCTTGACTGTAGGCAAGACACACTTGTCTTTGTACTCCTCACCTGGTTGCCGCCACACACGCTTGACACCATCTGAATCACATAAGTTTATCTTGGTCTCATCAGACCACAGGACATGGTTCCAGTAATCCATGTCCTTAGTCTGCTTGTCTTCAGCAATCTGTTTGCGGGCTTTCTTGTGCATCATCTTTAGAAGAAGCTTCCTTCTGGGACAACAGCCATGCAGACCAATTTGATGCAGTGTGCGGCATATGGTCTGAGCACTGACAGGCTGACCCCCCACCCCTTCAACCTCTGCAACAATGCTGGCAGCACTCATACGTCTATTCTGCAAAGCCAACCTCTGGATATGATGCTGAGCATGTGCACTCAACTTCTTTGGTCGACCATGGTGAGGCCTGTTCTGAGTGGAACCTGTCCTGTTAAACCGCTGTATGGTCTTGGCCACCGTGCTGCAGCTCAGTTTCAGGGTGTTGGCAATCTTCTTATAGCCTAGGCCATCTTTATGTAGAGCAACAATTCTTTTTTTCAGATCCTCAGAGAGTTCTTTGCCATGAGGTGCCATGTTGAACTTTCAGTGACCAGTATGAGAGAGTGTGAGAGCGATAACACCAAACTTAACACACCTGCTCTCCATTCACACCTGAGACCTTGTAACACTAACGAGTCACATGACACCGGGGAGGGAAAATGGCTAATTGGGCCCAATTTGGACATTTTCACTTAGGTGTACTCACTTTTGTTGCCAGCGGTTTAGACATTAATGGCTGTGTGTTGAGTTATTTTGAGGGGACAGCAAATTTACACTGTTATACAAGCTGTACACTCACTACTTACATTGTAGCCAAGTGTCATTTCTTCAGTGTTGTCCCATGAAAAGATATAATAAAATGTTTACAAAAATGTGAGGGGTGTACTCACTTTTGTGAGATACTGTATATATAATGTTTGTTATTTATTATTTGGCTACGTTATCTAATGCAAAATATTGTCAATAAAGAGAATCTTAAAATGTTGCTGGTGTAATAATACGTATATTTTCCTGATGTGTTTACTGAGAGGGACAGCACTACACTGGAAAGAAACCCATGGTGCATGTAGAACATGAATGTAGAAGTGGGTCTTGGTGAATTCTTTAATTCTGGGAACCTTCTTCAGTGAAACAGGAATCTGCTTGTTCAGAGGCTAAAATATTAATAATGAGAAGTGTCTGAAATTGAAACTTATCCACAATCCATGGTGCACAGTTCATCTAGATTTCCTGAGGTAAAGTTTTAGTATTTTTGTACCACTCTTAAGGTGGCTCATCAAACATATTTCAGACAAACATTCAAGCTCAGTGCTTAACCCATACAGTAGCTTTGGCACAAATGGAAGTTTCTAAAACAGGCTATGTATGGTAAGAAAGAACAGTAGTGTTAACACATTTTTTAAAATTTTTTTGCTCCCCTGGTACATATCCTTTGATAATTAGTAACTATTAAATACCACAGTAGCTTCTCAGTATGCTCAGTTCTCTCTCTATATCTATATCCACACACACACACACACACACACACACACACACCAGCCATAACATTAAAACCACCTGGCTAATATTGTGTAGGTCCCCCTTTTGCCGCCAAAACAGCTCTGACCCATCAAGGCATAGACATCACAACACCTCTGAAGGTGTGCTGTGGTATCTGGCACCAAGATGTTAGGAACAGAAGTTCTGTAAGTTGCAAGGTGGGGCCTCCATGGATCGGAATTTTTTGTCCAGTACTTCTGTTTGTCCACAGATGCATGATCGGATTGAGATCTGCGGAATTTGGATGCAAGTGAACACATTGAACTCTGTCATGTTCCTCAAAACCTTCCTGAACTATTTTTGCAGTGTGGCAAATAGCATTATCCTGCTGAAAGAGGCCGCTGCCATTATGGAATACTGTTGCCATGAAGGGGTGTACTTGGTCTGCAACAGTGATTAGTTACCTGTAAAAGTAACATCCAAATGAATGCCAGAATCCAAGGTTTCCCAGCAGAACATTGCCCAGAGCATCACACTTCCTCCGCCGGCTTGCCTTCTTCCTATAGTGCATCCTGGTGCCATCTCTTCCCCAAGCGATGCACACATACCCGGCTGTCCACATGCACAGCAAGCTGTGATACACTGTGTGTTCTGACACCTTTCTATCATAGCTAGCATTAACCTTTTCAGCAGTCTGTGCTACAGTAGCTCTTCCGTGGGATCGGACCAGACGGGCTAGCCTTCACTCCCCACGCGCATCAATGAGCCTTGGGTGCCCATGACCCTGTCACTGGTTCACCGACTGTCCCTTTTTTGGTCTACTTTTGGTAGGTACTAACCACTGCATACCAGGAACACACCACAAGACCTGCCGTTTTGGAGATGCTCTGACCCAGTTCTCAGATCTCAATTTGGCCCTTGTCAAAGTCGCTCAGATCCTCACGCTTGTCCATTTTTCAGACTTCGAGAACTGCCTGTTCACTTGCTGACTAATATATATCCCACCTCTTGACAGGTGCCATTGTAATGAAATAATCAATGCTATTCACGGCACCTGTCAGTGGTTTTAATGTTATGGCTGATCTGTGTATATACTGACCTGTCTGCCTTATAGCCATCTTTGAATGGAGTGTAGTAATGGTCCAGTATCCTTTCACCCCTGGTGGGGCAGGTGATGTGTTTGTGAAAGTTTGGCACTGCATGTTTGAGGTTGGCACTGTTAAAGTCTCCTGCCACAATGAGCGCAGCGTCCTGGTGATGAGTCTGGTGTTGAGTGAGAGCCTCATGTAGTTCACATAAGGCAGTGTCCATGTCCGCCTGAGGTGGAATATAAACGGCACTGACTATGACCGAGGTAAATTCCAGAGGAAGGTAGAAAGGGTGACATATAATGGTCAGGAGCTCCAGGTTGGGTGAGCAGGAGCATAAGAGGAACAATGCTCACACTGTCGCACCAGCTGCTGTTTACCATCAGACACACTCCACCTCCCCTTGACTTCCCCGTCTCCAATGTTGTCCATGTGGTAAACCGAGAAGAACTCGGCTGGCTGGATGTCTCGGTGAAGTAGTGGAGGATGCAGTCCCGAATATCCCTCTGAAAGTTAACCCTGGCCCTGAGGTTGTTGAGCTTGTTCTCCAGAGGCTGGACATTGGCTAGCAGGATGCTAGGCAGGGGAGAACGTTGTGCACGAGCCCTCAGCCTCGAGCCCTATCAGGTGATAGGGGAGTGGATTGTAAACCAATAGAAATAAGAGTGTTTCTACTGTATTGGATAAGAGCCATGGTGAAAAGTGGTTAAAGTAAGGGAAAGTGCAAAAAATAAACAAAAACAAAAAGTGTGGTTGGAGCAGGCATGACAGCAGGCTACCTCACCAGTGCCATCTTGAAAACAAATGAAAGAACCTCTGGTGCACGTTTTTTTTTTTTTTTTTTTTTTTTTTTTTTTGTGGTGCAATCTGCCAGTGGTACAAGCCTAGAAAAGCATCACAAAAGAAAAATGCAACAGTTTGGTGATGCTGATATTGCAAGCAAAAGATCCATTGATCAATTTTCTGTACCGCTTATCCTACACAGGGTCCCAGGGATCCTGGAGCCTGTCCCAGGGGACTCAGGGCACAAGACAGGGGGGTACTCTGGAAGGGGTGCCAACCCATCACAGGGCACAAACACACACCCATTCAATTTGGTAATGCCAATAAGCCCACAACACGTCTTTGGACTGGAGGAGGAAACCGGAGTACCCAGAGGAAACCCTTGAAGCATGGGCAGAACATACAAACTCAGCACACACAGGGCGGGAATCGAACCCCCAACCCTAGAGGTGCAATGCAAATGCGCTAACCACTAAGGATCCCGTGCACTCATTGCCGTGGCCCGGGGTTCGATTCCCGGCCAGGGAACCCCAGCCACTGAGGTTTGCACTCAGTGCCGCTCCCAAGCTTGGATAAAATGGGAGGGTTGTGTCAGGAAGGGCATCTGGTATAAAAATTGTGCCAAATCAATATGCAGACCAATGATCCGCTGTGGCGACCCCAAACGGGAGCAGCCGAAAGAACAGCTTTTGCTGTAAATATATAAAGATGTAAATATCAGGAAATGAAATCTTAAAATTCTGATCTATCATATTCATCTTTTGATCTCAAACCCAAATGTCTTCAGTGTAGGCCATCAGTGGTTGATCAAAAGACTGTAGCTATGCAACAGTCTCAACAGTCTCTACAATATTCACACATTCAGTAGGCTCTCAATAGTATACACACAGCCAGGCAAGAACCTTTTTAACAGACTTTGAATAGATTCTCAGTGGCATGTATGTAGCTAGGAAACAGCTCTTCAACAGATCTTTATTCATGTATATTTTAAAACAATTGTTTCTTAAAGCAGAAACTGTTTTCTAGCTATAAATGTCTCATCAATATACAGTACAATGGTGCTTGAAAGTTTGTGAACCCTTTAGACTTTACTATATTTCTGCATAAATATATTGTAATATTATTATAATATAATATTTCTGGTAACTGTTGATCAGTCCTGCATATCAGCTTGGAGGAGTTTTAGCCCGTTCCTCAGTACAGAACAGCTTCAACTCTGGGTTGTTGGTGGGTTTCCTCACATGAACTGCTTGCTCCAGGTCCTTCCACAACATTTCTATTGGATTAAGGTCAGGACGTTGACTTGGCCATTCCAAAACATTAACTTTATTCTTCTTTAATGATTCTTTGGTAGAATGACTTCCAAAGAAGTGCTTAGGGTCGTTGTCTTGCTGCATGACCCACTTTCTTTTGCGATTCAGTTCATGGACAGATGAACCATGTCCTGATATTTTCCTTTACAATTCGCTGGTATACTTCAGAATTCATTGTTCCGTCAATGATGGCAAGCCGTCCTGGCCCAGATGCAGCAAAACAGGCCCAAAACATGATACTACCACCACCATGTTTCACAAATGGGATAAGGTTCTTATGCTGGAATGCAATGTCTTCTTTTCTTGAAACATAACGCTTCTCATCTAAACCAAAAATATCTATTTTGGTCTCATCCATCCAAAAGCATTTTTCCAGTAGTCTTCTGGCTTGTCCATGTGATCTTTAGCAAAGTGTAGACAGGCAGCAGTGTTCTTTTTGGAGAGCAGTGGCTTTCTCCTTGCAACCCTGCCATGCACACCATTGTTCTTCAGTGTTCTCCTGATGGTGGACACATGAACATTAACATTAGCCAATGTGAGAGAGGCCTTTAGTTGCTTAGAAGTTACCCTGGGTTCCTTTGTGGCCTCGCAGACTCTTACGTGCCTTGCTCTTGGAGTGATCTTTGCTGGTTTACCACTCCTGGGGAGGGTAACAGTGGTCTTGGATTTCCTCCATTTGGAACACAATCTGTCTGACTGTGGATTGGTGGAGTCCAAATTCTTTAGAGATGGTTTTGTAACCTTTTCCAGCCTAATGAGCATCAACAACTCTTTTTCTGAGGTCCTCAGAAATCTCCTTTGTTCGTGCCATGATACACTTCCACAAACGTGTTGTGAAGATCAGACTTTGATAGATCCCTGTTCTTTAAATAAAACAGGTCGCTCACTCACACCTGATTGTCATCCCATTGATTGAAAACACCTGACTCTAATTTCACCTTCAAATTAACTGCTAATCCTAGAGGTTCACATACTTTTGCCACTCACAGATATGTAATATTGGATCATTTTCCTCAATAAATAAATGACCAAGTATATTTTGTCTCATTTGTTTAATTGGGTTAAGTGAGTGAGTGAGCACTGTGTTTTAAAATAAACATATTTAAAGTATTTCCAGTTGGAGTTTTTCTTTCAGCTAAACACCAAACATACAATGATACTTGCATTCAGAGCATCAAAATAAAGTGCTAGTAAACTTATTGTCTATGGAGCGTCCATTAATTCCTGTATTTACAGTTCATAAAGATATGTGTAATCAGAGTAAGCTATCATGTTATTAATAGTCAAAGGATATCTACAGGGAGATCATCAAAAAAAGGTTTACAGTTAGCATATTGCCAGCTGTTCATTTGTGATTTGGCATGAATTATAAATATCTAGATAGTGTTGAATTTACACAGGTGTACCCCGTTTAACATATTTAGTGTGAGTGCCAAAGAAAATTCAATACTAGTGCTTATTTAGACTTTTAAAATAATTATTATAAGAATTTATTTTTAAATCACTCAATTTTTTTTTTTTTCTATAAAGAGTCACTTCAAAAGGAGCAGAAAAAAAATTCTAATATGCTTAGATGTTTTATGTTGCAATACAGCAAAAAGAGAAATAATCACTAGGAGTGAAAACTTTATGGAGGCACGATGTCCTACCTCCAGTATGAAGATCATATTAAAGAGGATAACTGCTGTTTCTAAAAAGAAAACTAATTGGCATTGCAGGCTTAGTGTGGCTGTGCGCACACCTAAACATTTGGTGTTTCTCTTTAATTCATTAAACTTATTTGTCAATTAAAGCAAAAATACAGGACCCTTAATTTCAGCATTTATTATAGACAAAAATTGTCTTTCTTTATGTACATGAATAATTACAACTTCAATTATAATTCCCAAGATTTGTTTTACTGTTTTTTTTACACATCATATTTGTGCTTAATTTAAGGTTTGTTCTTGATGACATTCGCTATCTTACATACAAAAAGAAGCTGCAGTGAGCTCCCATGTTAAAAGCTGGGGATACTCTACCTGCCAAGCAAGTCATTCAACAGAAATGGCATTCACATTAATGTTCATCATTATATGTTACAAAAAGAGTGCATCTGCTGCTACATTATACACATTAAACTATAGATCCTGATATCTACAGTGATTACTGTACAGAAAGCAGGTGGTGGGGTTGAGGCGCAGGACTGGGTAGTGATCTCTTTGAGACCTGAAATAATCTGTTAATTGGCTCCCACACCAAAAGACTAGCTCCTTTCAGGTCTGTGTTCTACACTATGTGTGTAAACGTGAGTGTGAGTGCTTGTCATAGCTAGTTTCTTACAACTTATTATATGCTGCCTAAAACTGCAGAAATGAGCTTCCATCTCACTTTCCGTTGAGCGGTTATTGAAGTGGACAGTCCAGTTCTCAATAGCTCCAGAGCTACTGGTGCTACTTCCTCATTTTGATGGATCTTAACATTTAATCCATCAACATGAAAGGCAGTTTCCCATCACAATGACAGCAGTTTCCCATCACAATGACAGCAGTTCTCAGATCTGTGTTCTTGTTTGGTTGCGGCGGTCTGATCGACCATAATGTTTGTGAAAGACCTGTGTCGCGTCAATCATGGCTCAGCCATTGCAAGGGAATTGACAAGTAGGCAATCGGAGACACATAAAACCAATCTCGGTTCCATTCTGCAGCCTCGTCACAACTCGTTATATACAGATTGCATGACAGTGTAATACACTGAGTAATAACTGAAATGACACTTGCATGGAGCAAACAAGAGAGAAATAAATGGTTTCTGCACCTTACTTCATTACGCTGTAATGAAGTGCAAAAGACACAACACACACCTTCATCTGAACATACTCTAGCGGAAACAATTATGAGGTCAGATGGAATTCAAATCTATATGTAAAAATAAACAACTCAATAAACTGGGATGTTAGTACACTCAAGTCAAGTAGAAAATGTTACCAGCGAAGAGTAGAAAGCTCACTGAATTGAGATTTTCCTCCAAACTAAAGAGACTAATGAGAATCTAATGGAATTAGAGATATTTTTGGAGAATTTTCTCTGAAAATTGATTTTAAAATAATTGGACCAAATATGCACATAAAAAACATCTAACAAAAAGCTGTATGAGTCCCATTGCTACACATTTTATGATGTCATATTTGCCTATTTCTCATCTGCCATTTTGCCTACACTAAAACCTGCTCTTTAGCCCTAATAACCACAAAATCCAACACTCACACATGCACACACATTATAAATGTAATTGTAAGTACTCTGCCACCAAGTGTGTGTGTGTGTGTGTGTGTGTGTGTGTGTGTGTGTGTCGTCTAAAATGGCATCTGGCATTTTGAAAAACTCAAAGCTGATGTTTAGATTTAATCCTGAGGCCTTTGCCTTTACGCTCTCTCGGCTCCCTCAGGTTCGGTTTGAGTCGGAACCTAAAATGAGGCTAAGAAATGACATGGGGTCTCAAAGGGGATATGGAATGTGGGGTTGGGGTGGCAAAAAGAGAGGAAATCAGACTGGGAGAAAAGGGAAAAAACACTGATAAAATGCTCCTAAGCAGGAAACAGAGCAATGATCTGTGCCAGAGACCACTGAAAGAGACTGAAGTGAAAAGAAGAGAATAAATTGGCTGATTTTCACAAACAGAGAAATGGCATGATGTAGTTTCACTGTGAAAATGACCCACTTCACTCTCCCACATGAAAACACACACCTTCTAAAACCCAGAACAGCGCAGAGATTCTACTGCATGTAGAGCCATGATTTAAGAGACACAGACACACATAATCTGCCTCATGAATAACCTCTGTTTGTGTTTGTTTTGGCAAATGTTTAAGGGTAGGTGTACGTATAATAGCTAGCTATGGGTGGTCTGACTGTATGTTGCCATGGAGACCATGGTGCAGCAGTGCAGGGGAACCTCCTCCTGAGCATAAAAGGGACTAAAACAGGAACAACATTAATAAGTTAAATATCACATAGCAGATATGAGTCACAAGTCCTATCTGCAGTCAGTCAGTTAGAGGTGAGAAAGGGTTCCCTCCATCTCCGTCTCTCCATGTCTGTGCATCTCTCCCTCGCCTTCATAGGCTTTCCTTCTCCCCATGTGCACATTTCATGGGCTAGGAGTCTCAGTTCTCCACTCAGACTGCATCCTTGCTCCACCTGCGAGTATGTGACCTCCGCCATGTGGGTTGCATGTGTCCGTGGCTTAGTCCGTGGCGGAGGTCAAAGCTCAAAGGTCAAAGGAATCGGGGGCGAAAGGTAAAGGTCAGATGCACGTAGCCGGCTGTGCTATTGGCTGCTGCTTACGGTTGCGCAGCCCTCCGGATTTCTCCTTATAGCCCACACACAACTGCTGAGACACGTCCACCAGCGCACTCGCTACTGCCAGGCCTGAGACAGACACAGAGGGAGAGAAAGGTTTTGCTGTAACTGTGTAGGATGTTCAGCATAATTAGCTGCCTGTAAAGAGTAGCTTAAGAGACTTGAGACCATGAGACCCCCACCTGACTGTCCTGGAGTTGGGATGCCTCCAGGGCCTCTGGGTAATCTGATAAAGATGGACAGCACTGCTGCTTTATTCCCAAAACATGGTTCCAAAGCTATGGGCTTTGGCACTGCCTGCAGACACAGACACAAATCAAGAATTCTAATTAATTATTAATGACACTGACATGATTAACTAACACTGTAGAAACTGATACTGCTGATTTTCGCTCTTGTGCATGCATGCACACACACACACACACACACACACACACACACACACACACACACACACATTTTTCTTACTATCCATATGAGGACCTTCCATTGACAGTTATTATCGCAGCTAATTAGTGCTACGCCTACACCTACATCTAACTCTAAACTTAACCTCAGTAACCAAAAGGAAACATTTTGGCTCTTAAGTTTTAAATAAAAGCTGCAGTTTTCCTCATGGGGATCATAAAAATGTCCCCAGTAGGTCAAGCCTGCCAGATATTCCTGTCCTTGTGAGGAAATTTGTCCCCCACAATGATATAAAAACATGACCACACAAACATGCATACATACCAGGGGTGTAACCAAATACAAATATATAATTTGGATTGAACAGATATGATGTCCTAAACAAATACAGATACAGACAGTAGGCAGAATATTCCTTGTTTGTTTTTTTAAAAAAAAAAAATTTATTAAAGAAAGGCTCAAAGACTGGGATCTCGCCAGATGAAACAAAAAACAAACAAACAAACAAAAAAAGAAGTTGCAAGGTTTTTAATTTTAATGAACTTTAAAGAACAGCTCTCACCGAAGCTCATGAGGAGGATTTCAGCAAAATTCCCAGCCCACTTTCAATTAAAAAACCACACAAAAAGACTTGACACTAAACTGACCTGACACTGTACAAGGACTTTTTTCGACTCACATTTTTCTTCATGTTTTTATGGGAAACGAGTGGTGTGCATTTCTGATTTGCAGTTTACTATATCTGCAATACGTGGATATTATACATGGAACCCTGCTCTTGTGGTTTAAATCCAAACACAAAAACGGATATGAATATTTTGACAAAAGCACTGTTACACCTCTAATACACACACACAGACACACACACACACATGCTCAAAAACATAGCCTGAAATAGCTTAATACAAGTTTAATTACTGTGGTTTCTTTACTCAGTGGGTGTGCATAACCTGGTCAGGACTAAAAGCACATGCCCTCTTCCTTACTTGGAAGCGAAATCATGGCACAACTTTACAGTACTCTTCCACTCAAACATATTCCAACAATCACCGATTTAATCATTTATTTTGCTCTCATTCCCTTACTTACTCACTAGCTCATGCTCAATCTCACACACACACACACACACACACACTTCAATTGTGCAAGGCCTCACAATCAGGCCTCCTTTTGCCTTTACCTTGCACGCTTTAAACTTATGTCTTATTCTATTGAGGACCTCTTCAGAAAATTTAATTACAGCCTTTAAAGAAATGTGTGTGTGTGTGTGTGTGTGTGTGTGTGTGTGTGTGTGTGTGTGTGTTCTGTTTGGACCAGAGAGATTATCTAAGGCAACGAGACTGAGCCAGCAAAACACAGGTACTGTATAATTAACTCTTATAAATAAAAATAAAGGGGTGGGAGACAGAGACACAGAGAGAGAGTCAGCTAGAAAGAGGTAGGTGAGAACAGAACTGAGGCCTACAGAACAGGAGGTTAAAGTTGCTAGATGGGTAGTATCATGCTTTTTGATCCTTTAGGAATAGCCTAGAAACATCACATAACCATCTCTGAAGAAAACAGACTGCAATCTTATTTACTCCCTATGACTGTAAGGTTACACAACCAATCAAGCTAGGGCTCATGTGGCAGAACTGAGAACATCTGCCACCCGCATGTTTTGGGACAAACAAGGTGTAACATATAATAATGCCCGGAATTATAGAAGAGGGAAAACTTCGTTCTGGCTCTACTACTAGCAGGACATAAAACTGTTCTTAATTTTCTGATGTTTTCTAATGATCCCCACTAAGTGATGGTAGCAGCAGCTTCCTTGCACGAGTCAGACAGTATCAGCCGATGCATACTTATTTGCATTTTCCTTTGTGATTTAATATCACATGGAGGGGATGTGTCCCACAAAACAATAGCAAGAAAAACATCTCGAGCAAATGTGGTGGAAATTTAGCTCCAATGAAAAGATTGCAACAACTTGAGAAAATTATTTCGAAAAGAGATATGATACTGAAACATGAAATTAAACGAGACAACTTGCCAATTACAAAATCTGTTACATTGATGTTATTGAATTATTTTGAATACCATCGTTAGCAGACTTAACATACATCACATCAGGTATGCAAACAACCAGGAGGTTCAGAAAAAATCCATTTGAAACAAAAATAAATAAATAAATAGATAAATAATAGCTTAGTACTGAGACACATCACACAATCGGTTCGTGCACAGTTTAACATCATGCAGGAAGTAAATACTGATCATTGGTTAGGTCCTAATGTGTCTAATGTGTGTTAATACAGGACAGGAGAATAAAATGACAAAAGCTCCAGCACCCCACAGAGCTTCAATACAACCCGAATAAAACACCTTACTCTGGCTACAGAAATTGGTTTTGAAGCATGTATAGTTCTGCAGCTTTTCATTAGGAATATAACATACTGGGCTTAGCTAACAAACCGATGACATAAACCTTCTTTGGTCTGCTGATTTGTCAATAGCAGAGTGTAATTTCATTCACTAGTTCATCAAGAAAACACAATGAGCTGTGCAATCGCTCCTACGTGTTTGCACAAATGAGTGCATTTTAATTCATTGTATCATTTGTATCCACGTCATTTAAACATGGAGCCAACTGAGTCATTTCATAGTCTAAAAAAACATAACATTTATGTATTATGTCAAAAAATAGGTTTTCTAAGAGTCATCCTATTTACCTATTGACATACTGTTCTGTAGATATATATAGTACTGTGAAAAATTTTAGGCACCCTATTTTTTTTTTTTAGTATAAACTTTGTTATAGATTTTTTATTTTATGACGTCTACATTATCAAGTCAGTACAAAAAACATTTAAGATTCCCAAACATTAGTTTTCTAGCACAAAATTAAATGTTACAGAAAAATGTTTGTATGTCATTAAAGAAAGCAGCATATTACGTAAGAGACACTTTTCAGACAAAAAACACAATGAAGGCTGCTGGGTTTTGCTGCAAAAATAAGAAGCGAGTGTGAAAGTCAAAGTCTCCAGAAGAACTGTGTCTGGTTCTGCAAGATGCTCAATAAAACTTACCAGCTCATTTCCTTATAAAACTGCACTAATTGTACCGGAGACTACTATTTTTATTTGTATTTTTTTGTCACACCAAATATTGACTTTGTTTCATTTACTACTGTTTACTGCTCTTTACTGTATTTTATTAAAATGTAGAAACATTTGATTTCATTATTTTGAACGCATCTTTGCTCTACAACATTTCTCTGCATGTGCCTAAAACTTTTGCACAGTACTGTACAGTTGCAATCAAAATTATTCAACTCCCATTGCAAATCAGGTTTCTTGTCAAAATTTACAGACTTTCAGCTGTTCGCAATGAACAAATCAAACAAAAGCAACTGAAATAGTTCAACACAACAAATGCTTCAAGTGGTTTCCCCAAATTCAACTGAAAATTATTCAACCCCCTGAATAGAATCCCTCATAACAGTACAAATTTGCAAAACAGGTGTTGTCTCAAGCACAATTGATGCAACTAATCAAGGGCTTCATTAGTTGCACCAGGTGTGCTTGAGCTGGAACACATGAAATACCTGAACTGGCTAGAGGTTTGTTGAGTGTCACGTTTGACTGCATGTTAGAAATATGGTTAAGTCAAAATAATGGTCCAAAAACTTAAGAGAAGAGATCATCGCCCTTCACAAACAAGGAACAGGATACAAAAAGATAGCGCAGGCCCTGAATGTGCCTAGAGATTACCTGGACAGGGCAGAAAAAGGAAGCCATCAACGGCTGCAACAAGATTTCTGAGAAGGCAGGTTGTGAAAAACCCTCAGGTAACTGCAAAAGACCTGCAGCAAGACTTGGTGGCAACAGGCACTGAGGTTTCAGTGAGCACAGTAAGGCGCGTACGAAACGCAGAAGGTTTCCATACCAGAACTCCAAGACGTTCACTACTACTAACCCAAAAGCACAAGAAAAGTCGTCTCAAAATCATATAAATAAGCTACAGAAGTTTTGGGATTCTGTTCTGTGGAGCGATGAAACAAAACTGGAACTTTTCGGCACAATGGATCAGTGGTATGTCTGGAGGAAGACATACGCTGAAAAGAACACTCTGTCCACGGTCAAACATGGTGGTGGCTCGTTGATGCTCTGGGGCTGCTTTGCATCCTCTGGCACTGGAAACCTGCAGCGTGTGGAAGGCAAGATGGATTCATTGAAGTATCAGGAAATCCTAGGAGAAAACGTCATGCCGTCTGTGAGGAAGCTGAAGCTTGGGCGTCATTGGACCTTCCAACAGGACAATGATCCCAAGCATACCTCAAATTCCACCAAGGCTTGGTTGCAGAAGAAGTCCTGGAAGATTCTACAGTGGCCATCAGTCACGTGACATGAAGCCCATAGAAATCTCAGGAACGCTGCCAGAAGCAGGTGTCTGGCTATGCATCTCGTTTGCAGCAGGTCATAACAGCAAAAGGGTCTCTACTAAGTACTAAAGATGCTCGCCATGAAGGGGTTGAATAATTTTGAGACTGGAGAAGTCATTATAAGTTACATTTTCAGTTGAATTTGGGGAAACCACTTGAAGCATTCGTTGTGTTGAACTATTTCAATTGCTTTTGTTTGATTTGTTCATTGCAAACATCTGAAAGTCTGAAAATTTGGACAATAAACCTGATTTGCAGTGGGGGTTGAATAATTTTGACTGCATATGTATATACCAAGGACATGATTACATGGGTGTTCCAGCACTCATTTTGTTTGAACCCGTCTGTGAATCCCCAAGTTCTCAGAATGCACTGGGTTGAAACAGGAGCAATGAAACCCTTTTACTCTTAGAACATGCAAAATGCACATTCTAACAACAACCAAAAAAAACCCCCAAAATGATACAGTGATGCATGTATGTCCTGTATGAAAGAATCTCGCCTTTACTACAGTTTGGTTGGTTATGCACCAACCCACTGATTAAGTCATTTAGTCACTTGGCAGATTTATCATATTTATCCAAAGGACCAACTGAGGTATGATCTTTATATCTCTAAGTATACACCTGAGCAGTTATGGGTTAAGAGTAAGGTTGCGTAAATGGCTCTCTGGTAGACCTGAGATTAAAGCTCACCATTTTCTGGTCACTAGCACAGAGTAACCACTGAGCCACTAAACCATCTCTAGACTTGATCAACAACTTGAGAATATAATGAAACTACTTTCATTAGCTACAGAGTCCTGAAACAGATTCTGATGCCGTATTTGTAGCAATAAACAACATTGTTATACTGCAATTAGGAGGGAAAATAAAACTCAGCAATTTCCTGGACATAAAGCAGGCTGGATCATAAGAGAACATCTTCTGTGTTCTGAATGGACCACATTTTTGTTCAAGCCACTGTGTGCATAAACTATCCGTCAAGCTATCACTAGCACTATTACAATTATTATTATTAGTGTTACATTTATGAAGCGTCGGCTTCATAAATGTACACCTACTGCCATCTAGTGCTTAATTCTTAAAGAAAAACAGATTACATTAAATTTCAGTCTCTTACATTTTCTCCACCTCTAGTTTAATATTCCCTGGCAAGTTTATTCTCAAGCTATTTGACAATCACTTGGAAATGCTTAGCCAACTAGTCTCTTCTGTGTGTTTCTGGCAAGGAATCTGTGGGCTGTCCTTTAGAAGTGCTTGGTGCTGAGGCAGCTGCCACGTAGCTGCATCACTCAGGATTTCTGCAGCATAAGCTCATACATTCACTGATCAATGCCAGCTTGGCTATTGGTCCTTGGTTTCACAAAAGTCCATACATTCAGTAATCTTGTATTTGTTCCATTTTATGGAGTTTTTCTGAAACATTTATAAAAAAAAAAACAAAAAAAAAAACAGGTGTGTGTGTTTGAGAGACACAGAGAGAGAGAGAGAGAGAGAGAGAGAGACAGAGAGAGAGAGACAGAGAGAGAGAGAGACAGAGAGAGAGAGAGACAGACAGACACACAGAGAGAGAGAGAGAGAGAGAGAGAGAGAGACAGAGAGAGAGAGAGAGAGAGAGAGAGAGAGAGAGAGAGAGAGAGAGAGAGAGAGAGAGAGAGAGAGAGAAAGGGAGAAAGAGAAAACATGGAAAAGAGGTAAATCTAAATTGAATCTATGCTTCAGGGCTGTCCCACTACCCTGGGTGAAAATTTGGAGAGTTCCAGTGAAACCGTGGCCAAGATAAAGCACATCAAAATATATAACTATGTTTGCTATGAATACTAACACACGCATGTGCATGCATGCACGCACGCACGCGCACACACACACACACACACACACACACACACACACACACACACACACACACACACACACAGATTAGACTATACTGAAGCTCTAGCTATATTCCAGTGTGATGATGTACTAGTCTACACATACACAGTGTGAATGCTCGGTGCAGATCTATGAACGATACTACTGTTTTCTTCTTTTCTTTATTTTATTTTTTTTAACATAAAACTCAACTCAGTACATTAGACACTAAGTCAGATGAAGCTGTTGGGCTCAGTTTAAATGCTAACATTTTCATTAATGACTGCAGATTCTAAATAAACCATTTATATTTACTGTATACATATTAAAAACCGTGACATGTGCATGCATGGACTGGCATTTAATGTCAATTTTACCATAACAACAACAAACAACAACATGAATCCTGTCAGAGTGTATCAAGCAGCTAATGTTGCTTTAAAATGACAGCCAAGTTTTCAATTGCTCTGCTTGTGTTTTTAACACGTTAAATGTACTCAAATGTCTTACTGAACAGAAGGTAGTTATTTATGTCCCACAACACTCTGCTTTGAAATACTAATTTAATGCTCTTCTTATATAGTTTTTGTGTAGTCTTTAAAATAAAATCTTTAAAATAATGTCACACATGAACTTTCCTTTTCAGGCTCAGTTTCCTTACAGGGAGGGACCAATTCAATACTGAGTGTCAGTACTGGTGTCAATACTAGATTGAAATTCTTGATCTGTATTGGTTTGAACTGGACAACATTTTCCGAGTGATTTTTTTTGTTTTTTTGTGCCATTAATGAGTGTTGTGTTGACTGACAACACAAATATTTCACACTGTCCTATAGCATGTTGCCATCATGGCTCCAATGTTTCACATAACTCTACAAAAGTAACTCAAGAGTCAGCGTGCTTACTTGGAGCACAGGTTCCCAACCCTGGTCCTGAAGTACCCTCTGTCCTGCACATTTAAGTGTTTTCCCTGCTGTGACACACCCACTTCAACTCAGCAATGATTTGTTAATTAGCTGATTAATTGGATCAGGTGTGCTGGGGGCAGGGAAATCTAATATATGTATGACAGGGGGTACAGGGGGGTCGGGAACCTGTGACTTAGAGGATGTTAGTAATGAACATCAGCCAGTACACAGAGCTCTGATAGCGGTATCTAATCAGTTCATCTGCTGCATCTAAAATATTAATTCCATATAAATCCAACAAACATTCAACCACTCATTCTTGAGACATCTCACTAACAAGAATCTCGGACGGACAGACGGACGGATATGCGGACAACCCAAGTCTTCCCCAATTGGTGGCTTAGGCATAAAAAGTGATATCAGAACATCCGAACTTCCATGACCACTTTCTACACTCAGAATTATACTTATTATGTGTAATTATACAAACACACTGGCGCAGAATGTATGCAAACATTCCAATCATGAAAGTAAACACTTTCAAAAGGTTTGTATGCCTTCTACTTAGTAGACTATTAAATGTATTATCCACCTGGTTCAATCAGATATTTAATTCAGTTTTCCCTCAATCACTTTACTCCATTCCAATTAAGGTGTCAAGATGAAGGGTGTTGTTTTAACTGAGCTATCAATTATTAGGCTGCAGGCAAACAGAGCAAGTGAGACCTGTGGGAAACAGATGATTAACTTTGAGAGAGTGCAAAATGGTCACTGCGGCCGGCGGACTCAGCTGGTTAATAAATATGTGTGACGAGGTCTATGAAAAATGTAATTATTAACACACTCTCAAGCCTAGCCATAATGTCATAATCTAGAAGGTCACACTCACCTTCACATTTCCACCAATCAGGTCAGGCGGCTCCTCGTCCATCTCCAAGGCAACATTGATGGTGGCGAACGGCCGACTGGCCATCTGCTGCATCTCTCGCAGGAGTTGCTGAGAAAGTAGAGAAAGAGCAAGATGATGCAGCAGACTTACAAATACACACAACCATCCGCATACATGCTGGACTTTGTATGAAGATAAAGGCATACAAATCATCAATCAATCACTAACAGTGAAACAAGCTGCTTGTGATGTGTAAATATGCAGAGAAATGGACCTTTTGAGAATCAAATGGAACATAAAAATTTTGTGTTTCAGTGATAATGAATGACAAAAACAGACCAAGAGGAAAAACAGACAAAGACACAGGAAGAGAAGTAAATCTCATCACAGTAAAGCATTCTGTATTCAGAGCTCCTTACTTTTTCACTGCCTCTTTATGCTCACAGCACACACAGTAGGATTTTAACTGCCCTTTGATGTACTACTGAGCCGTAAAGATGGGAAACTGAAGTATTGATCCAGCATCTCAACATTAGGAAGCACATTTTTGTATGTGCAATGTTCGAATATGAGAAGGGAACTTATACTTATTCAGGCAATTGTACCTTTTAACTTCAACTGAACTACACAGAACTCAGATTTCCCTACTTTTGAAAGCAGTTACTTACAGTTTACAGGGGGAAAAAATCTACTGAGGTCACTAATGTAAGAAGTTAAACCTCATGGACTGAAGTGTAGGCATTACATGGGCACTAAACTTAAGCTGCTTGGTACGGGTCATGGATTTTAACCTGTTGTAGACTTGTATTTTCGGTTCCCATATGCTACACACTTTCAGGAAGATACGACTTCATTGCAATTTTACTTCCAAGATATTTAACTGTTTAGCAAATATCACATCTTGGCCTTGGACTGAAGTGAGTCATGTGGCAGATTGCATATTTCTGTGGCAAAGGAACATTTCAGTAAAAATGCTAAAGCAATTAACAAAAAATGAAAGCAACCAATGGCCTCTAGCATTTAGTGCGTTTGACCAAGCTACAGTACTCCTTCCAAGCTTCTATAAAATGTAGAATGTGATTTGCCCAACATACTAATCACAACTAATGACAAACTTTAATTAAGCTTTACAAGACACGTCAGAGCTTTAGTTACAGTCTTAGATACAGTCTGCAGCTTATTTTGCTGATAGGATTTTGATTCTGATATTTTTGTTAATATATAAATATTTTTATTCATTATGCTTAAGAGAGTTGGTTAACTGTCTTCACCTGTACAGTTGGTGCCTGGGTGAAGCTTTCCTATCGGAAATATATATGTGTGTGTGTGTGGGTGTGGGTGTGTGTGTGTGTGTGTGTGTGTGTGTGTGTGTGTGTGTGTGTGTGTGTGTGTGTGTAGAATATTCTAAGACAGAAAATCAGTAAAGTGAAATGCGTGAAGTTTACACAACATTGGAGATCTCTTCCATTTCCAATTCTGCTGCACTTACCTCTCTTTTTGACATTTACATAATTCATGTAATGTGACCTCTAATGTGACTCTCAAGACTAAAAGATAACCAGACGCTGGTAGAGATTAGCCTAGGAGAGTGTAAATATATTCCTCTAATGATGCTTAATTTAGATCTCTAATTAATCCTACTCTACCCTAAAGACTACTGATTAAAGGATTTAATATTATTGCCTTATAGCAGAGTGTGCAAGTGAGAGCAACATGCTTGCATTAGGTTACCAGGAAAACAGTTAACATCCACATCAAGGCTTTCGGAAAACTCTAATGGCCCAAGCATATTCATGCCTCTGAATGTGTGTATGTATCTGTGAAAAGAGGGGGAAATGGGCAGGAAAGGGAAAAAAAAGAAAAACATACCTAAAATAGAAATGCATCCAGAGAGATGCCGCATATGCTCAAGAGCTTTGTATGCATCATTTCATCACATGCTCACACACTCAATAACCCCAGAGGTGAAATAGTCCTGGCTAGCTGGAGTGTTAGTAAGCTGAGCCAATAAAAATGTGCACCAAATGGATGAAGTCACCTCGAGTCTTTCTGCTTTTTCCCTCATTGCCCCAACTGTTTAAATGTGAAGGAACTGAGAATGGCATTGTGTAGTGACAAGTCAACAGAACACAAACCCCTTTAACCCATGCATAAGCTTCAGGACATTTTTGTGATGTCTGAGATCTGGTGGATAAATTTATCTGGATGTTGCTCATTCAATGAGGAATGCCTGACTAAACACTCCTAAATGCTATGTGCAACCTTTTACGTTACACAGGAGAGGACAGCACTGTTTCAAAGGCAGACAGTAAACATTTCTGCACACAAACACACATTCTGCTAACCTCAGACAAAAACAGTTTGTTAAGCTCTTTAGGCGTAGTTCACTGCTGCACTGCAGCCTGTTGAAAATGCAGTATTAACCTGAATGCACTGATCTTTAAGGGGAAAGTGTATGGGTGGAAGAGAAGTAATTTACAAGCCATGTCTATTTAGTCCATGGCCTTGTCAGGGTGTATGAATGGGTGTAGGATTTAAAAAATGAATAATAATTAACAAGAATGAGAATGAATGGGAATGTGTAGATGGGTGACAAATTAAAGGAAAAAAACTAAGTGTGCTAGTAAGGTCTCAGTCCACCGCCAGCCACTAAAACAGCTTCAACGTGCCTTGGCACAGATTCACCATTCCTCCTAAAGACACTGCCTTAATTACTGCTTGGTGGTGGAAAGTGCTGTCTAACATGCCACTGTTTCTGTGGTGACAGTGAAAACAATAGCATATGATTTCATTCAATTCAATTCAATTTTATTTAAATAATCGTGGCAGTGGGGGCGTGGTCGAGCAAAAGCACGGACTGAATAAACGCGAGACCTGAGCACGGCCAAAATTCTGCGTGCCTCCCGAGTCTTCCCCTGCACCCTCACACACTGGGTTATACAATAGTGCTTTTAACAATGGACAAGCAGTTTTACAGAAATCCAAAATCCAAAATTTTAATTTATCCAGAATGAGCGAGCCAGAGGCGACGGTGGCAAGGGAAAAACTCCAGGAGGCAACATGGGGAAGAAACCTTGAGAGGAACCGGAATCAAACGGGAACCCATCCTCTTCTGGGTGACACCAGAGAGTGTGGTTATAAATCATTTCTCTTCTATAACTGTATACTGGCAAGTCATGTAATGATAAGTGTGTTAAGTGCGTGAAAAGGAACTTCAGTATGAGCATCATTAGTTTTACTTTTAAGTCTATTGTATCAAACTGAAGTTATCAACTGTTCAATGATTGAGACTTGAGTGTAAACTGTTTTTAGCAATTACAGTCCACCCAAGGAAGACCATCAACAGCCATATGGGATTAGATTTGTGCCAAAAGTATTGAACGTAACTTTTCAAGAAATGAACAAAAGTATACAATGAGAGAAAAAAAACATTCTGAAACTGAAAACCGTGAACTCAGAGGCAAAAATGTAACATCGTCTACAAATAGACATTCTTTGTTCACAGTTTTCTAAGCTTCCTTCTCGGTTTATGAATGCGCTGCCAGAGTTTTCGTTTACACTCCGCAATGACTTTACATACGCCATTCTGGCACAAACCTCACATGTGGGCGGGGCTTAACGGTGTTTTACTCTCATTGGCTAGTGAGATTTGGCTCGACAGCTCCCTGACCAGTAAGTAGAGACTTCAGTGGCATGAATTTTGGAGAGCTTTCTGGATGCGGTTGGTCAGTATATTAGTTTGTAATTAATATTTGAAGTTTGGGGAGTCTCGTACAACTATTTATTTCGAGAGGAGCTCTCAGGAGCGGCGTCGTCGTCGTCATCGATGTCATCCTCCTCCTCAGCTGGCCACTTGAGTTGTTGAGCCAAATCTCATTAGCCAATAGAGAGTAAAGCACCGTTAAGCCCCGCCCACACTTGAGGTTTGTTCCAGAATGGCGAATGTAAACCTGCGATTGTAAACGAAAAGTTTGAAAGCGTAAATGAAAACCCTGGCAGCGCATTCATACACCGTGATTAGCGAAAAGGAAGCTTAGAATGATGTTTATTTGAAGACGATGTTACATTTTTGTCACTGAGTTCACGGTTTTCAGTTTCAGTGCGTTTTTTTTCCTCTCGTTTTATATTTTTTGTTCGTTTCTTGAAACGTTACGTTCAATACTTTTGGCACAAATCTAATCCCATACAGCCACAGCAACATCCAGTGAGGCCACAAAGCCTGTGGATAGAGGCACTGTCATCCTGAAAGAGACCACTCCGTTTCTTTCATTAACATTAGAAAACATTAAGCCATTATGGCAGTTTTAATTTCTGTTTCACACACATCCAGCACATGCCTTGCAAGGTATGTCATGTTGTGTAGATTACGTTATGTTACATTATTTCCTAATAGTGTATACATGCAGAGCTTGAAATTTACTTAGTAGTTCATCAGCCACTGTGGTTAGCTAGCAAGCTCAAATCCAAGATTTTCAAAATACAAACTTTATACAACACAAACATTAATTAATTATTCTGTTTAAAAAAAAACAAAACAAAAACATTACTGCAAGGTGTATGATTGTGTATATGAACTTTCGTATATGAAGTGTTCGAAGAGCAACGACCTCCGACTATGTTTCAACAATCGAGGACACAAATGTATGTCAAGGTTTATATAATAAAGCTAGTAGTCAGCTAAGTAACAGTAGAGAACTCTCTTGCATTCATTCATTCATCTTCAGTAACAGCTTTATCCTAGTCACATGCTCCGAATGGCAACAGAGCTAGCAATGGAACATGTTTGCAACAGTAGCAAATTTACACGGCCAAAGTGTTTTCAGTGCAGTCCACTTCCCCTGGACAGAGAAAATAGAGGTTGCTTTAGTATGATTTAGGGAGAGTCTAGAAGGAGGGGGTTGGGATATTCAACCTACAGAACTGCAGAACACAAAAGGTATGAGAACCACAGGAGTAAGGAATTTGATATTTTCCACTTTCAGGACAGATAATTAACTGGCTGAAATAAATATGTTTACAGAACATTATATTTTTATGTTTAGTGGCAAGTTGCTTGATGAATTTAATAGATTACTTGGAAAGGCCATAACCAAGTCAGGCCAGCATTCACCAAGTTCTAAGTGTCCTTTTTTTCGGTTATAACTGTGTTTTTGATGAATTTGACGAGGAAGGGAAACTGGATAGCATTATGTGAAGACAAGGACAGGAGACGGTCTGTGCCGATGCAACATAGGTCAACACAGGAGCCATACTGCTGCAAAAATATAATGGCAAATTGTTTCCTATTTGCTACGCCAGCTGGAATTTCTTACTGAGGGAAAGTTCGACAGTAGATCAGCTGTGTTTAGCATTTGTTTAGGAAATTTATCAATGCTCTCTATGGTACAGAGATCAGAAGTAAAGTGACACTGACAGTGTGACAAAGGAAATTCATATTTTTTGGTGCGTTAAGAAGAGTTATCTGCAGTGTGAACACAAACTGAGTTTATATTCAGTACAGCTGTTGCTAAGGCACTGACCTCCCGTCGTCGTGATGCCCAGCAACTCTGCTTGATCTTCCATACAACTGCTGCCACCAGCAGAAGAGACAGGAAACAGCTGCAACAAAACAGGAAAGAAAGAGGAAAACATAATTTCTCTTGATGGTATCCTAACAAATTTTTTAAAAACCCAATACTTTCCATTATTAATGAAAGAAATGGATGATGAACAGTTTCTGTACTAACTAGAAGGACTAAAGGAATAAAGACAGAATATGCACAACACAAACCTTTTTACCTTCTTTCTCAAGGCCTTAGGTAATATGTAAACTTTTTACATATGTAAACCCATTTGTGTGACTTTGCCTTACAGATGCTTAAATATATATTTGTAGGGTTGTATATTAGTTTATGTATGAAGAAGTGTGTTTGTGCAGTTTGTCCCTCTTTAATAGCCTGTATCACAACCTTGACCTTAACACCCAGAAAACCAATGAACTGACTGTGGACTATTGGAAGTCCTTGAGGAGCCACAAACACAGCATTATCTTTATTAACGGGACTGAAGTAGAGTGGGTCTCTAGATTCACGTTTCTGGGTGTCCACATCTCTGCTGCCCTTTCCTGGAACCTGAACAGCTCCTCTCTTCTCAAAAAAGCACAACAGTATCTGTACTTTCTGGGGAGAATGAAGAAAGCTCACCTTGCTCCTCAGATCATGGCAAACTTATATCGCTGCAGTTCAGCTGTACTAATGCTGAACTCGGCTTCTAAGCATTAAGTGCCAGCCTCCACCTAATAAATAAAGATTAGCACTAGACACCATACTATACTGCATTTCATTGTCTCTGTACTTGTACTACTGACAATGACAAAGCTGAACCTAACCGAACCTGTATGTTAATCTTAATGCAAACCGTTTTCACTTTGCTCTTTCCTAACTCATTTTCACTTAAAGCGACCAAAGGAGGTTAAGGGGAGTATGTAGGACGACACTGAGAATTCTCCTTGGTGGCAAAAAGAACTATAGCGGCTTATGGACTGCATCCAGATCTGATCCACCACCAATTTGTGCAGGTTCCAATCCCTGTAACAGGGACTACATCTATACAACAGGTCTGTGGCCTTGATTTAGAATCCCAGGCAGAGGATCATTTTCAATTATAGAAAGCATGCTCTGCATCACATGGTCATTTGGCATGCCAGCTAATGCAAACTGGACCACAACCCCCTTGACAGTTGATATGGGCCACTACTGCTTGAACAAGAATTATGTGCCCCTCCAAGAAAAGGAGAACATCTTTCAGGGCTAAAGAAACTGCTAGGAGTTCCAAACAGCTATATAGGTGGTCTGCAGGCACAAGCTCCAGACTCCATGTACCGACCTGCCCTGAGTGGCTCCCCAGCCCTGAAGACACACAGGTAATGTGATCACCTTCTTCAGTAGGATGGTGCCCATCAGAACTCATTGCAAGAAAAGGTCTGGTGGTCATGACATGTTTTGTCCAATTCAAGGGAGGCCACCCATAGTTAAAATTCCCTCATGTACAAGCGACCAAACTGGATTGCAACAAGAGCTTTGAAACACATTTATCAGAGAACACTGTGTGCTTGTGAGACTTGAGGGTTGCTCTGAGGGAACATCCACTTCAACAATTTCTCTTTCTTTTTGCAGGGCAGTGCAAAGTAGGTTTCAGCTGAGGCTCATGACACTGGAACTGGCTCAGAAACAGAGAATTTTGAGGGGAATGAGACGCTAGGGTCTGGTCAGACTGGCAGCTCACTTCCCTCTGCAATGCACTATATAGGATGTCATTTTTGTCTTCTCACCCTGATAGGTTGGAAGCAAAGGCAGGCTGATTCTTCTGGGCTAGGGTGGAGGGGATTCTTCTGTGCAGCCATACAGTTCTTGGGATCCTAAAGGTACAGGTGGGATCCCCTGCACAAAAATCTGACAAGGGGCAGTGGGCAGAGCTATCTAGAGAGACAAATACTATATTGCCAAAAGTATGTGGACACCCGAATGTTGAACAACCCATTCCAAAACCATAGGCATTAATATTGAGTTCCCTACTGAGCTCCCCCTTTGTAGCAGCACCATACCCAGAAACCCAGCTGAGGCAAACAGTACGCCTGTTTGCAAACGGTTGCATCGGAAAAGGGATTCAAGCGACTTCCAAAAATAGTTTATCCTTGTTATGATTTACTGACTCCCAAAAATTTTTCTGACACCACTATTCTCCAGCTCTACACAGAATGCCAAGAGAAGTACAAAAATATCAAAACAAAATAGTGCAACAGGAATAGTTTATTTTTAAAATGTTCAATAAAAATGTCAACCTCTGCTCTCCTCTCTGCATTCTGGAAGGATAGGCAAAAGCTGCCTAGCTGCCTAACTGCCTAATTGGCTTTGGGCAGCCACTTCCCCTCATAGCGGGAACTGGTGAGCGCACCGAGCCAGGGAATGCCCAAGTTCTCTGCTGACGTGTTTGCATATATCCTCAGCTAAGTTTCTTAAAGATGAGGTCATGCCAGCATTGTGGCCATCAGCCCCTGAAGCATCCAGTTGGACTGCCTGGGGCTGAAGGAATGAAAGCAAGATCAATGAAGTCTTCTTCATCCAAAAAGAATCCCTACAATTCCCCAAAAGCCAGCGAGAGTTCTCATCCTCTGTCCCATGTGGGAATTTGTGCCATAACCACAAGGCCCACACTGAACACCTACAGTGAGGGGGTGGGGGCATTGATCTCCCGATCGTACACTGGTTGTAGTCTCCACAATTTCTACTCCCATCATGAACCTGATGTGGCCTCAAGCAACAGGTCTAACAAACTAGTCTGGAGTGCTAGTCTGCATTAGAGGCTGTATCCTGCATAGTGAAATGTTTTCTTTGTGAAACATTGGCAGATACTTTGGATACTAGCAACTAAGGATCAAGAGTAGCCAAAAGCTGGCTAGCTTGTTTATTAATTTGAGGTTATCATTTGAAGCAGAGCAAATCTACTGCTGAGTTGGTAACTTGAACTGTGGACTGTTTACCCCAAAACGGTCATTGAAGGGATAGCATTCTGAGTAAAGTGAGAAGAGGTGTTTGAATGACATGATGACGATGCGTCAGACATGAAATACAGGGTAAGCATGCCCCCTTCCTGAGGCATACGTCACAACCATCAGTCGACAAGAGTTGTCACACTGAAACATGGGCTTCTCAGTACTATACAGAGAACTGTATCACCATAGTGAAATACTGAAATGAATGTTTGAATGAGAACTGACAATCCTGGCACTAAAGACTGAGAATTGGATGAAAATCAATTTTGGGAATATCACTTAACTAGAGTCAGGAAAGAAATGACCACAAAAGGGCCTAATTTTGCAGTGTATTTTAACGGTATTAATCCACTAAATCAGTTACACAGGAACACTAGCAGAAATCGATGATATTTGAGCACCTGATTTAAGCATTCACTTCTGGTATTTAAATATCCATTTCATTTCATGAACTGAAAGAACTTAAATAGCCAAATTTATGCTGGCATGACTAACACTACATGAAATGTACATATTAAAAAGCAACAATTCAGACATTCCCCAATGTGTTCTTGTGTATAGGTTTTTTTTTTTTTTTTTTTAACAATAAATCATTTTTTCCCCACCCGGCAGTTAGACATCTAACAAAAAAGGGTTTTAATGGTTTTTAAAAGCCACATACAGTTAACTGAATAAAAATTCACACATGCACACACACGCACAAAGGCTGAGAGAGTGCAGAATCAGTGTAATTTATCATAGAGCCTGGACTGACAGAACCAATCATGGAGAACCATGGTCGACCCCAGTGTGTGTACTGCATAGTATACATCCAAGTTTAATCCAAGTACTTTTGTTCTTGCTGAATAAGGACTATGAGACAAACATCTGGGAGTCTTTTACATGGGTGTTAAAGAGTATGCGTTCCAAGTACTGTGCTCTTATTCGCAACCATAGATTAGTGACATATTACTAAAGTGGCAAATTATACCTTAGTACCACAATGCACTCTACTGAGGAAGTGCAGATACACAGATGCGCGCACACACACACACACACACACACACACACACACACACATATATATATATATACACACACACACACACACACACACATACATACATACATACATACACACAGTGTCACACATTTTCTATGTTGGAAAGGGGGTGGGGGGATGGGGGTTCCTACCTGAAAAATGTGACAAAGAACTGTACCAGATCCATGAAGTTACTGTGCTGGGAAAATGCAATCTGAAAGGGAAGGAAAGATAATTACATGTTAAAACTTGGGGAAAGCCATGAGCATTTTGCTGCATACCCACGCTCATTGTGTGAACAATATAGCATTAACACTGGGCCAACATTGCCATCTGCTGACGATTTTCACCACCCTCCTGTTCTCTGATGAATTACTTCTCTAACCACTTTTGAGCTGTTATCATGTACTGAAAATTTTTTCTCAAAGTGAAATTTCTGTTCTAGGCAGAATGGTGGTGGGGTGTGTGGAGAAATGCTAAATGCGTATTAATTTCTCTAAATAACCATTATGGATTTCTCCTCAGATGCAAGCACATGCTTTTGCAGTATTCTCTTCACATAGCGTATATAATTTTCTTACTAATGTAATATATAGCTTACTCATAAATCAAAGACAATATTTGCTTCTATTTAACAATCATAGAATCACTTTAGTACCATTTATGGTGCACAGCGTCAAAGATGTAATGCGTTGTCATTTATCTTATTGTCATACATCATACAGTAATTTTGTGGTAGGAAAGCCCCTGGTTCCAATCCATGTTCTGTTATTTTGTACCCTGAACCAGTTAAATCACTCATATATCAAAAACCCAAAATCCACTCAAGGCTCCATCTGCCTTCACTTCTTAAGATGTCCCAGATTTCATGAATGTGATGGCATAAGCCCACAATGTCCAGGTGAACAGAGTCCGAACTGATGAGATCAGTAGGTTGTGGACTTCCCCTCTTCAACACAAGCAGTGTAAAGGGCACACTCTATAGCCAGTACCTGGACAACAAAAGGCAAAAGGGGCAATACCTTGTGGTGTGAGACTAACCAGTCCATTGTCCCGATAAGATTGATCAATGAGGGACACTGAGTTCACAGACTCCTTATTACACTCTCAATTAACAATGCAGGAAACAGACTCATAGAATAAGGAGTCATTATGGCCATTATGATATTCGCTCATTGATTACTACCAAACTTACTGCCATCATAGAATACTACACAGTAAAATTAAATGTGCTGGTCAAAAGCTAAATTTGTTTTTCTTAATGTTTGAGAGTGCAGCATATGTCACTTGCATGTTGAATGACACATGGTACTGAAAGGTCTCAAAATCCTCTTTAGCCAACAAATCTGACTGGGAAAACTGCCAGTCACAACATAACACCTTGATGACTGCTTTCACAGCTTGAACAATGCAATAATTACAAGCAAGTAAATAAAACATAATTGAAAGCTAAGAAAACAGGGTAACAATACAAAGAGCTGCCTATAACTAAGCCAAACAATGAAATCATATGAGGGTAAGAAACAACTGCCAGCCTCTCCACTGCCAGATCCGGAGGAGAGAGTCAGGAATGAAAAGCCTAAAATCTTATTGCACCTTCACATGTGTTAATATTCTGGATTCAAATAAAGCTAGAATACTCTATCTCTAAGCCTACGGCTATCAACTGTCTGAACCCATATTTGGATTCATCTAAAATCAAGAAAAGGCTCCCACTGACTCAGACTCTACTGCAGTCATACAACATACGGTATGAAAAAAAAAAAAGGACATATGAAAGGTTCTCAAATGCGCACACACTCACACAGACGCACACACTCACAACACTTACACAGACACACACAAAGCTGCTGGCCAAAAACTACAGACGGCACTAAGCCTTTGACCACATGCAAAGAAAAGCACAGAAGGAAACAGAAGGCTAGAATCTTCCTGCTGCAGACTGAGATGAAAACATAGTTCAACTTTCTCATCTCCCTCAGCTGTCTCACTCTCATTCTCTCTCTTCTCACTATATCTAATGCTCTCTCACTCATTCTCCTTCCCTCAAAAAAACAAACAAACAAAAAACATGTGTTTCAACCTAACATTCCATTTGACTTCAGTTCCCTCTATGTTTACCAAGGACCTTTTCAACATTAGTTTTCTAAGGCCTCATTCAGAAGAAAAAAAATTCTCCTCTTTCTTTCCATAAGCTCCCCCTCTTTTCACAAAAGCTCCTCTGTCTTGCACAAGCTCACCTCCTGACTGACTCTTCAGCTTCTCATGATCTCGCTTATCCGCATGCACTCTTTTCCTGAGATGAGAAGTAATATCCAGAATTCAGACAGTTGGGTAAAATGAGAAACATTATTGTTCTGAAATCTAGTCGTCTTCAAGCTGAAGTGAGAATGTGCCCTTTTGTTTGGGGGGGACGGACAACCAACCCACATCCTCAGTGTTTCCCAGTACAGCAGCTCTATGCTGGCCTCCAAGAGCAAGGGAGGAGAGGAGAAGGAGAGGAAGAGAGGAGGAGGGAAAGGAAAGCATAGACAAATCACTTCCAGACCAGAAAGCCAGGCCATGGAATACAGAAGATGCGAAGAGGGAGAAATAAGGAGATGAATTAAGCAGTTTTATCAGGTATGGTTCTAGAAGGGGACTGGAGGGGAAAGCTGCAAAGCTGCAAAGCTGCATGAGCCAAATCTTCAAACAAGGCATAATCCCAATCAATCTTTAAATGTTCCTTTTATAAGCTTTTACTTTACATTCCGTCTGTGTCATCTGCCTGCATCTTGTGAGCACCAAAATCAGTAACTACTCTCTCATTCTTGCATACGCATGGTCAGGGGTGTGTTGAAATATACATGCATCCTTGATCAATCCCATTCAATGCATAGAAACTTGTGTACGGTTTACACACACAAAACTATGCATATGCGCAGCTGATAAATGAGGCCCAGGTTTGAGACTTTAGTCAATTGATTTTGGGAATTTTCAGGAGGCTCACATGCGATCAGAAATTGATACATTACAGGGGACGCCGTGTAACACACTTTGAGTCACTGAGCGGTTTCACAGTCATGCTGTGTTTAATTAATCACATTTGTATGATAAAATGCCTTCGAACACAAAAACTTAAAAAGATGACAAAGTAAATATGCACATGTATACATACATATAGACCGATCAGCCACATCATTAAAACCACCCGCCTAATATTGTCCCCTTGTGCCTCCAAAACAGATCTGACTCATTGAGGCATGGACTCCACAAGACCTCTGAAGGTGTGCTGTGGTATCTGGCACCAAGATGTTAGCAGCAGATCCTTTAAGTCCTGTTAGTTGCGAGGTGGGGCCTCCATGGATCGGACTTGTTTGTCCAGCACATCCTACAGATGCTCGATCGGATTGAGATCTGGGGAATTTGGAGGCCAAGTCAACACCATGAACTCTTTGTCACGTTCCTCAAACTATTCCTGAACATTTTTTGCAGTGTGGCAGGACGCATTATCCTGCTGAAAGAGGCCACTGCCATTAGGGAATACCGTTGCTATGAAGGGGTGTACTTAGTCTGCAGCACGGTTTAGGTAGGTGGTACGTGACAAAGTAACATCCACATGAATGCCAGGGCCCAAGGTTTCCCAGCAGAACATTTCCTAGAGCATCACGCTGCCTCTGCCGGTTTGCCCTCTTCCCATAGTGCATCCTAGTGCCATCTTTTCCCCAGGTAAGCCACGCACACACACCCGGCCATCCACATGATGCAAAAGAAAACGTGATTCATCAGACCAGGCCACTTTCTTCCATTGCTCCATGGTTCAGTTCTGATGCTCATGTGCCAGTGGTGGACAAGGGTCAGCATGGGCACTCTGACTGGTCTGCAGCTATGAAAGCCCCAAATGTAGCAAGCTGCGATGCACTGTGTGTTCTGACACCCTTCTATTATAGCCACCATTATCATTTTTTTAAAAGCAATTTGTGCTACAGTAGCTCTTCTGTGGGATTGGACCAGACGAGCTAACCCTCGTCCCCCATGTGCAACAATGACCCTTGGGCGCCCATGACCCTGTCGCCAGTTCACCAGTTGTCCTTCCTTGGACCACTTTTGGTAGGTACTAGCCACTGCATACCGGGAACACCACACAAGACCTGCTGTTTTGGAGATGCTCTGAACCAGTTTTCCAGCCATCACAATTTGGCCATTGTCAAAGTCGCTCAGATCCTTAAGCTTGCCCATTTTTCCTGCTTCCAACACATCAACTTTGAGATCCAACTGTTCACCTACTTCCTTATATATTCCACCCCCTGACAGTTGCCACTGTAATGAGACAGTCAATGTTATTCCCTTCACCTGTCGGTGGTTTTAATGTTATGGCTGATTGGTGTATACACCTATCAGCAATAAAACCACTTATGTGTACAAATGTGGTTGCTTTTTTCTGAAATTTGTATGAGGCCACCATACATTTATATCCTCAGCTCGGCCACCCACTGTTAATCTCTTATCAAGGCTACACTGTTAATGCCTAGTACCCCCCTTGGCACCTCTTAAAATGAAAGGAAAAACTGGCCCAAAAATGCACACAGACTATTTGGATTTAGTTTTTGGTCTCTTTTTTTTGCCCCTGCTATTAATCTTGTAGTTAAAAAATGTAACAATTTAGCTTGCTAGTAACTAACACTATTGATCCTAGAGTTATTACCTACATAAAATGTGTCTTTCTGTGTCTGAGCAAATTAACAAGGTCCTGCTTTTTAAAGGTTATCCTCAGATGTTGTGTACTATGATTAATTAAACACTCAGTGTTGATGCTATTAGGCAACATAGTGGTGCAGCGGCTTCCTCTGAGTTTTCCAGTTTCCTCCCACACAGGAGTGATTTACCTAGTTCACTGTACAAAATAACAGAACAGGGACTGGATCCAGGCTATTTGCTACAGAAACATAACTGTATTACCAGTTAAGACAATACGATTAATTACAATGCATTACATATTTGACATAAAAGAACAATTGGTCTCTCTGTGTTCACATGGGTTTCCTCCAGGTTCTCTGATTTCCTCAGCAGACCTTACACTATGTTCTTTTATTAGCTTGGTAGCTGTGGTACTTAGGACAATTACATTCTGTACTGAACTGAAATGGTCTGAATAATCAAAATGGTTGAAATGGTAAACATTTCCACACCTTACGCTGTATATTAAAGACAGCACATTTGATTGATAAAATTACTGTACTGTTCAGATTTACTGTATTGTGTCTGAATGTAGGGCCACCACATAAGGTGTCAATTAGGACCCATAAATGTTCAGAAACAACCCCAATGTATAACCCTAAAGGTCCCCTGTACACCCAACCCCGGTGTCTCCCACTAATGCATACCTGTATTTTGATCGGCCAGGTGAAGTTGCTGACGTAAACAAAGAAGGTGATATTAACATTGCTCCGAAAATCAAATTTTTCATTGGAGAAACTGTCCTTGAACTCTTTAATATTGCTGCAGGAGACAATATGAATCTCTTCTCCAGACTGAGTACCAGCTGAGGGCAAGAATAAGAAAAGAGAAAAAAAATTACAGAATAGGAAAAAAAAAAGAGCGCAACTTGCAAACCTGCACAAAACATATACAAAGTTCATTATCATGCTCAATTTGAGAATTTTATACCTGCAAAGCTGGTTGCCCAGGTGATGTTGAGGTTAAAGTTCTTGGAGGCATTAATGATCATGTCCAGGTCTCGATTTTGCTAAAGAGATACACATAGTAATAAATAATTATTACCTATAATTTTTTTTTTCTTAGCATTTGCACAAACACACAAACATTATTTTAAATGTAAACTACATAATGCAAAAACAGCCTTTTATAAAACAAAAGATTCCTAAATTCATGATTTTCAGTGTTTAAACTACAACCAGGTTTACAGGCCACTGCAATAAATGGAGGTTAATAATAGATGCACCTCAGGAGAAATTGGCATGTTGCATTATTATAACAGCAAACAGGCTTAGAAGTGATCCTGTCTAGAGATGCAAACATGAATAATTAATCCACTGTGTTTCTATTTCAATGTAAATCCTCAGTCAATACACTACAACAGATTGTACACCTTAATGGTAAGCACAAGTGTGAATGAATTTTGTGAAGTGCATTGAGAGGCAGCTTTGAGAAGTTACTTTAAAAAAAGAATAATGAAGCAGAGCATAAAAGGTCACGAAAGCATGCAAGCAGAGGTCTGCATTAAAGTGTTCACCATATACCCACAACGTCCACTTTATTAGGAACACCTGCACATTCATGTCATTATCTAACCAGTCGATCATGTGGCAGCAGCACAATGCATACAATCATGCAGATACAGGTCAAGAGCTTCAGTTAATGCTCACATCAAACAAAATGAAAAAAAGAGTGATCTCAGTGACTTTAACCATGGTATGGTTGTTGGTGCCAGATGGGCTGGTTTCAGTATTTCAGAAACTGCTGATCTCCTCAGAATTTCACACACAAATAGTCTCTAGAGTTTACACAGAATGGTGCGAAAAACAAAAAACACAGAGTGACAGTTCTGTGGGTGGAAACACCCTGTTGATAAGAAAGGTCAGAGGAAAATGTCCAGATTGGTTCGAGCTGACAGGAGGTCTATAGTATTTCAAATAAGCACTCTTTACAACTGTGGTGAGCAGACAAGCATCTCAGCATGCACAAAACATCAACCTTGAGAGATCAGCAGATTCTGAAATACTCAAACCAGCCCGTCTGGCACCGGTAATCATGCTACGATTGAAGTCACAGAGATCACAATTTTTCTTTATTTTGATGTTTGATGTGAACATTAACTGAAGCTTTTGACCTGTATCGGCTTGATTTTTTGCATTGCGCTGCTGCCACATGATTGGCTGATCGGATAACTGCATGAATGTGCAGGTGTACAGGTGTTCCGAATAAAGTGGACAGTGAGTGTATGTGAGTTAGCAATAGGCTTCATATGCATCATAAGGATGTACGGTTTTTAACTGTTTACAAACAATCATATTTTTTTTTATATCTCTTTGTATCTGGCTGGATGCAGCCATAATATATATGTGTACAATTTGAGTGTGAGTTTGCAGTTCACCTCATCTGGTGTGGCTACAAAATTAATGGCAGTGTAGTAGCGGTCATCCTCCTGAGTCAGGCTGAAGGTGAACTGGTAGTCTATCAGCAAAGTGTCTGTGTGCAAGAGGCACAGCATGGTTAGGTGTGTGTATTTTTTAAAGGTCAGCTTGAAATATGGAATATAAATTAACTTATATTTACATATTACATTTACTTTTTAGGCTGAAACAGAAAAGAATTAAAAAGTTAAGTTTTCCAGTGAGCTATAGATACATTCAAACAGAACTGCCTGAGCACACGCACATGCACGTGCACACAAACACTCAATTACTCATCTCTACAGCCTCATCCTAGCCCAGCCCAACCCTCCCAGACCCCAAGAGTCGGGGCAATGTGTGTGTTCTGGGTAAGCTTTGTGACTGGATTAGTAGCTGACACTTGTGTGTGCTCTTCAGCAGGTTTCAAATCAGTGGCCTCTTCTTCATTACAGGAGCAGATCAACTGAAGATTTATCCACCTTCTACAGTTAACAGCAGTGGGATTAACCAGACTGGATGACAACAGCCTGTGGAACCCAAGTGACATCCTCTGTAGTACTCTGACCCGAAACCACCCACTCCAACAAAAGTAAAAGAGGCTGAGATGGGTAATTAAGAAAATGAGTAAAAGACTTGAGCACTTTGTAAAGAGCTGGCAACTCTCCATCGGCCTCTTTTTGTGTAATTGCTTCCGTTTTAGTACACTCACAATAACAGGTTCCTTTTAGAGGGTTGCCCTGGTAACGATTCTCCACTTCACACCTGAGGGATAAATGAAGAGATGGGGGGGAGGGGGTTATTAAAGTGAAAAATAAATAAAACAATTAACGTGACGAACAAATAATAACATGAAGAAACAGCGTGTTAAGTAATGTACGATTATATTTACTCACAAGGCTGATGTTAGAAATATATTAAAGAGAGAAAGTCAACGTGAGAAAACAAAGCGTGTAGGTACACTTGAGAATGTAGGTGAGCCGAACTCCTGCCACACAAGAGCCACTAATGTTAAGGTTGTTTCCTAAGAGTGGTGCGCCGGGTTTATATTTCCCACCTACAAGGTTGTGCCTTCACTTTATGCAAATTTTTTCAGATAAGAGAAGCGTGAGGTGAAGGCCACAGTTTTGGAAGCAGAAGATTTATAAAAAAAAAAAAAAAAAAAAAAAAAAAAAAAAAAAAACCACCTATAATTAGTTGAAGGGAACACCAAAGCCGCTTGCCTCTTTAAAGTTTTTTTTTTTTTTTAAAGTGCCTGTGTGTGGGAGCGTGTATTACTCACTGATGGCAGCGGTCTCCTTTGATGCCCTTGGTGGTGCAGAAACACTTGCCATTGTTTGAATTACACATGCTGGCATGGCCATTACACTTACAGGCTGCAAAATACACATAAAGAGACACAGTTTGCAGTCTGCTGTGCGTACAACCTCCACCGAGTTTAAAGTGCCATCTCCCCTCAATCACTTACACTGACAGCTACCCCCATTGGTGGGGTCACCATAGTAACCGGATATGCAGCTCTCACAGTGCTTGCCAGTGGTGAGATCTTCACATCTCTCACACACACTCTCATTGACACATGCACTGTGGCCATTACACTGGCATGCTGTAGGAAAAGAGGGAGAGGTACAGCGTGAGAACCGACACAATCACAAAAGATTCTATACGACAAAGATGTCACTGTGTGTGTGTGTGTGTGTGTGTGTGACTATGTGTGGGCACTGATATCTATACCTGGACACTGGATAAAGGACCAGTTGTACTTGTTCTCGTGTGGACACCAGCTCACATTCAACAGCGCTTGAGGGGCTGGTACGAGGGAAGGTCTTGAGGATGAGGGGGCATGTAGGAGGGTTTGGATTGGTCCACGGTATGAGCCCTCCATGCACTGTCCCCGCCCTGTATTACTTGGATCAGTGCACCATCCACAACCAGGTTGATCCAGACACTGCGAACACGTCCTATATCCAGAGCAATTTTCCGCTGTGGACACATACACACACTACATTAAAGACGTCTTCGATACAAAATGTTTTCTAGAAATATTTCTTGAAAAACCATTCTATTCCTTATCATTTTTTTTTAGGCAATTGTGTTGTAAATGTTCCAAGTGGTTTAAATAGCCTGGGTTTCCAGACACATTACTGCCAAAAAAAAAGAGGGGGAAAAAATTATAGGATTATGTGATTATGTGACAGAATCCTGCTTCTCTGTTTTTGTTATAATTATGTTGTCCAAGTCTAAAACTCCAACTCTAAGTAATTATTATTCCACTATTTATTTGGTATTATTACAGCTTGGTAACTTATTAAACAGATAACTAGTAGAAAGCGGGGCATGAATACATACGTGGGCAGCTGTTCATGGTGTACCATTCCATGCACTGACCAAAGGGGAAGGAGGCCACATAAGCGTTGGAGTCCACACACTGCCTCATATTACTGCACCACATGCACTCCGCACCTCCACTTGTGCACTCGCTACAGGAGGAGCGCAGAGCACAGGGAGTTCGACACTGCTTCACACTGTGGTTGGCTAGATCAAACAGAGAGAGCGTGAAAGAGGACGTGAATGTTTCCATGAAGATTTCAGTACCGTTTTAGGATAATGAAAAGAATTAAGTAAGAAATAAAACATGATGAGGCATGCTGTTATAGGAAATAATAATAATAATAATAATAGGATTATTGGATTGTTTTCTTGTAACAGCATATCCCAAAGTTTTATTGCTCCCACACCACAGCAACCAACGATTACAATCTTCATTAATAAATGACATTTCATGCTTCCCCCCCCCCCATCTGTTAATAGTTACATTTAGTGTTATCCATGAGACAAGTTAGTTCCTCTTAACATTTACTTTATTGGAGTTAGAAACAGATACTGAGAGTATAAATATTAAATTAAAGTGTCACACAAACAAAAACAATTATTGATGTCAACGATTATATGTTTTTCTTTAAATAGTCTCTATGAACAAGTGCATTAATGTAGTAAACCTATCACTTAAATTAAAGCTGGAACTACTATCAGAGCTGTTCTGGTAACAGAAAATTAATCAACACCTTCTGATCAATCAGATTTGAGAGTTCAACAATGCTGGTGTATAAATGGAATTAAATCGTTAATGAGTCATCTTTTTGTCTACTGATAGTTTAACATCAATAAATCAGCAATATATGATTTCTGGTCTAAGTGTGTTTACCTGATCTTTCACACAGGCTGCCGTTGAAGGAGTTGATGCAGGGTGCTGCCTTAAGGCCGCTGGAATTGGGCTCGGCCAGGTAGCCACAAAAGCCAGCATCACTGGGTTCTCCAGGCAACCACTGCAGCGTGGTGTTAGTGAACGGGGACATGTCCTCCCAGCACCAGTACGACACATTCACCTTCCTCAGACCAACCCACGGAGTCACCAATTTGGACTATACACACACACACACACACACACACACACACACACACACACACACACACACACACACACAAAAGAGCAGTAAACCAGTTAGAAAGCATTTATTATCTTTTTAAAATGCTTCAGTAAACAGAAAAGGTCAAGATAAGAAGCCATCAGGGATGGTAGCTGCCTACTTGATTTAGAGCCCCACTCACATGTGCACTTCTGCTCTGCAGCTCTTTGAGGACAAATTGCACTTTTTTCTGGGTAGTTAGTGAGGCCAGCACGGCGCTGTGACTGCGGCAGGCCAGCTTTGCATTGTCATACGAGTCCTTAGCCGTGATCAGCTTCATACACGAGTTCCCCACCAGGTGCCAGCTTTCCCCACAGATATTCTCTATAGTACAAAAAACACAGCACAGTTTCTAATTGGCTAATTAGTAGATAAAATTAACCACAAAATTGGTTCATTTTTACTTGCTCCATTTTTCACTACTTTGTCTCCAAATGTCAAACTTAATTAAGCATCTCTACACAATCATCCATCCATTTTCTGTACTGCTTATCCCACATGGGGTCGCAGGGAGCCTGGAGCCTATCCCAGGGAACTCGGGGCACGAGGCGGGGGACAGCCTGGGGAGGTGCCAACCCGTCGCAGGGCACAATCGCACACACATTCACACACCTATTCACACACTATGGACAATTTGGAAACGACAATCAGCCTACAGTGCATGTTTTTGGACTGGGGGAGGAAACCAGAGTACCCGGAGGAAACCCCACAAAGTTTCGGGGAGAACGTGCAATTTCTGTGCACGCAGGGCGGAGGCGGGTTATCGAACCCCCAACCCCGGAGGTGCGAGGCAAACGTGCTAACCACTAAGCCACCGAACCCCCCCACATTAATCATGCTCTTCATTATTATAACAAAATGTCCTTCAATTACATTTAAAAAAAAATAAAAAACATCATGCACTATTGTGTATTCAGTACATATGCGAATACAGTCAGTACCAGGCAGAGAGATGCATTCCTGGTTCCTGGCTTCCCACTGGCAGTTCTGGTCAGTAGCACAGCTCTTACAGCTGGTCTTTTTATTACACATATAGGAGTGGACACCCTTAGGACATGCTTCATACTCTGTTATTGCACCCTGTAGTGAGTAGAACAACAAGCAAGCACACAACACATGAATGAATCATGACTGATGCAAAAGTGTATTTTCTTTGTTTCCTTGTACATTCAGTTTCATCGCTCTATTAAACTTTTGCTTTCGTTCTTTCACTCCTCTATCATTCGTTTTACTTATTTTTTTCTATCCCATATCCCTGCAGCTTGTTCACACCATTCTTTCTTTCTGCATGCCTGTCACTACAACTATGAACATTAACACGTTTCCTCTAGTTCCTATAACGTGCTCTCAGAACAGCCCCTCACTGTGAATATTAATGTCCAGTCTCACCAAGGAAGCAGTGCAGTTGTTTTGGATGGGCACACAGCGTTCAGAGCACCACTGACAACCATTGGTGTTAACTGTGCAACTGTAGCAGTCAGTGTACTGGTCACACTTATCACTGCTTGCATCTGAAACACAAACCCACACAAAAACACACAGAGTTAAAAATGCTTTTCAGGTAGCGATTTGGATCGATGCGCCGATTTAAAAGGCAACGACTGAAATGAATCGAAGCAACAATCATAAATCAGTTATTATTGATTACAATTGATTATGCATTAATTATCATAAAATAGGACAGACAACTGGTGTCCATCCATTTATCCATCCATTTTCAGTACCGGGGACGCGGGCACAAGGTGTTTCTGTACAGGGGATGTGGACACGAGACGGGGGAGACCCTGAACAGGGGGCCGACCCATCGCAGGGCACAATTGCACACCCCCATTCACACACTACGGACAATTTGGAAATGCCAATCAGCCTACAACACATGTCTTTGGACTTGGGGAGGAAACCCCCAAAGCACAGGGTGAACATGCAAACTCCACACACATAGGACAGAGGCGGGATACAAACCCCCAACCTTGGAGGTGCAAGGCAAACGTGCTAACCACTAAGCCACCATGCCCCCCAGACAACTGGTGTGTAAAATATAATTAATAATTAAAAAACGATTTGCCCACAACTCTACGTTATCATTCGAAAATTAACAGTAGGCCTACCCAAGATTCTGAGTAAACTCACAGTTCAATCGGAGGCTAGTAAATCACATTGTACAGTATCGTATCCTAATGAATCGAAATCATATTGTATCATGTGGAAATCTGAGGTTTGAAGCCAGTCTCTGCAAGCTTTTACATGCAAGATATACAAACTAATCACAAATTTACGGGGTTAAAGCAAGTCCTAGTCCACAGAACACCCAAACACTATCCAACTACTGAGATGACCAGTGCACTAATGTTTAAGGTTTAGTGCTACTTACACACTCGGGGAAGGCACATCTCTGGGTCTTGAGTTTTGCCTGTCTCCCAGGGAAGGCATGTATTGGTGGTAGAATTCCACATACACCGCACACCTGGCACAGCTGTCACACACTCAAATTCAGTGTAAGCAGAACAGCTGGCAGGAGTGAACCTCAACATATCACTCAGCATCAGGCTGTTAAATCCTCCATACACATACATAACCCTGAGGGAGAGAAGAGAGAGTTTTATAACTGACAGTAGGCAGTTAAGTAGAAGATAAAGGGGGGGGGGGGCATGGGATAGACAGAAATAAAAGATAAGAGGGTAGGATAAGAACAGTGAAAAAGGAAGAGAGAGATAAAAAGGCTAGGTGTTAGCTCAGGAGATCAATAGCTAAAGATGAGCTGACAAGTGAAGTTTTACCTTTACATGGAAGTCAGACAGATTAAACCCAAGGAAATGGGTTACAAGAGCAGGAGCAATTACACAGATAATAATTCTGAACACAGAAAGCTCATATCAATGGTGTCTGTGTGTGTACAGAGTGTACAGAGATAATAAACATGCCTTGTAGGATACTACTGAGTACACGCAGCGGTGTATCTTTGCAGAAATGTGCCTGTTGATCTGCAGAAGTGGGGTCGACAAGTAACTATTTCAGGTTTTTCATTTTTATTTCCGATTAATTTGCCTAATCTGTGCTAAAGTAGATTACTGAAGGAATTAGCCCCAGACAGGATTTACTGCCATGCCTGCATAGGAAAAACCCTTAAATGTAGTCAGAATCAAACCTGCAAGCTGCTAGACCATAAACAGATGTGTACTACACCAACACGCAACTCTGCTTCAGCATGACATAACACTTTAATCGTTGCATAGGAGGTGAGCTTTCACTTTCGCATTCGACATTATAGATCTATTGTTTGTCCACAAACTGAGCTATAGAAACCTAAGGCTAGTTGTTTGATCATGTGGTCATCAAAACGATTAAAGAGATTGGGTTTACCCATTGATGTAGACAGCGGAATGTCCAAAGCGGTTGACATCATGGTAGAGTTCAGGTCTGGGCAGAACAGTCCACTCATCACATGCTGGAGTCAAACAAGAGTGAAGTATAACATAAAACAACAATCAGCCATTATTAACCCCTTAATTATAAACCTACATATATCTTTAACCAAAGCAAAGGTTTTTAAAAAACTTATACAGATGGTTGTGATTGAGAAGTTGCTACATTGCTACTGATATTACTCAAAATAGGATACAAGTGTAATTTATACACAATTTCAGATTTTTGGTCAACTACATAATGTATTATAAAATTAGGAAAACCCAAGGAAATAACTTGTGCTTATAGTTTCCAAGTTTTGCTCTAGTTCCCATCTTACAGTTTCAGAAACAACTACTTCCCAGATCAACATTATTACATCACAACAGGGTGGAGCCACCATTCAATAGTGCAAGATTGATGGAAGTGGGCATCCCAATGGATAACTAGAGAAAACCCATCAAGGGACAGTGAGACCATTTCACAACAGGTAGAGAATGCATCTCGCCACCTGTTTATTTACAGCACCACTGTTATATTGTGTTTTGAGCGTGACATGACAACCCTTAACAGAGGAGAGAAATTCCTAATTTATATGGAGTTTGCATCATACTCTTTCCCTGTACTGCAAAATTGCTCCCAAGGTCTACATGGAAACATCCACTTTGTTAAATGAAATTCTGGTACACCCTGAGTATCTGGGGAAACAACTGCCAGACATGATACATTCACAGGCAATTTCCTGCGGAGATGACATAATACATTCAGAGGCATAATAATATATACAACCAGGCTTGGGGAGTAATGGAATACATGTAACGGTGTTACGTAATCAGGATACAAAAAACTGGTAACTGTTTTAAAATAAATAAATAAAATAAATAAATCAGATTACAGGTACATTTTGTAAAAAAAAAAAAAAAAAATGGGAATACTATCAGAATTAACTATTTTTTCATACAATATAGACAGCTGCTTGATTATAGTTCTGGTTCTCTCTTGCCAATCGTGGCTCACATGAGCAATCTCCTGGTGCATGCACAAATAAATGATGATGTAATGTTACCTGCATCAGGGACAGTGATCTTTTATTTATGTATTTATTTATTTTATTAAAACAAATCCAAACATTGAACATGTTTTTAAGCTCTAAAATAAGCTCTACATAAAAGTATTTTAGATCATAAATGTTCTCTTGACTTTATTTACATATATGACCTTGAAGTAATCCAAAAATAATCAGATTACATTATCTTCATATTGTGATACTTGGATTACGTTACTGATTACATTTTTTATGACGTAATTTGCAACTGTAATGGAATACAGTTAATTTTGAAAGTAACCCTCCCAACTCTGTAAACAACTGATATACTTTACATTTAGGCATTTTGTCACATGTCAGAAATGGTCTTTTCTAATTGCCCGAGTCCACAAGAGCATGGCTGCTTCCAACTTCAATTATGTAGAGGAGGTAGATGAGAAGAAACTCATAAGCGGAGCAAAATGACCTCAAGACATTTTGTGCACATTTAATAAGAAGCCAGGGCAAGACCAAATGGCAGAACCAAATATCTGCCACGAAATGTGAATCTAAAATATTGCCTGTGATCTCGGTGTACTGGCACATGAAAGGAAGCAACTATCATCTATACAGGTAACTCAGACCCTGTTCAGATAAGTTAAAAATAAAGGCTTCACAAAAGTCACAGACCTTTTCAAATAGACTACCAGAGCTGGCAACAAAAAGCACAGCATCAGGATACATCAGAACTTCCCTGGCATGGACTATCCTCAGGCAAACTGCAAATCACACCATTCTCACACAGAGAACAGCCATTCTCCTGAGGATGAGGCGAATGTAAGAGTCCTTTGAAGCTGAGGTAATGCACGATTATGAGATCGAGATCTTAAAATAAATAAATTAATTAATTTAAAAAAAAAAAAAAAAAAAACACAAGCTAAAGGGACAGCGGAGCGCTAAAGTATTACATGACATAATATTACAGCACATATTTAAAAAAATGTACTCTATTACCCAGTTTTGGATTTCTTCTTATGGTTATTTCAGGGCCAAAAAATATACTATCTAAATGTTTATAATGCTAGTCATGTCATATCCACATGTAATGGGTAATAACTGCAGAAATCACTAGAGATGTCATTCTTAATATCATGTCATTCTTGTTAAGAGTGACATTCTATAGAATGTTTTGGGCAATGAAATGAAAAGCTAACGATTCACCGAAATACACCAGCATCATTGACTTAATCAGATTCGAACCCGACTCAATTGAAACATGACTTTACAACTGAAGTCTAGAACACTAATAATTGAGAGGAAATAACAGGGAGATGCAGGAAAGGATGAGGACATTCTTCAGAGGTCTCTGTGGTTTCATAGCTTATTACAAGTTGCCCTCTGCTGGAGCTTCTGGGAATCACAGTCCTGAAGGCTCGCTCTTCCTGAATATACCAAACTGTGACTATGATGGATTCACACACAAGGGTGCAGAAGATACATGTTTTCAGTTTAAATCTGCTCCTTGAGCATGACAGATGCTTGTGATAAGAGTCTGAAATTAGTGTAAAAAAAAAAAAAGTGTGAAATCAGATGACGTCTGATTCAAATGAGTAGTCAACACAAAAGTGTGAATCCCAAAAGTAGTTTGTTTGTTTTTTTTCTCTCATTCGATTCATTTAACTGTTACATTTGATTAGAATATTAAAAAAATGATCAATTTCAGCCTGGAAGAAAACGTGTCAAAACAGGCTAATTAAATATATCATTATCACCTTTTCTCAAACAAATGCTGATTTGGTAGCTTTTCATTCTATACATCACTGATATCAGAGATAGATAGTGTTATGACACATTTGAATGGATTTAATTGCATCAGTCATTACTCTCCCTTTCCCCACATGAAAAATTCTCCTGCTGAGTACATGAAAATCATCCCAGGAAGAGCGTGGGCGTGTTTTAACGAATTATGTGTTGACATATCTGTGAATAGGAATTTCATAAATGAAAAGGATTTCTATTATGGGAATTTTATTTTTAATGCACATCAGGTCTAATTATTCACAGATGGTGAAATACATTACACAATTTATCCTTCACACCTACATAAATCTTATACGTCATGTGACTCATCATTTGGCCTTGTATCGATCATCGCAAGATAACTGACATGTTCACACAAAACCAAAGACTGTCATAAAATTAAGGAACGGCAACAAAACGAAACGCTTCACTCTGTATATTGAACCTAGAACATAAGCAAGAATGGTTCTCTTCTTAATGTTGGTTACTGCCAATAATGACTCCTCGCAGACATTACTCACCCAGGTTGTAGGCCATGAAGTCAGAAGAGAAGCACTTGGCGCCGTAACTCATGGATGTGTCGTTGTGGGTGTTTCCGCCAAACACTAGCAAGTTCCCGCCTACCAGCACGGCTGTGTGGAGGTAGCGATAAGACCCACTGTCCCTCAGAATTGACCTGAAATCAGTGTTATATGACTCCATAAACCAGAGGCACAGAGGGATACATTTCCACATATTTGTCAAGGATCTTGACAAACATACAGTTGCAATCAAAATTATTCAACCCCCATTGCAAATCAGGTTTATTGTCAAAATGTACAGACTTTCAGATGTTTGCAATGAACAAATCAAACAAAAGCAACTGAAATAGCTCAACACAACGAATGCTTCAAGTGGTTTCCCCAAATTCAACTGAAAATGCAACTTATAATGACTTCTCCAGTCTCAAAATTATTCAACCCCCTGAATAGAATCCCTCACATCAGCACAAATATGCAAAACAGGTGTTGTCTCAAGCACCCTTGATGCAACTAATCAAGGGCTTCATTAATTGCACCAGGTGTGCTTGAGCTGGAACACATGAAATACCTGAACTGGCTAGGGGCAGAAAATACATGAAATACCTGGACAGGGCAGAAAAAGGAAGCTATCCACGGTTGCAACCAGATTTCTGAGAAGGCAGGTTGTGAAAAACCCTCGAGTGACTGCAAAAGACCTGCAGCAAGACTTGGTGGCAACAGGCACTGAGGTTTCAGTGAGCACAGAATGGCTTGTACTAAACACAGAGGGTTTCCATGCCAGAACTCCAAGACGTTCACCACTACTGACCCAAAAGCACAAGAAAAGTCGGCTCAAAATCATATAAATAAGCCCCAGAAGTTTTGGGATTCTGTTCTGTGGAGCGATGAAACAAAACTGGAACTTTTCAGCACGATGGGTCAGTGGTATGTCTGGAGAAAGAAGAATGAAGAAAGAACATTCTGTCCACAGTCAAGCATGGTGGTGGCTCGGTGATGCTCTGGAGCTGCTTTGCATCCTCTGGCACTGGAAACCTGCAGCGTGTGGAAGGCAAGATGGATTCACTGAAGTATCAGGAAATCCTAGGAGAAAATGTCATGCCGTCTGTGAGGAAGCTGAAGCTTGGCCGTCATTGGACCTTCCAACAGGACAATGATCCCAAGCATACCTCAAATTCCACCAAGGCTTGGTTGCAGAAGAAGTCCTGGAAGAATCTACAGGGCCATCACAGTCACCTGACTTGAGCTCCATACAAAATCTCTGGTGGGACTTGAAGAAGGCGGTTGCAGCACACAAACCCAAGAATATTACTGACCTGGAGGCCATTGCTCATGAGGAATGGGCTAAGATTCCTCAGGAACGCTGCCAGAAGCTGGTGTCTGGCTATGCATCTCGTTTGCAGCAGGTCATAACAGCAAAATGATGCTCTACTAAGTACTAAAGATGCTTGCCATGAAGGGGTTGAATAAATTTGAGACTGGAGAAGTCATTATAAGTTGCATTTTCAGTTGAATTTGGGGAAACCACTTGAAGCATTCCTTGTGTTGAACTATTTCAATTGCTTTTGTTTGATTTGTTCATCGCAAACAGCTGAAAGTCTGTACATTTTGACAATAAACCTGATTTGCAACGGGGGTTGAATAATTTTGATTGCAACTGTACAGTATTGTGCAAAAGTCTTAAGTACATGCAGAGAATTGTTGTAGAGCAAAGATGTCTTCAAAATAATTAAATTAAATGTTTCTACATTAAAAAAAAATAAATACCATAAAGAGCAGTAAACAGTAGTAAATGAAACAAAGTCAATATTTGGTGTGACAAAAAAATAAAAATACAAATAGTAGTCTCCGGTACAATTAGTGCAGTTTTATAAGGAAATGAGCTGGTAAGTTTTATTGAGCATCTTGCAGAACCAGCCACAGTTCTTCTGGAGACTTTGACTGTCGCACTCGCTTCTTATTTTTGGTAAAAGTGGTCTCTTAAATAGTATGCTGCTTTCTTTAATGACATACAAACATTTTTCGGTAACATTTAATTTTGTGCTAGGAATCTAAAATGGTTTTTGTGCTGAAATTATAATGTAGACATCATAAAATAAAAAAATCTATAAAGTTTGTACTAAAAAAAATAGGGTGCCTAAAACTTTTGCACAGTACTGTATATTTTCCCATGCATATATACACACAGATATTTGATGCTTAATGATACACAAAGTTTTGATCCAGATACTTAGTAATAATTGTTACGTTGAATATATCGCAGAATGCACAAGTCCAGGATAATTCAGTACAATAATGGGTTTTGCTTTTCGCCTGCTCACCACATGCTACTGTCGACATTGTAGCGGTACAGGTCACCAGCCAGGCCATACTTTGTGGCGTTGAAGGCCTTGTAGCCACCATGGATGTAGATAGAACGTGTCTGAGGGTCATATACACTGCTGTGGCCATAGCCCCCATGAACCAGGGCTCCACTCGTCTCCAAAATACTCCACCTGTTCTTCACTGGATACAGAAAGAGACAGAGACAAATAAAGTCAACTCAGAGGAGCCAGAACTAGTTTTTCTTATTCCACTTTAACTCTCTCTCTCAGTACACTAGTATTCCATTCCAGCGGCGGAACAGAAATCAACTTATCGGATATTTTAAATCAGTAAACAAATTAATTATTTTAGGGACGGAAGTCTGTTATAAGATTAGCCAGGACACTGTTGGAATTATGTGTGTAGAGTATCGTGAGACTGTGTTTAGCTGCTGGTGAGCAGGATGATTGGAAATGGGAGGAGTGTGAGCACCTTGCTGGGCAAACAATTCACACCTCTCCACAATAACAATGGTGCAGAGAGAAAATGGACAGCACAACTAAAGCTTTTTTTTTTGATAGTAAAACACTGTATACAACTGCCAGAATAAAAATATAACATTTGAACCCAGTAGGCTAGGTAATAAATAAATAAATAAATAAATAAATATAGTTGTAAAAACTGCACATTCTTAAAGCCCCAAGAATACTTTCCCAAAGATACTTTCATATGAACCATTAACCACTACTATGGAGTGTGACATCCTAAATAAATGAAATGCTGAACACGGGCACCCCAAACCAGGCGGAAATTCCTTTTTGTGGCTTAAGGTTAAAAATAATTAAATATTCAATCATACACCTGTACATGATTACAAATATGTTATTTAAAGGGATATGGCAGCATTTTTTCTTTTTTTTAACCCAAACTGTATCTCAACTAGAAGGAAAGTTCTAGCATTTTGAAGTCCTCCAAAACTGTAATTACTTTCAAATCCACTGAAACATGCCCCGCTGACCTCTAAGTGTATATCTACAGCCGTGGCCAAAGGTTTTGAGAATGACACAAATATTAATTTTCACAAAGTCTACTGCTTCAGTGTTTTTAGATCTTTTTGTCAGATGTTACTAACTGTTACTGAAGTATAATCACAAGCATTTCATAAGTGTCAATGGCTTTTATTGACAATTACAAGAAGTTTATGCAAAGAGTCAATATTTGCAGTGTTGACCCTTCTTTTTCAAGACCTCTGCAATTCGCCCTGGCATGCTGTCAATCAACTTCTGGGCCACATCCTGACTGATGGCAGCCCATTCTTGCATAATCAATGCTTGGAGTTTGTCAGAGTTTGTGGGTTTTTGTTTGTCCACCCGCCTCTTCAGGATTGACCACAAATTCTCTATGGGATTAAGGTCTGGGGAGTTTCCTGGCCATGGACCCAAAATGTCAATGTTTTGTTCCCCGAGCCACTTCGTTATCACTTTTGCCTTGTGGCAAGGTGCCCCATCATGGTGGAAAAGGCATTGTTTGTCACCAAACTGTTCTTGGATGATTGGGAGAAGTTGCTCTCTGAGGATGTTTTTGTACCATTCTTTATTCATGGATGTGTTCTTAGGCAAAATTGTGAGTGAGCCCACTCCCTTGGCTGAGAAGCAACCCCACACATGAGTGGTCTCAGGATGCTTTACTGTTGGCATGACACAGGACTGATGGTAGCGCTCACCTTTTCTTCTCCGGACAAGCTTTTTTCCAGATGCCCCAAACAATCGGAAAGGGGATTCATCAGAGAAAATGACATTACCCCAGTCCTCAGCAGTCCAATCCCTGTACTTTTTGCAGAATAGCAGTCTGTCCCTGATGTTTTTCCTGGAGATAAGTGGCTTCTTTGCTGCCCTTCTTGACACCAGGCCATCCTCCAAAAGTCTTCGCCTTACTGTGCGTGCAGACACACTCACACCTGCCTGCTGTCATTCCTGAGCAAGCTCTGCACTGGTGGTGAACCGATCCCGCAGCTGAATCAACTTTAGGAGACGGTCCTGGCGCTTGCTGGACTTTCTTGGGCGCCCTGAAGCCTTTTTCACAACAACTTGTACCTCTCTCCTTGAAGGTCTTGATGATCCGATAAATGGTTGATTTAGGTGCAATCTTACTAGCAGCAATATCCTTGCCTGTGAATCCCTTTTTGTGCAAAGCAATGATGGCTGCACGTGTTTCCTTGCAGGTAACCATAGTTAACAGAGGAAGAACAATAATTTCAAGCACCACCCTCCTTTTAAAGCTTCAATTCTGTTATTCTAACTCAATCAGCATGACAGAGTGATCTCCAGCCTTGTGCTAGTTAACACTCTCACCTGTGTTAATGAGAGAATCACTGACATGATGTCAGCTGGTCTTTTTGTGGAAGGGCTGAAATGCAGTGGACATGTTTTTTTGGGATTAAGTTCATTTTCATGCCAAAGATGGACTTTGAAATTAATTGCAATTCATCTGATCACTCTTCATAACATTCTGGAGTATATGCAAATTGCCATCATAAAAACTGAGGCAGCAGACTTTGTAAAAATTCATATTTGTGTCATTCCCCAAACTTTTGGCCACGGCTGTACTTATGGAAAAACAACATTGTAAACAATTACATGTTCACAATAGGAAATGCTGATTGTCACATTTATCATCATCATCATCATCATCCACCACATCAGTCTCTGTCTCATCTGAGGTAAAAAAAAAATCACGTTAATCTGATCACGTTAACATCAGTGGGGAAATAATGGCTATTAATTCAGATAGCTCTGTTGGTTAAATTTCTTTTCTTGAAGTCTTTTTATTAGGCCATATGAACATTTTAAAACTTTGTCTGCTGTCCTCTGTACAGTGTGTAAGCACTCTTATTAGTTTTGACCATGTGATGGCGCAGGAGCATCAGACGTTTTTGGCAGCCAGTATCTGATTATGAACTGGATTAATTCCGCTTCACTACAGCATGCAACTATCCAAAAACCTGATCAAATCGAGAACAAATCACACTTAGCTAGTGAGGGTTTAAATGTCTTTAGGCAGACTGACTGCATTTACCACTGCGTTTCTTAAACTGGCTCTTTACCCAAAGTAATCTTTGAAGACAGATGCCAAAGCAAGGTTAGAAAATAATTATTTTGTAACCTTAGTTATAAAGGTTAGACAATTGAGCTCTGGTGACTTTCCAGTCTACCTCAAATATGGCCTACACAGTTTGCAAGAAAACCATGAAAAATATGACATATGAACACATAACACTACTTAAGGGGCTACAATTATTTTGTATGACTGCTAGCATAACGCTTATGCTTCTTAGATTTCATGTGAGATTTGAGTGCTTTAATCTCCACTGTGCCGAAAATGTTTAATTTCTTTCTTCACTTCTTCATTTTCGTCTCATCCCCTCTTCCAAAAATGGGGGGGGGGGGGGGGGACGACAGTGCAAAAATGAAGTGACCCAGCGCTAGGTATGTACAAATATTGAAAATGTAACAACAATGTGAAAACGGAGGGAGGGGAAAAGTGAAACCACAAAAAGTTAAATTCTCAAAAATATTACCGTGTCAAAAATTGATTTCTAAATCATCCTTAAATCATAAGCTTGGAATTTAATACCTAATAGTTAAAAGCAACTTGTACCATGGTCTGTCTGAATACTCCATTCTGATTGGCTGGAAGGTGTGCGTTAAAACCGTATAATGCACAGGTAGTTCCGGTCAGTTTAATTGCTGTTCTGAATTAATGGTCTGCCTATAAACAACTGTAACCATAGTAACATACAGTTAAATTCACAGCTTCATTATTAGTAGAGACGCCGCATAGACGCAGGTAATTCACACACGCACAATCTCTCTCTCTCTCTCTCTCTCTCTCTCTAATAACTATTTATTATAATTCATTCAAATAATTGTTATCTTATCACACTACTTTATCTCTGTGTATGATTTAGAGCAGGTGCAATTCTCGATCTAACGACCCGTATATAAAATAACGAAAATTAACCGTTATTTTTATCTTTCCAGTCAAATTTTGCACTGCAAACATTAATGACAGCTTTAATTTGTCAATGCTGGCAAGTGAGCATGGTATAAGTGAGATAATCCGTGGGTTAGACGTCGTGATGTGATTGATTATCCCTTACATATTTAAACCATTTCATGACCTTTTTTTTAAAAGACTTTCTAAGGCTCTATGTCAACCCTATCAGTGTTGGAATGTTGGAAAAACTTCATAAGCTTTGGGTCAGCAAGCATTCTATTCTCTTCTCAGTGCTGAGGAATGTGTTGAGATGATGATGATGATGATATTCATAGCAACTGCATATAAACCGAAGATGCAGATGTGATTAAAAAAAAAGAGAGAGAGAGACAGAGAGATTCTCAAAGTGCTTTCCAAGGTTAAAATTTAGATTTGATAAATCAGACCAATGTTATATGAAATATGAATTTATGCAATATAAAAAAAAATGGGTGGGTTGCTAACCAATGTTGTACTGCTGCACTTGGCTGATGTATCCGTAGAGAGGGCAGTGACCGAAGATGACGAGCATAACTGGCTCTAATCCATCAGGCTGGAGGTGAACAATGTGAGCAGAGTGACCCACCACTGCATACTGCTCTTTAGCTCGCGGGTTCAGCAGCTCCCACGACTGATTCTTTGTGTGAAACGCCCACAGCTCAGATGTTACGTTCCCCGTGGAGTCAATCTTCCCACCATACATATAAATCTTATCCTGAGAGAATTACACACACACACACACACACACACAGAGGAAAAAATAGAAACTCTATACGTAAAAAGTGTTTTCAGCATGTAGAGTGTGTATAATACATCCTGCATGAATAAGCACATGCACACACACACCTCGTGCACAGCCAGAGAATGACCATAGCGTGCAGTAACAAAGTTGGCTGAACGATTCAGAGACATCCAGCTCTGAGAGGAGAGATTGAATCTGAGAGACAGAGAAAAAAAGATGGAGGTAAGTGGAGATAAGTGTAAATAATCATACCATACACAGTTGGATGTAAATGTGGTGGTGTTTTTTTTTGTGCATGGAAACTCACGCCATCACCATCTGGTACTTTGTGTAGTTGAACACGTGACCACCGATCACCCACATGACATCTTCATGCACCACAGCCTTATGGGATGCCCGCGCCAGGCTGTGTCCACTGAACTCCTCATGTGTCCAAAAGGAAACATTAGCAGGTACTGACACTGAACATTCAGGGCCTGAAACACACACATAGACCCTGTGATGTACAATAAATTGCTCAACCTACATCTTTCTGCTACAGAACATGAGGGAGGTTTATAAATATTAAATCAGGCCTAATCAAGAGTTTATCATTAACTGGATCTAAAACTAGATCATATACAAAAACATGTTAATAAATTTTTATTACACATTTTTATTTAAATATACACAGATACCCAGTTTTGATTTCCACAAAAGACAAATATAAAATCCTTTAGGGACATAGGAGTAGCAATGATACAGTTTCAAGTTTCAATACACTATTTTGAATGTTCCTTTTCCCCCCTGTTTTTCTTTACTGTATGGAAACCATTGCACTCTTACTATCCTCACAAGCAATAGCAAACAGACTACACAGAAGGAGACAGGTGAAAGAATGAGAGTGAGACAGAAAGACAGGCATGATTAAAGAGAAATGGTACTGGAGAAGTTAACTGTACAGTCTCAGCCTCAGCCACTCCGCCTATAGCCCATGGAGCGACTGGTATTTAGGCCGGTCACGATAACTACTTTTGTTGGACGATATATTGTCCCATAAACAATTGTGATAAACTATATTAATGTCATTTTAAGACACTTTTATGCCATTGATATAATGATAATATAATAGCATAATAATGCAAGTACACCCTTTCAAAGAGCAACGAACTTTTAATTCTTAAGAATATTCAGGCTTTGGAGTTGGAATATCAAAAACAATTTAAATATCCTAAATAAACACAACATTGAATATTGTAACCTTTTCTGGTCACAAGCTGCAGAACCTTGAAGACTGCAATTAATTGATTGCAATTAATTCCAGTGGGAAGAAAAAAGGACCCGCAGGCGGCAGGGTCTCCAGTCAACTCATGTCGCCGCCACCACCAACTACACCTGCAGTAAATGCAAAAGGACCTGTTGATCCCGCATTGGGCTCTACAGCCACAGCAGGCGCCGCGCAAGCACTACGGACTAAAAGAGTCGTAGATACTCCATTGTCTTTCGAGACAGACGGGTGCCAACATACACCCATATGTACACTAAGCATGCACAGTATAACAAATGAATCATCTCTACACAATCTTATACTACCACTATGTCCAGTGACATTTACTCCAATTATATTACCAAACCTGTCAACCTTTATGCACAGGAGCGCCAAAACATCGGAATATACTACAAACTACTACTCTAAAATATGTCAATATGTTTTCTCCTCAGTAAAAATCGAAGATGAACCAATAGACCAACCAATGAACCAACTTGTAATTCCCCACCTACAACCAGTTACACCCAACAAAAACCAAGATCAGGTTGCTAGAATAAAAACTAGTCCACGGCATTTTCTATTTAGAAATTACTAGCAGTTTTGTTTAAAGATGTTAGTGGCAAGTAAATGTGATATGTTTAGTGAGTCTGGCGACCGGCTCTGGGTGGAGTCTGAGATTGGTCTTTTGAAATGTCAGTTAAATGGCCTCATCCTGTTAAAGTAGGTCTAAAAGGTCTGACTTGTGAGACTACAGCTGGGTTAATATTCCTGGGTTAGTATTTCAACAAACCTCAGAAAGTAGCTTTAGCGAAAAGGAATTTCTAAAAAAGATATAGACATTTGAGAACCTAAAGAGAGTAAAACACAGACTGTATATATGTACAGGTCATTGGTCTACACCAACCAAGGCTCATGAGCAAACTGACACTTTACAGAACTGCAGTAATGGAAGCTAACATTAACTGAAGTATAATGAAACAGAAGTTCTGTTTACGATTATTATTGTTTCATTTGCTGATAAACACAGAGGTGGCCCACCTTGCCAGCCAGGGTTGCAGAGACAGCGTTTGTCACTGATTTGGCACCGACCCCGCATGGGGTAACCACAGTTTGAGGCGCAGTACGGGACATCACATGCATCGCCTTTCCAGCCCTCCTCACACTCGCACTGCACCACGTCACTGGAGTTAGCCAGATGACACACACCGTGGCCTGAGCAGTTATTAGGACACGTATTTATCCTAAGGAAGGGAAAAGGTAGGGGTGAGAGAGGTAGAAAGACAGTATTAATAACTAGAGTGCAGGTGACATAAAAGTTCACAATATTTTAGCAGTATATTTTTCTTTTGTGTGTGTGTGTACAAGTAGTCGTTGCCTACAAAACTCATCCCTACACTCGTCTATCAGAGGCTTGGATCTGACGAGTATTCAGAGAACTACATTATTCTGTCTGAAGCTACTGTTTACCTACATAACAGAGAACAACAGCTAAGATCTTATACATTTGTTCAGAGCAAGAGGGCTCATTTATCCTTTCAGTAACCACAGCCATTACATAGTGCACACGCAGACATAGAGCTGTGCATTTTCAGCTTCATTATGAGCTTGGAAAATGTTTAGCTTTCTAATGAATTACATTAGAGAACTTACAAGACATGGTGTAGCTGTCATTTTAGTGATTTACTGAATTGTTAAATATCATTAGTTTCAGCTGAGTAATAACAGAAATACTGTGTTAGGCTGCTAACATTAAGCTGCATTTAAACCTAAGCTGGCATTACCGCTGCCCCATTAGTAGGCAGCTCACTCTCCTCTAGAGCTGAACAGAGCTCATGGTGTGTGTGTGTGTGTGTGTGTGTGTGTGTGTGTGTACATGCATCTGTGTGTAAGAGAGGGAGAGAGAACAAGACAAGCTGTTTGATGTCCTTCAGTAAGCCTTGTTTTTTGCATGTATAATGGAAGAGCATCTGAAGGGTGCATGCATGAACGTGTGTATGTAGATGGAAGTTCTGTTTGATGTTCTTTTGATATTGCACTCCACTGTGCTCCTTTGGTAAGGAGGAGGTCCACCATGAATACAGTCGCTATAGAAACTGCACCAATAAGCACCAGAACTCGGCATCATCAACCTCTCTAAACCAAGAGGCCAGATCTGTCAAACCTACAGTCCCCTCTGAATGTATTGGAACGGCAAGGCCAACTATTTTGTTTCTGCTATACGCTGAAGACATTTGGGTTTGAGACCAAAAGATGAATATGAGACAATAGATCAGAATTTCAGCTTCATTCCCTGATATTTACATCTAAATGGTGTTAAACAACTTAAAACATGGCACACTTGGTGACCACATAATTTTAGGTGAACAAAAGTATCAGATAGTCTTAAAGTAAATTAAAGTAAAGAACATTTAATGTTTGGTTGCATATCCGTTGCCTGCAATAACTGCATCAAGCCGGTGACCCACTGACATCACCAAACTATTGCATTCTTCTTTTGTGTTGCTTTTCCAGGCTTGTACCGCAGCTTCGTTCAGTTCTTGTCTGATTTGGTTTGGTGGTGGTGGGGGGGGAATTTCTCCCTTCAGTCTCCTCTCAGTTCCCTCTCAGTTCTCTCTCTTCCCAGTGAAATACACGGTTAAGGTCTGGTGTTTGACATGGCCAATCTAAAACCTTCCAATTGTTTCCCTGTTGAAGTCCTTAGTGTGTTTTGGGTCATTGTCTTACTGCATGATGAAGTTCCTCCCAATTAGATTGGAAGTAATTGGCAGACAAAATGTTTCTGTAGACTTCTGCTGCTACCATCATGAGTTACATCATCAATAAAGATTAGTGAGCCTGTTCCAGAGGCAGCCATGGAGGTAGTGTCAACCTAAACCATGACACTACCTCCACCATGCTTGACTGATGAGCTTGTATGTTTTGGATCATGAGCAGATCCTTTCTTTCTCCACACTTTGGCCTTTCCATCACTTTAGTAGAGGTTAATCTTGGTTCCAGAACTTTTGTGGCTCATCTCTGTATTTCTTCTCTGTATTCCAATCTGGACTTCTGATTCTTACTGATGAGTGGTTTGGATCTTGTGGTATGGTCTCTATATTTTTACTCTCGAAGTCTTCTTCAAATGGTGGATTGTGGTACCTTAACCCCTGCCCTGTGGAGGTTGTTGGTGAAATCACTGACTGTTGTTTTCGGGTTTTTCTTCACAGTTCTCACAATGTTTCTGTCAGCTGCTGTTGTTTTCCTTAGCCAACCTGTTTGATGTCTGGTTGTTAGTTCACCAGTGGTTTCTTTCTTTTTCAGCACATTCCAAATTGTTGTATTGGCTATGCCCAATGTTTATGCAGTGGCTCTGATCGATTTTCCTTCTTTCCCAGCTTCAAAACGGCTTGCTTTTCTCCCATAGACAGCTTTCTGGTCTTCATGTTGGTTTATCCTTTTTAACAACAAATGTAGTCTTTACAGGTGAAACCCAGGGCTTAAACCAAGAGTAGACAATCAAACTAACAATGCCCACCTGGGCAACAAGAAACACCTGTCAGTCACATGTCCTAATATTCTTTTCCTGATATTTACATTCAAATGTCTTAAACTCGTTAGAACATTGCAACTTCTCTTTGAACCCACCCATTTTTCAAGAAAGCTGAAATTCTGAACTATCATCTCATTCATCTTTTGATCTGAAATCCAAATGTCTTCTGTGTATAGCAAAAACAAAAGAATTGGTCTTGTCGTTCCAATACTTTCAGAGGGGACTGTATCTGTGTACCCCCTTCTCTCTATACACCAAAGTATGGATAGAGGCCACAAACCCACCAATCTATTTTAAGTGAGCTAAAACCCATAAGCCATCAAACCTAGTGATGGCCTCATCAGTGGGTGATAGCACTACTTATGGGTTTATAACGAAGATTTTCTGACTTCTTCTCTTAGTATCTGTATGAAACCAGTATATAAAGACTGATCTGTCAGTTACTTATGAACAATAGAAATGATCTTTAATCTTCAAGAAACATTCATTAAGTTGAAGGGTACACAGCAAAACCTTTGCTTTATATCACACTGGTGACAAACTGCTCGATTTTGTGGTGAGATTTGCCTGTTCAGCTCACCTGTAGGAGATGTTGAAGCCAGTGAGGTTGTAGGCTGCGTCACTGAAGAAGTGGAGGAGCGCATAGCCAGATTCAGCCACCACCTCTGGAACCGTTTCATTGCCATAGTACTCGGGAACGATCAGACCACTGCGAAATCAGAGCACTGATATTATTTTCCACATCAACATCTATGTGGAGAAAAATTCTAAGCAGTCCTGAATTACCCGTATCTTGAACCTCTATTATAGATGGTTGTTGGCTAGAAGTATTTTATTCACTTCTTTGTAATCTGATTCGCTTGCAAAAAAAAATTGATAGATTTTTTTGTGGCATTGTCAGAGTGAAGTAGTAAAAACAGAATAGCAGTTGTACTATCTTTGCTCGATGGAGGCTTTGAATTTTCTTACCGTCACTAACAGGGGAGAGGCTTTATGACTGCATCACCCAATCATAATGCGAACTAATAGATGATATTAAACTACAACAAAATTGCAGGTTCATATATGCTATGTAATTTTCAAATGCTGTTCTTTTTGGCATCTACTGCATTACAATGTCATGTTAAACCTGATGTAGTGAGCACATACATGTATAATGAATAGGAAGCCATTATGGATTCTAACTGCATGTGGAAGACACTTAAACAAGAATATATAGCATATTCCTGCACGAAGTCAAAGATTTTTACGTGGATCTCAGGTTGCTTAAGAAATCAATGACTGAGCTAAATGTCCATGACAAACATGATTCTAAATAAATAAATAAAATATATGCACACAATTTTAGTTGATAATAATAAAAGGTCCTCTAAGACAAAAGTACAGTCATCTACAGAATTATTGGCACCCTTGGTAAAGTTGGGGTTTATTTATTTTTCAAAAAGAAAACGTTATGGAGAAAATGTCTTGGTTAATTAGGTTAATCTCGCACTGAAAGGACCTAGGACCCTGGAGGATCTTGAGAGATTCTGTATTGAGGAGTGCTCTCAGATTACTTGCTCTGCATTGTATGCTCACTCCAATCTCATCAAGCATTATAGGAGACTCAGTACTCAGTGTTATGTTGGCAAAGAGAGGTTGCACCAAGTACTAAACGCAGGAGTGCCAGTAACCGTGATGGTTTTGTTAAAATGTTTTTTTGGTACAGGTTTGTCATTTTCTTAAACTACATTTACTTGACTTAAAGCTTAGTTTTCTTTCACATGTTCAGTGTGAGCTGATTAACCACAAAGGCATTTCTTTCATAAGCTTTTTAAAAACCTATCAAGGGTGCCAATAATTCAGGAGTTGATGGTTAATACAAGGAGTGTGTGTGTATGTGCATGTATGAGAGAGAGAGAGAGAGAGAGAGAGAGAGAGAGAGAGAGAGAGAGAGAATGGTGTCTGCAGTTCCATATTTAAAGCACAACATTGATCTGCTAGTCATTACTGAGTGCTCGCTTATTTGGTTATGGCTTCTTCACACAGACAGACTTGTGGAAACACCCACACCCATTTACACAAATATCCCCCAGTACCTGAATGCAGCCAGTAGAGGAGAGTATATGGAGTCTCCATCATATACATATAGATGATCCCAGCTGCACTCGGTGGCAAAGTGCTCAAAGCGCAGCCTCAGAATAGAGTTTGACCTGCAAACAGAGCAAAGTTTGTTTTTTTTTTTAGTTGTCTGGGCTACTTTTATGAAATATTGCATTCTGTGTAGGCCTAGACTTTAATGATTTATGCAAATGTTCAACAGCATAATGTTTACAGGAGAAAACGCTGAGCTATAGAAATGTTTGTTTTCCAAGTTACTCCCAAGTAATTAATACAGTTCTTCAATATGCTTAAAAAAAGAAGTTATGTACAATCTAATATTTAATTACAACCCTGAATAAAGCCATCTTACTCAGTGCTCTCAAACTATGGGCACTCATGTGTACACCTTTATAATTATCCTGATTAAGTAAAACCTTGCATTTAAATTATAGGGGGAACCTCTCTCACTTAAAATAACCTCAATTAAATGCTCTCTGTAGCTGCTGATCCCATTCCTGCTTACACAATTCAGTTCATGTACAACCCCGGTTCCAAAAAAAGTTGGGACAGTATGGAAAATGCTAATAAAAACAAAGGGGAGTGATTTGTAAATGTACTTTGACTTGTATTTAAACAAAAAAAAAAACATATAAAGACAAGGTATCTGATGTTTTACCTAATCAACTGCATAGTTTTTTTAAAATTGATGCATGCAACACGTTCCAAAAAAGTTGGGACGGGGCACTTTAGGACTAATAGCGATGTGACAAGTTGAAATAAGAAGGTGATGTGAAACAGGTGAGGCAGTTGTCTAATCAAAGTATATAAGGAGCCTCCAAAAAAAGGCCTAGTCCTTCAAGAGCGAGGATGGGTCGAGGCTTGCCGATCTGCCAACAGATACGTCAGTGAATAATCCAACACTTTGAGAACATTCCCCAAAGACAAATCGGTAGGATTTTGGGCATTTCACCTTCTACAGTGCACAATATGATTAAAAGATTCAAGGAATCCGGTCAAAATCTCGGGGTGTAAAGGGTGAGGCCGAAAACCACTTCTGGATGCACGTGATCTCCAATCCCTCAGACGTCACTGTCGTAAAAACCGTCATGAGTCTGTATGGGAGATCCTGACATGGGCTCGGGAATACTTTGGTAAACCTTTGTCAGTGAACACCAATCGCCGCTGCATCCACAGATGTGCAAGTTAAGAAGCGCCGCCGACTTCTCTGGGCTCGGACTCATCTGAGATGGAGTGGAATCGTGTTTTGTGGTCAGACGAGTCGACATTTCAAATAGTTTTTGGACAAAACAGCTGTCGTGTTCTCTGGGCCAAAGAGGAAAAGGACCATCCAAGCTGTTATCAGCGTCAGGTCCAAAAGCCAGCATCTGTCATGGTATGGGGGTGTGTCAGTGCCCATGGCATGGGTAACTATATGGACACATTTTGGAGCAACATACGCTGCCATCCAGGGCAGGACGAAGCCAAATCACATTTTGCCCAGATTACAAGCGCATGGTTGCGTAAGCAGAGAGTGCGGGTGCTAGCATGGCCTGCCTGCAGTCCTGACCTGTCTCTGATTGAGAATGTGTGGCGCATTACGACGTGCAAAATAAGGCAACGAAGGCCCTGTAGAGTTGCGCAGCTGAAGAAATACATAATGGATGAACGGGGGGAAAATTCCATGTGTTATTAAAAGAAAAGGTGTTACACAGCGGTAAACAGTCGACTGTCCCAACTTTTTTGGAGTGTGTTGCAGTCATCAGATTTGAAAGGAGTGTGAATTTATTTTTGAAAATGTACAAAGTAAAACATCAAAAAAATAATGTGTTAATAATGCATTTTCAATATAGTACAGGGTGAAATGAATTTCCAAATGACTCTTTTTTTTTTTTTTTTTCCATACTGTCCCAATTTTTTGGGGGAATTGTTTTCAGAATTGGGGTTGTATGTTTTGAGGTATTAACATCAAATATTTTCATTGTAAAAGAAACTGGCTAAACACATTTTGCTCTCCCACCACTGTTCTGTTCATCCCTTGTACTGCACTTTCATTTGAGCTGGAATTTTCAACACAGGAGATGCAACATATTTTAATAACTATTAGGTTTTAACTGTTGCTGATGTCTCAACATGGTGTATGATTTTGGCCCTGTATGGTTAAAAACTAGGTACCATTTTTCTTTCCAGACTGAGTATGAATACACATGTATTTTTGGTACTCACTGATACTGATACTATCATCAAATTGAGTAACCTACTTAATATTAATCGGGTTTCTCACCAACATCGTGGCCATGAAAAGCACACACATGTTCATGCATTTAGGCTACTAGGCTTTTTCTCTATAATGCAGTCCGGACATGATTTCGCAGAGTTTTTGTGATTGTTGCGGCCAAAAATGCTTGATTTTGCTGCAGTTTTTTAATGTTTTTGCTTTTTTTTGTGCGGAAAACTACTTAATTTGGAAAAATTGCAATCGCACGAAACTGTTTTGCATGGTCTTTCACAGTGATGTTTGTTGGTAAACGAGACGTTTTAACTGTACTCGTGTTCGACGCACGTGAATCGAAGAGGGCTTTGACAGAATGTGTGTTGTGATGACATAGCATGACGTGTCTTGGCCCAAATCTAGGGAAAATCTGAGATAACTTCGAAAAAAAATTCCAAGCTCCTCCGAATATTGTGGCGTTTCCTTGATTTTGTGTTAATTTCCGCGATCGCAAAATGGCAGAATCCTGGAAGGACTGATTGATGATGTTAACTATGAAGTGCATTAGCTAGCTATATTAGTTACCTGGGACTGGGTAGAGCTACAGTGAATTAGTGGGGTTTGTTTCAGGTCAGATAACCACTTCTGTACAGCTGTAAGTGAAGTACGTTTCTGTTTTCATGATTCTGTGTTGCAATCCCTTGTTGTCAAGGACTGATACTGGCTGATCATCAAGAACAACATACTGGGTAAGGGCTGTTATTTTCGAGTGAAAATATAGTAACATATAACACATAGTGCTGTCTGTAGACATTTTTCACCTAGCCTGCCTCGCTGCTGCTGCTGCTGTGTGCTGCTGGTAATGAACTCCTCATGCTGAGTTTATGTTTAAGGTGTTTTATTTGGTTACATGTATTGTAGGATGATGGTGTTTGCAGAGCACAGTTTGCAGTCTGTTTTGATTTGATTGCATAATTAATCATGTAATAAGCTAAGACTGCTGACATTTCATGTTGTCTGTTCATTCTGCGTCATCATAAATAGCACACGGCTTACAAAATGAACTAGTCACCCAGTAATAGCTCATTAGTTACAATAGAAATTTATATAAATGATATATACTTATAAACAATATAACTTCCCCACTAAATTTCAAGAAAAAAACAAAAACTCCAATGTTTTCCTAGTATCTCTCTCTCTCTCTCTCTCTCTCGCTTGTTGCTGTGTAGGTGTAATGAAGTATCATGTATCTGAGCTGGCATATGACACGTATACAAATATCCTGATCCGACACGGTGCTGACTGCTCATCACTTACCAGATTATCGCTCATCACAAACTTTGTTGATTTTACTCTCCGTCTTTCTCTTCACTTTCTGCATTATTAAACAAAACAACTTGTAAGTTCGGTATCGAATGAAACATGTGACCGACTCCATTACAAGTCTGCTGTTAAAGGAGCCCTGTGACCAAGTGTTCTCTTGAGTGGCATTTAAACACAGTAGATGTGGTGAATTTTGTTACCACACCACCAACCTCACATTTTCCTCATCAAGAAATGTGTACTCTGGCCTCATCCATTCCTCAAACACGCTGTTCCAATTACATGACAACTATGTAGAATCTGTAAAAAGGGAATACTATGCAACCTTCAAGACATAATTAAATGTACAAATGCATGTAGCCAATGCTCTCTTCTGCTGGAGAAGCGTGTGTGTGTGTGTGTGTGTGTGTGTGTGTGTGTGTGTGTGTGTGTGTGTATGCGCTTACACTTACACACAGGTGACTTCATTAGAGTAGGATAGGAGAGACAAAACATTCATATAAGATAAAAAAAAAACACTGCTAAGGGGTTTACTAGCTATTCGAGTGAAAAGGATGAGTTCTGTTAGGTCAAGTGTCAGGAAAAGGGGCTCATCTTGGCACTAACAAGTGTTTTTTCCCCCCTTATAAAAGTAGTTTTAATTAGGATTACTTTTTAATCTTAATAAGTAACTGTATAAAGACTATGATATACTTTTACCGTATTATCACATTTGGCTGTTTTTCCACCACATTTTTTCCTGTGGCTGTGTAGCACATGGTGTGCACTATATACTATATGACATTATATCATACCCTCGGTAGAGCTGTACCAGTTTTATGACATTTTTTTCTGCCTTTGAATTGCATGATTCTAACACACAAATTTTCGCCCAATCTGCTTAAAAGAACAATATGACATTTATTAAACAGTCCCTCCAGGATTCTGCCATTTTGGAATCACAGAAATTAATGCAAAATTAAGGAAGCTCTGCAATATTTGGAGGAGCTCGCAATTTTTTCTGAAATTACCACAGATTTTCCGCGGATTTGGGCCGAGACACGTCGCGCGACGTCATCACAGCACCTCTTCGATTCACGTGCGTCGAAAGTGAGTACAGCTAAAAAAAAAAGTCTCATTTACCGACAAACATCACTGTCAAAGACCGCGCAAAACAATTCCGTGCGATTGTGATATCTAAAAAATTAGATAAATAAATGGTTTTTTTTTTATTATTATTTATTTTTTTAAAACTTCGCAAATTTGGAAAAAAGCCTCGGCACAATCTCTGCGAAATCCTGTATGGACTGATTAAGTGCCTTCATTACTACAGCCGAATGTACATTTTCCTAGAAGATGTTGCTATCTAGCATAAATTATTAATCATATCAGGGTACCAAAAACACCCAAAGTTAAAAGAAAACCAGCAATATTAACGGTTGGTTAAATAATTAGTTCTTCTTCCGACTGTAACTTATAAGTCACTCGGTCTTGCTAAACTGGGTCCATGTGTAATGTGTCACTGGACAGTTTTGAGCAACACAGCACAGGAAGCCATGACTCACTCACCACATTCAATCATTTCATTCATATATATATATATATATATATATATATATATATATATATATATATATATATATATATATATATATATATATATATATATATATATATATATATATATATATATATATATATATATATTTATTTATATTTAGTCATTAGTCATACATTTGTTTAGAACAACTTTAAAAGGATTTCTCTGCACCTCTAACCCTATGTTAAGCATATGAAATGCAGGTCAGATATTGTTCATAAAATACAAATTTCAGTCAATGTAATGCAATTATTCATCCACTGAATGTTGATGCCTGCTCTAAATGTAATATTATTTTCAGCGCAGTTAGCATTGTTAACCCGTTTGATGTTGAAGCAGTGGGCGGTTGGACGTGTGTCCTAGAGTTAGGAGTATGAATGAGGGAGTGTGTTAGTGTGTGTAAGGTCTTAAAATGTTTAGCTTGGTAGGCTGAAAGGCGTGGTTCTGGGGGTATCCGGCCCAAAAAGCATTCGTTCCATGAAATCTAACTGACAGCCCCGGTCCTAGAGGTTGACATATTTATCCATTAACGATCTTAATTATTGATTATTTAATTATTGACTTGATCAAGATATGTCAATGTATATTTTTGCATATTATTTATTTAAAATGATAAAAATTAGTGTATACTTAACGGTTTCAGATAATCAGGCAGAAATCCAGGTCATTCCAAAGTATTCACACCCTCTGTCTCATAACTGCATATGTGTGTGTGTATTAAAAAGAGGAAGTGGAAGTGGAACTCACTGTCCCTCTATGAGCCATGTGCACTTGGTTTTGTGTTTGTAGTTCCCTGGTCCATCTGTCAGGTATCCAGAAGGTCCAGTTAGCCTGTGAACACATCAATAAACACTCGCACAGTAAACACACCGGAGAGGACAGGCCAAAAACACTACACAGAACAACGAGCAAAGTTCAGCTGAAAATGACCTGCTGTGTAATTTACCTCACAGCAGAAGTCCTCTGATAACACTTTGGAAGGAGAGAGAGAAACGCACCGTGCACTTTATTGTTCGGTTATTCCATCTCAAGTGGTACAATAATTGCGAAGTTGGTTGCGTGACATTTTGCACATTCTTGTTCCTCAGACTTAGAACTTAAGTCCAAATGTAATGCTCGAGATTAAGTATAATGCTTATGTGTAAAATGTTTATATATGTGCATGTGCCTACAATGTAACGTGCTCTAGAGATCGGTTTTCGTTCCTAGGAGCTAGGCCCATCCTGAGCCCAGATACTGAGGTTTCCGTAAACAGCTGTATAACCAAAATTTGTTGTGTGCCATGAAACAAAGATGGCTGTTATAGTTACACCAAGTAAAACAAAATAAAACAAAAAAAAATCTGGTGATTTTGCAATGCCAATACACTGAGGTATTGAGGTAATCACTCAAAAAAATTTGAACCTGCATTGGACCACTTGAGATGCAATGACCCTGCTTCAGGGTTGCTCAGTAAATATATAAACAACCAGTGTACGTTGAGTCTACTAGAATAAACAAATAACAAGTATAGGTTTGACTAGTAAGTGTTATGGTGTAACAGTACGTCAAAGTGCGTACAAAGTCCTATAAATGCACCAATAAAATGAACAGACATTTTCCTTTTATTACATATTATTATATAACTGTAACTGGATGACACTGAATGTTTCTCTACAACTTGGACACGCTTCCAAATGATCACCATGAAATAGTGCCTTATTTTGTGGTTGATTTCGTGAAAATAAATGATTTCTGTGTTGAGTGGTTCACACACCACAAATGCAAAAGCGGGAGGGAAAAATTTTCACAACTAACTGTTGACTCAGAAGACAAACAGTAAGGGCTTCGGCCCTGGTTTTAAATCACAAATCAAACGATGTCTTGAACAAATTCAAAGCTGATTATCTCCTTATAATCGTATGTGTGGTGTCTGAAAAAGCTGAATCCCTCAGCAAACGTTGCGTTGGTAGTTTGTTAGCCCCAAATGCTGTCTATTGTCAGTGGATATACTTACATGTAAAGTTTTTGCGCTAATCCAAATTAATTCGTCCAAACTGCAGATTCTGAATGAACTGTTTATATGCATCATAAACGGTACAGTCTGTATAAGCAGGTTACTTGCAATCTGATCCAAAGTTGCATGAATATGCATGGAGCGCAGTTCAGTGCCGACGTTACCAGCAAACGCTTTTCATGTTTTATTTGCGCTGCTTGTGAGGTTAAAGGGTTTTAAATCGTTTTAAGCTCCAGTTGTTGAAAATGACATAAAATGTGCACGTTATCCATTGGTAAAATTTACATTTACATTTAATCATTTAGCAGACACTTTTGTCCAAAGCGACTTACAAACATGAGGAGAACAATAGAAGCGATTCAGTCAACAACAGGGCAACAGCATACAAGTGCTGTAACAAGTCTCAGTAATTCTAGCACAGTAAACATAGGAATTTATTATTATTTTTTATATATAAACAGACAAACAGATAGAATAGGTAAGTGCTAGTATTACAATGGTCAGATGATGCATACATGATAATTTCTATCTTAACTCATTTTCTAATGTTACCAACATCACAGGCCAGTGCCGATGCTTTCGATTAGCCCGCGTACACTAGTGTACCACAACAGCACAATGTCTATTTTTCAGGATGTAAGCTGAAAGCATCCCCATTGTACAAACTGTAGACCATCGAGAAGGTAACTAGCAAGTGATCAGCTAACTAGATGCAATACAATGACTACTAGTAGTTATGAAATATATTGAGTTATGGCTAAGGGGACACAGTGACTTAGTGCTCAGCACCTTTACCAAGCATCTCCAGGGCTTGGGGTTTGAATCCCGACTCTACCCTTCGGGGGTTTCCGCTGGGTACTCCAGTTTTCTCCTCCAGTCCAAAGACATGCACTGTAGGCTGACTGACATTTATAAATTGTCTGCAGTATATTGTGTGTGTGTGTGTGTGTGTGTGTGTGTGTGTGTGTGTGTGTGTGTGTGTGTGTGTGTGTGTGTGTGTGTGTGTGTGATTACGCCCTGCGATGGGTTGGCACCCCATCCAGAGTGTCCCCCGCCTCGTGCCCCGAGTTCCCTGGGATAGGCTCCAGACTCCCCTGCAACCCTGTGTAGGATAAGCGGTATGGAAACCGGATGGATAGATGGAGTTATGATGATGTTTTATAAGTAGGACTGTCTACTCTCACTCTATACACATACACACACACACACACACACACACACATACACATCACTTAAAACAGATTTTCTTATGTGATCACTTGATTAAATCAACCGGATAAACAGTAGAATACTTGATTACTAAAGTAAATCAATAGTTTCAGTCCTTGCAGGATGTATGCACTGATTCTAATAGTTAAAGCTTTCAGGCCTAAAGGATTACATGGCTATTATTCTTCTGTTTAATGGGTTATTAAAAGCATTACCCACCGTGTTCAATCGGATAATTATTTCATTCAGATTGAATGTTTTTATTGTTTTAATGTTTTTAACTCAGCCAGCGTTTCTCAATCCTGGTCCTGTTGAACCACCACCCCTGTACAGTCTGGTGTTTTCCCACCTCTAACTCGCCCAGGACCAGGACACTACTTCGACATAGATTAAACCTCATATTTATCAGTATTCGTTCTGATAAAAAATATATACATATAAAAATGCAAAGCAAATTAAATAAATATATAAAAATCCACGTAGCCCTTAGAATGGCTTGGAGGAGCAATGAGACGTCACCACTGTCTTAAATAAGCTTAAAGACAGCAGAAAGCAGCTTGACCAAATGGAAGGAGAATGGATCCCTGCTCCGGGTCCTCACACGGCATCCACAACGGATGTGAGTTAACAGTGGACCAGGAAATAAGGTAGGAATGTGTGTTTCATCTATTTAAGGACACCCGGAGGAAGGATACTGTGAGTGTGCGTGTGTGTGTGTGTGTGTGTGTGTGTGTGTGTGTGTTGGCATGTCTGTAGGTTGGAGACAGACAGATAGGCTTCTGTTGCACGCCGAAACACGCAATAAAAGCTGCGCATTTATTACAGCCAACTCCACTAAGCGGTAATTTTTTAAAACAGAATTTTGAATCTGGCAATAGATCAGGGGACGGTATTAATAAAAAGAGCATACAGGCTTATTCTTCAGCTTTAATATGGGATACACACCCTCCCTCTGTCTTTTCAATGGCCCACTTTCAGTTAGAATAACGACTTTTATATAATGCTATTAATGGCTGATGTCTGAGGATAGGGGAATGTCAGCCATTACTAAAATGAGCAAACATCACTCACTGCCTCACACACACACACACACACACACACACACACACACACACACACACACACACACACACACACAATCATTTGGGAGGCTGTTTTTTTGGCAACGCCATTCCTTTAGTTTAAATTCAGCCATGCTTACAAATACATTCGTAATATGTGTTTGCACCTCAATGCATCTTTACACAGCATCAAACTACAAGAAGCTTTCTATGAGCTCCAGACACACATAATACGAAACTGTTAACCGGGCAGACAGTGAGATGATCTGTGCCTGTGTGTGTGTGTGTGTGTGTGTGTGTGTGTGTGTGTGTATAGTTGTCCTCGTGATGAAAAGCATCCATAGATGCACATCCTCAAAAACCCCCCACCATAACCCAGTGTCTCTTCTCAGTCAGGACAGCACTGTCTCAGTGAATGAGCTACAGGCTTCAGCTTCACTCACTTTATTTACACACAATTTCAAAGAGCGGCGTCTTCACCTCAGCCAACCTCAGACCTTTACACAAATAAACCGTCTCTGTCCATCGATAACCGCTCGGCCTGTCCGTCCACCCGGCCTGGAGCGCTCACTACACTGAACCACACCGCACATCTCATTCCCAGTAAAACTACATCTCACTCCCAGTAAAACTACATCTCATTCCCAGTAAAACTACATCTCATTCCCAGTAAAACTACATCTCACTCCCAGTAAAACTACTCGAACACACAAGCACTAACAAGCCGCCTTCCCAGCCTTCATCACTGGTTTATAGACATGACAGCCAAACCTGATTGGGATCAAATCTACAGCAGAGAGTTCTCAGTACTTTGACAGCTGACGGGCACAACTGCTGCTGACAATCTCAGCACAAACACACACACACACACACACACACACACACACACTCCTGGGCTTGGTACAGCAGGTCAACCCTAATTAAGATCCAATTCAACACCAAGATTAGAACACATTCAGGAAAACTGCTAGTGATATTACACCCAGTGTGTACACAAACTGTACTCACAATATCACGACTCTTCTGTAAACGTCATCGGACAACACAATTATTAGTCGAGTTTGTACTCACGACACGAAAAAAAACAAGAAACAAACAAACAAACAAACAAACAAACAAACAAAAACACACAAAGTTTGAAGCTAACACAGTAGCACCTGACTGACATTAATGTTACCTGTGCAATGCAGCACAGCCTGACTAATAATCTGGATTACACACAGAGTCCAGTCGCGGCTCTGATACACTTCAGTGTTGTGGTGCTTTAAAGCGCTATGCCAGTGTTATTGCTCTCACCTGAAGCGGCCGCCGCAGTGTTGGCACTGCTCCTCTACCCAGCCCGGCTCACACACGCAGCTGCCGCTAGCCGGGTCGCACCGGCCGTTCACACACGGCTTATCGCACTCTTTGGCCTCGGCGGCGGTGGACAGTCCAACGAGTCCCCCAACAGCAGCAGAAATGAGGATAAAAGTCCACCATTGTGGCCCGCGGAGGCCTGACCGAGCCAGGCCGAGCAACACGCTCCCTCTCCGGACAAGGGCCCCGCGAACCTCACCGGCCATTCGTATTTGCGAAGAAATGGCTGACACGGTTGCTGGAGAAGCCGCTGTTATTATCTCTAGGCGACTGTTATTGTACTAGGTGACGAGAAAGCGCGTTTTCTACCGCCGCTGGAGTCTGCAGTGACCGTCTCGTCAAGACTTTTATCTCTCCTCTCCATTTACATCTTAGCGATGCTTATCGCTGCGGTATTGAGACTCAGCCGGAAATGACGACGATACGGAGAGATGCGGAAGTCCAAAGTTGCCTGAGAGGGAAAAAGGCTACGTCCCAAATCACATACTACAGCACAAAACTAGCAAGTCACCACCGTTTGCGGACTATTTTGACCTCCTATGTAGTTCAGTAGTGTGCGGTTCGGGACGAGGCTACAGGTTTTAATCGGTTGCTGCTCAACTGTTGCCGGAGCTGACAAGAGCAGAGCAAGAAGATTCCCACAGTTTGTTTGTTTTTTGTAATTTGTAAGATAAGACATCGTTACTTCTTAGTGTCTTATGAGAATATCCTCCTTATAGCGTTTTACATTTTGAAGATATACATTAAAATTGCTGTTACGGCTCGTCCTTCAGGAAACATTTGTGATTGTTATTGTGTGGGCAGCAGCCCTTTTTTTCTGTTTGCTTAAAAATTACACATATAACTGAGCGAATCAAGAAACAAAAATAAAACCATTTATAATGAAATGAAACATTTATTTAAAAAATGAATTAAAAATAAATGTAACATTTTAATTATACTCAAAAATGATGAGTTCACTGGGAAAGATATTTGTTCAGTAGTTGTTCTACTGATATCTTTTCTTAGTGTTAAGAATTAAATTAAATTAAATAAAAAATGAGAAAAAAAACCTTTTAAACAGGCCTCTGATGGAACTGAAGAAAGTTGCCATTTTTACGTGGCATTTTTCTCCAAATGTGAATGATCTGAAAACTGAGTATATTGTTTGTGATTATTTTCTGGAGTCCAGCATGTTGCTCATCTGAAATGAATCACTGGCGAACAGATCAAAGTGCAGAATGTCAGCTTTTATAAGGGTTTCACAGACATTTTGGAGACACGCCTCCTATTTCTGGACAAATTCAATTGGACAGATCAGTTCTCAGTCATTTCTTGATTGCCTGTCTCCATTACAGCTGAATTTATTACTGTGAGGACAACTGAGATTGAATCTGCTTTGCATATGTATGCTGGTGCTTTTTCGTCTCAGTATAAAGTCAAATCATATGTAAAATGTTTTAAATAAACAAATCGGAGGCACTAAATTTATTAAAACAGACCTATTAGAGATCAGGTTTGGCAGGATGCATTTCTGCTGTAAGGTTTTTCACTTTAATGCAGATTATTACTGAAAGAAAGGACTCCTGAATAAAGAATCACTCAGACTAGTAATAGCGCCACCCTGTGTTTCCTTATTTTTCCCTTTCTTTGTTTCTTATTTTTTATTTTTTTAGATACAAGTTGTACTTGATCCTCATATTTACAAAGAGAAACCGATGCTCTTATAGAGAAACCAAAAATGTAAAAAAAAAATAAATAATAATAATAATAATAATAATAATAAATACGTGTTTTACAGTCATATGGGAATTCAATTTCTACTTGCGTTTAGTTAAATGGCTAATTTACTCTTACAGTTCCTGCAGGGAAATAAAGCTGTATTTGGGCACTGGACTAAACGTTAATGTGGCATATACTGTATAATTTAATTTTACTTTTAGTAGTATTAATTCCTTCTTTTTTTCTTTTGCTATGCATTAAAATATCTTGCAAAACATGTACTTTACAGGAACAAAGATACGGTTACTGTTGGTGCTTCCTCGAGTCATAAATGTTTGTACACATTAGTCACAGCTGTAGAGTTAAGCTATTATCTTTACTAGAAAGGCAGTTTAAAAAAAAAGTTTAAACATTTATGCTTAAATAAAACAAACTTTTTTTTTTTTTAACCAAAGTTCATAGAATATTTATTCAATTTTGACTTGTAAGAAGTCACAATATTTCAACACACTTCACTGTATGAAGTGCATTTATACATCATCACCAACCCAAAAGGATTGATTCTGCAAAGAACATAAATAAAAGCATGAACATATTTACAAGGGGGAAAAAAAAAAAAAAAAAAAAAAAAAGGGAGAAAGGATTGTGCCCAAAGATTACAGGTTACAGAGGACAGTCAGCAAAACTGACAGAGCATTGAATCGGAACAGGAATCGTTACAGGGAAAACATAGTCGTTACAGCAAAGGCAACACCGTCTGAAACTGGACAGATACTGAAATAATCGAATTACAGTGACATATTAATGAAAAAAAAATTCATGTCGGAACTCGGTCAATGCAATTATTAGCATGAACTGGTCACAGTTGTGGACTGAGGAACAGCCTAATCGATATAAAACCTTGTTCTATGGCCACAGACTGACACGGAAAATGAAAGGATTCCACTGGCATGCGGATGAAAAAAGTAAATAAATAAAATAAACACTGTAGCTGAGCTAAAGCTCATAAGGAAACTCAAAAGCTGTATAATAAAGGTGAAAGGTGAGGCGTGTCCTGAAGGTCTTGTTTAAGGTCTGTATGGGTGTGATTAACAATTAACCGATATCCTTTCTGCACTAGTCGTTTAGAGAGCTGTGCACACTCCAAACTAACACACTCTCTCTCTCTCTCTCTCTCTCTCACACACACACACACTCACACACAGCAAACAAAATGAGACTACTCGCATATCAATAAAGAGCCAATCTACCTCCATACTCCCGAGGTCTAAGCTTGTATTTCGAGATTTTATCACAATTAAAATCTTAACGGACAACGTATGCAGACACAGAGAAAAACAGCACCATGTGCCAGAAATCACATCATTCCCACCCATCCAAAAACCCTTTATGGAAATAAACCTATAAACGGTGATTTTGAAAGGGTGCGTGTTACACGTGTGGATGACGTTTCCAGTCAGACACTATCATTTGGAAGAAATTCATTTTGAGAGAGGACAAAACCCGTTTTGGTATTAATGAAAAAGTATTATACACCATCATCTTTACACATACAGTTTCAAAAGAAAAAAAAGAAAAAAGAAAAAAAAAAAAAACTCTCTTTGATTCTAATCATTCTGTCAGAATCCAATCAAGCAAATCATTCAATATTCGCATATTCCTTCAGCACGATTAAAAAGTTGGCAGAATTGTCTACTATTCGGTTACTAAGGCAGATACACAGTCACCAAGTGCCAGTGAAAGGCTCCTGTGCCCAACAAACCATGTCTTCAGTTTCCATCATGCACCGTTAACAAGTTTCTCACACTCTTTTGGAGTTCAGGTCTATTTACAGTAGGTAATGAGAAAAATCAACAGATCATTACAAATAATGTAGCTTTAGTTCATAGGAAGCCAGTCCTGTGCAACTTCCTATTTAAAAAAGAAATTTTTTTTTTTTTTTTTAAAAGATGAGCAACCAGCGTTCCAAATCAGCTCACTAATCAGCCTTCCTTCATTCAGCACTGTATAATTTCCACAACAACAAATCCATGAGCGTGTGTGATATGGAACAGCAACTGAGGTAAAGATGATGACGCGTCCATCACGGAACTTCAGAATCCGAGCTGATCCGCGAGGAGTCAAGCAGTCTGGTTAGCATCTTCTCTCCTGAGTGAACGTCTGTGAACTTTTCGAACTTGTAAAGGATGGGAGAAGGCCATGAGGCTGACCTTGACAGTGAGGAAAAGCCAATGCGGTGAGGCAGGTGAGGCGAGAGGCAGAGGCATTGTGGGTAGGCGTCTGTGTGTGGGGTTTTGTGCTCGAGATGGAATGACCGAGAAGGTAAAATGTTCTCCTGTTTTCTAGTGATAAAGACTGAGATTATAGCGTGTGCTTAAATTGTGAGGACGATCCTCGAAAAATCGATTTGCTTCCAAACTGAGGTGCTGAGAGAGGGTCAGAGAGAGTGTCTGTGTTTTAACTGGAGCTGGATATCGGTCGTGATGGTCGGCCCGTGGATGAGGCGCTGTAAGTTCGCGAGCGCTGTCTGATTCTGCAGGGCACCTCAAGCTCCTGAAACAGTGGCGTCTCGGTGATCTCGGATGCTTCGGGCCGCTCGGCAGGAACAGGCGAGAGCATAGAGCGCACCATCTGAGCCTGAAACGCACAGATATAAACTCGTCAGTAAAAGAGCATGCAGTACTGCATATGCAGCTGAAACTGAGGCTGCTCCAAAACCATTGTGCCTTTTTCCAGCAACCTTTTTTAGGGAAGTAAAAAAAAAAAAACAATGAAGAAGAAGGGAAAAAAAACAGGAAGTACACAATTAGGGTAAGTGGGCAGTGAAATTCTAATCCCATGTGCAGATGTTGAAATGGTAATAAGAAAGGTTGAGTCAAAGAGAGGAGGCTGTGGTGACCATGATTTTGAGCATTCCATTGTGTCCTGAATGAGGCACCAAGCGTCCCTTTGTTTTTACACAACGGTGACTTGCCTAATGCCGGTATTTAAGTCAGGCTCATACGTTTGATCTCCTCTGGTCATTCCGTGAGCTAGTGTTTAACCAGTCAGTACTACTGACTACTGGAATTTACATCCCAAAAGTTACTTGGCCATAAAATATGGGCAGTGGTAGCTCAGCGGTTAAGACTTTGGACTACGTTGGATTGGAAGGTCGTCGAGTTCAAATCACAACACTGCCAAGCTGCCACTGATGGGCCTTTAATCAAAGCCCTTAACCCTCAACTGCCCTCAAATAAATTAGATGAATGTAATTCGCTCTGGATAAGGGCCTCTACCAAATGCTGTAAATGTAATAAAATCCTTTCAACCTACTACAAGCCCCCTCTGTAGTGGGGAAACAAGAACCAGCCTTGAAGTCTGCGGAAATAGGAGAAGTTCCTGTGTTTCAAAGAGGGCACTTGGGTTCTGTGGTCACAGAACTACATAATAGGTCTGAGTCAAAGCTGTTCTACACTTTTACAGTTTACTTCCTTTATGATTCAACTCACAATCAGATATGGCCAAGGAAGGAAAACAGTAATCTTTGTAGTGCAGAAATTCCTGAAAATCATTTAAACAACTTAATCACCACTGATTTATCAGCTATTAATAAACAGCTCAAATAGCCATGGCAAATGTTTCCATTTGCACAGATACGAATTTGCAAGGTTTTTTTTTACGGTGTGAAACTACATCTAACCAGCAGAGGGCAGTATTCAATTTATAATTGTCCCCCTTGTGCTGCCAAAACAGCTCTGATCCGTCGAGGCATGGACTCCACAAGACCTCTGAAGGTGTGCTGCGGTATCTGGCAGCGAGACTTGGTGCAGCAGGTCCAGCAGGCACTCTGACTAGTCTGTGGCTATGTAGCCCCATATGCAGCAAGCTGTGATAGAAAGGTGTCAGAACACACGGTGTATCATAGCCAGCATTAACTTTTTCAGCAATCTGTGGTACAGTAGCTCTTCTGTGGGATAGGCCCAGACGGGCTAGCATTCACTCCCGATGCGATTCAGTGAGCCTTGGGCGCCCATGACACGGTCACCAGTTCACCGGTTGTCCTTCCTTGGACCACTTTTTGGTAGGTACTAACTACTTCATACCAGGAACATCATACAAGATCTGCTGTTTTGGAGATGCTCTGACCCAGTTGTCCAGCAGTCACAATTTGGCCCTTGTCAAAGTCGCTCAGATCCTTACGCTTGCCCATTTTTCCTGCTTCCAACACATCAACTTCGAGAACTGACTGTTCACTTGCTGTCTAATATATCCCACCCCTTAACAGGTGCCATTGTAATGAGATAATCAATGTTATTCGCTTCACCTGTCCGTGGTTTTAATGTTATGGCTGATCGGTGCATTTAAACAAAGTATGCTTTAATTATATTAACCTGGAGACATTAAGGATGTCAGAACAATGATTTAGATCATTAATACTAAGATTGCACACACATGGAACAGCTATACTTCCCCAAATTCTTTCCCTTTTGTCTACTCTCCCTTTACTTGCTTTGTGCAAAAGGACAAATCTCTGCACTCTAATACAAAAAAACACACTTACCTCCAGAACATTGTTTTTACTGAAGGACGTGGGAAACTGTAGCGCCCGGACCTTGGTGAGAGTCTAGAGGAACCAAAGAATGCATTAATTTTTTATGAAAGATCTCTAAATGAAGTAGAGACTGAGGCTCATGTTAATCTGAGTGCGCGATTGTTCTTACTCGGACTCTCTCCATCTGTGTGCGGAATGGGCAGAGCAGCTCAAACAGGATCAACCCCAGAGAGTAAATATCCACTTTATGAGAGTACGAATTCCCTGACATCTGCAAAAAAAAGAAAAAGAAAAAAAAAAAGAGAGATAAAGCATTTAGCATGTAGTGACATAGCCTGAGGATATGTTTTCTTCTATAAGTCACTCTGGATAACAGCATCAGCTTAATGCTTGAAGTGGAAATTTACATGCACACACCTGTTCTGGGCTCATGTAGAGTTTAGTGCCCACTTGGCCAGTGTGGCGAGCGTAAACTGGCATAGGGGTGAGGGTGTTTATTTCCTCATCATCGTCTTCCTCCTGATCCATAGCAGTCACCAGTCCGAAGTCCCCAACTTTCACTACATCATCCAGCGTGAAGAAGATATTAGAGGGCTGACGGACAGCAAGAAAGGAGAGAGAGTGTGAAACACAGAAAATGTTATTCCTCAGATCTATGGATTTAGTAGTCAACATTTAATACGATGCATGCACAATAAGCAAGTCCTACCTTCAGGTCTCGATGCATAAGTCCCTTGCTGTGGATGAAGTCGACAGCCTCTGCGATCTGCAAAAAGATCTCGAGACACTGTGAGTGCTCTCTGAGTTCAGGCTGAGAGCGCTGTGCCATCCAGTCCTTCAGGTTCTCCTTCCTGCACAGCTGCATCTGGATGTACAGGTAGACTTTGGGCGTCAGGGCCAGCCGTGGAGCAGGAGTGGGAGCCTGTGGTGGCAGCTTCAGAGACGTTGGCCGAGGAGGAGAGAAAGATAACGGGCCTGAAGATGCAGTTTGGTGAGAACCCGAGTGAGTGGGGCATTGCATCTGAACCGGTGTGGAATGGCTGAGTTCTGCATCATTGTCGCGCTGATCGCAACCAGAGTCTTCGAAAACGATGTCGAAGGAAGAAGAGGTGCAGTCGTTGTGGGCCACTGTGCGGGGAGGACAGAGCTCAAAAGAATGTGGTGATCCCGAGAGTTCCAGGTCGGGGTCAACATCAGCATGGCTGTCCTGATCCGACATCATGCTGTCCATCCCCAACCCATCCACGCACACGTGATCCTGAGCGAGCGCACCAACATCACCACCAGCCTCACACTCGTACCGCAAATCCAGAGGAGAGGGAGTGGAGACCGGCACCTTCACAGAGAACGCCTCCATGTGGTCAGGACTGCTCAGCAGCCAATCAGTAACACTGACAAACACACAAAAATAAATAAATAAATAAAAAAGTACAGTCATGTAATGTTCCCTCCAGTATCCCTTAACATATGTTATACTATTAAAGTAGAATAGTAAATTGTTAAATTTTTAATGCCCATGAAATTACCAACAATGGCTTTTGCCCTTTGCCAGAAAATTTTCAATATGCATAAGGTATAACTTAGAAATACCGCCTGCCATCCCACAGATAGCTGCTAGTTAACAGATTGTAATTTGTTACTGGTGAATACAGTATCTGAAGCAGCGTTATATTCTCAGCGACTTATTTAACAGTAGCCAAATCTATTAAAATGTACCAAACCTATTATCATTGTTTATCACTAATATTAGGCAACACAGCAAGCAGGTTTGGTGTTAAAGTTTTCAAGTCTGTTGGACATGATGGCGTCAAAGCTGTGATGCCTATTTCACATCATCACTGAGGCCTGGTTTCAGCGTTAACCTGTATTTGCCCTGTGAGAGGGGGATTATGGGTAAAGTGTGGCATGCAGAGATGTGCCAACTCGTTTCCTACAAGACAGCTAACTACACAGGTCTTGACGTGAACGCTGGTTGGCAAGGAGGTGTGTCCGATTGTATTCTCGTGCTCCTCAACCCCTTTCTGAAAGTATAATGGATTTATGATTTATGTACAAAGAACTATAATTATGACAGTGTTATATGTGAATATAAAGGGCAAAGCTTTATACCGGCTGTAGTTTAATCCTGCAGGATCGCACAGTTTACTTTCTTTTTATTCTAACGGACTTCCAATAAAGATACAGTGTAGGTGACGTAAACCACAGCAACTCGATTTAAAGAAAATCTAAAGCATCAGTCATTTCATGATTAACAGAATTGTGGATTTAACCACTGGTTAAATTGAAGAGTTTGGTATTGCTTAATACAGACGAGTGAAAATGCTTCAGAAATGCTTATAGGGAGAATTGACTCGGTTTATAATTGATCATACAAGGTTTCTTTTCCCTTCCAGCACTTTTCGAAAAAGCTCAAGATAACCCGTGTTATCTTCTGTTGATCATTTCCACAGTGAAACACGTAACTCTCCTTTGCGTATGTTCTTTTCCACAGCCTCAATTTAGTAAATTCTGGTTTGGTGCATGACACCACCCCTAGTGGACACACTCATGTTACATGCAACTATGAAGACTTGACCCTGTATGAGTGTTCACGCACGACACCCAGACATCCCTGCAGAAAGTATAAACCAGCTCTAGCTGAGCTAATATGTAACACTCATACTTTCAAATGTAAGGGTACTTTAATGATAGTTTTATAGCTCATTACTTCAACAAGCTTGAACTATATGTGAAGGCTTGTGGCTTTTACGTTAATTGTACCTGGCATCTTTAAGCCAGCGTCGATCCATTTCCTCCTGCCAGCCCTGAGGTGGGCTCTCCTGCCAAGCATTGAAGTAACGGATGATACCTGGGTGCTCCAATTTAGCTAAGGCCTTTACCTCCCGCATCACCTTTTCACGGGCCACTTCCCTGCACACACAAACAAATATTTAAATATATAAATGTTCACATACTGTGTACACTTGCATACTGCAATACAGGCGATGTCATTGGTTACCTGTTGGGTAAACGGATCCTCTTGATGGCATAATTGCAGTCGTCTACTTTGTTCCGTGCCTCAAACACAACTCCAAAGCCACCACGCCCTAAACACTGCACTGGTTCAAAGTCTGTCAGGTACCTGCAATGCAGAGCCACAAAAGAGCCACAGCTGTCATCCAGATGAAAAAAAGTCTCCTTCAACATTCCAACACTGACAGATTATCTAAGATCTGCCAACATGGAGGGTCTTAGTTTCACTTCTTAATAAATGACCATGAGGAGCTTAGCTATACATCTGAGGCCAAAAGTTTACATACACCATGGCTAAAGATATTCAATCCCACTTTTTCACAACTCCACACATTTCATCTTACATTTCTTTTAGCATAGCAATTAGGGTATCTACATTGTTCACATCAGAAAAGAAAGGAACTGGTGAAAAAGTTGCAAGCATCAGGTTCCCAAGCACTGTATGAACATCCACCATTAAGAGAGTCCTTAATCACCATGGCCTGAAAGGCTATTGTGCAAGGAAGATGCCCTGTTCTAAGGCTGGCATAAAAAGCCAAACTGAAGTTTGCTGATAATCACCAGACTTCTGGAGCAGTGCTCTCTGGTCAGATGAAACAAAAATTGAACTGTTTGGCAGTTGGAAAATGGTGATACTTTTAATCTGAAGAACATCATCCCAAGTGTGAAGCATGGAGGTGGCAGCATCATGCTGTGGGTGTGTTTTGCTGGGAAAGGAATTGGTGCACTTCAAAAAAAAAATAGATGGAAGGAGGTTTATCTATAAATACTGAAGCAAAACCTCAAGACATCAGCGAGAAAGTTAAAACTTGGTTGCAAGTGGGTCTTCCAGCAGGATAATGATCCTAAGCATACAAAATGGCATAAAGACAACAAAGTGAAAGTACTGAAGTGGCCATCCCAAAGCCCTGACCTGAATCCCATAGAAAATTTGTGTACTATGGACTGAACTGAAAAAGCGTGTCTGAGCAAGGAGGCCCACAAACCTGACTGCGTTACACCAGTTATGTCAGGAGTATTGTGAGAAGCTTGTGGAATGCTACCCCAAGCGTTTGACTCAAGTTCAAGCAATTAAAAGGCAAATACTGGCAAAGTGTATATAAAATTGTGACCCACCGAATATCTGATATAGAAAATAAAAGCTGAAATAAATGTGTCTTTTAGCCATTATATTGAAATGATTTCTTATGGAAATAAAGTAGATACCCTAACTGACTGAACACAGGAAATGTATGGTAACATGATGTAACATGAAATGCCTAGGTGTATGTAAACGTTTGGCATCAACTATATGTTCAATTGGAGATGTGTCATGTTATAAAAATGTAAATATTTTAATGTCACAATGTAACTTGATATAATAAATCTGTTGATTTTGGTACAGTCTAAAATTGGAGTCTAATATGGATCTATGGCTGTCCCAATCTATGGCTGCATGCAGTGGTCTAAAACTGTCTAGTGGCAAAAGCACTCCGGGCAAGGGTTATGCCCTTGCCATATTTAAACATTTATACTAAATGTTGAAAAATAAATGTAAACTTAATAATAATAATAATAATAATAATAATAATAATAATAATAATAATAATAATACTGGCTAGCTAACCTGTACCAACTAGGATTCTGTGGTAGTGTTATGGTTACAGTGTACGTGTAGTATGAGCAGATTTTTTCAAACCAGCCAAGAAGGAGCTTAGGCCAGCACTTTTTCTGCCTAGTGTGAAAGCATCCATAGAGTGATGAACAGTAAGTAAGCAGCAGGGTGTACAAGTTCTGAAAATAGAAGGACCAGCTGTTCATAAACTGACATTCCTGCCATGACTTCTCAAGAACCATATGGTTGCCACCAGAAACTCAAGCAGCACTCCCAATGTGTGCAAGGGGTATGTTCTTGTATTCTGTAGCATGTGTGGCTGTGTGTTCTACTTCATGTGGATGTTGCAGCTGTGCCACTGACCTGCTGTAATGAGACCAGCATTTTCATTAAACTAGAAAAACTCTCCCACGCCTGGGTTGAGGTTAATGTCCCATATGTGTCAAAACTTGCTAAAATATTACTGCAATTCAATTTTACCTGGACACATATTCACTGGGCCGAGTGTCTGTCACTGTCTCCCTGAGTTCATTGGCATCCAGCTCAAACTTGGTGTCTGTCTGACACTGTGTCTCAGACTCCTTCCGCTGCTGCAATTAAACCAAGAGAAACAAAGTGTGAAACACATCCAAACAATCTTAGCCACTTTTAATCAGAATGAAGTGTTTACCAGAGGGAGTGCAGTAATGTAATTTGTAAGGGATTCAACTGGCTGATTTGGACTGGATAAAGTGTCTGAGTAATTTGCCCAAATTACTAAAAAGGTTAGCTTTACACAACAGATGCAAGACGCAATAACAATAACATGGCACATGTCTTTGTCTATTACCGGGTTTAGTAATTACATTACTACGAGATCAATTCAATCTACTACTACTGAAAGCTGTATATCCAGTGAAGTATGGATACCCGAAACAAACAACAACTGAAAGAGGCTGCAGTACAAGCCTGGAAAACAGTCAGTCACCAGCTTGATGCAGTTACTGCAAGCAAGGGATATGCAACCAAATATTAAGTGTTATTTACTTTAAAAATACCTGTTCGAATACATTTGCTCAACTGAAAATTGGGTGGTCTGCCACCAAAGGTGCCATGTTCGAAGTTGTTTAAACACATCTAGATGGAAATATCAGGACATTGAAAGCTGAAATTCTGATCCATCATCTCGTATTCATCTTTTGACTTCAAACCCAAATGTCTTCAATGTATAGCAAAAACCAAAAGAATTGGCCTTGCCGTTCCAATACTTTAGGAGAGGACTGTATATTGGTAATCATTAAAATTAGTAATTACTTTTAAAAAATAAAAAATAAAAACTAATCCAGCTCTGAAATTTATTTGCTCATATGTGCAAGTATGCTACCAGTCATCTTACCCGCATGTACGCTGTGTGTGGGTGGAAGAACTTGCGAACGATGTATGTGGTAGCGGCAATGCAAAAGATGATGGTGCCCAAGATCTCCTTCCACCATGGCAGAAGTAGCACTGGGTCCTTCCTCCTCATCCCTCCAGGCTCACCTTTATGCAATATGCTCACTGCGGTCACCTCTCGCCGACCACGGTACCGTGCACTGTATGGGAAGTAGTACCCATTATCTGCAGAGACGGGGGGTGGGGGGGTTGTGGCAATTATACACAACAACAGTTATTAATCCTCTGAAACAAGACTTCCAACTAACAGTCTGGTTCTGGATGTTAGAAAGAACAGAAAGCCGTTCTAACCATGAGGATATTGCAGTATAGATAGAGCACCGTTGCTGTACTCCTCATAGGAAAATTTGTCGTTCTTCAAACACTTATCGAACTCCTCTGACCTCACAAGAGCCGGAGTGCGAGACGGAGAGTCTGAAATAGAACAACGTCGAAAATAACGATCTTAACACAGCCATTAACCACACTACAAACCATATGTCCGTGTTAAAGTGTGCATACGTACGGATGAGAGGCTTCCATTTCACAGTGGGAGGAGGAATGATGTCTCTGCTAGAGTGGTGGCTGTCTAGGGCTTTGGGCTTAGACGGAAACTTCTCGGTCATTCGAACTGAAGACTGTAAATACAGCTGCTTTTGAAACATCCCTGTAAGTGGAAACAAACAGAACAAGTTAAATAAACCTTTCTGTATCTCTTTTGGTCACACAGAAACACACACTTCATGCGCACCTTACCTAGATAAATACTCGACTCTGTGGCTCCTCGCGCCTCCTCCACGAGGTCATCGTCCTCCTCCTGAATCTCACTCTCTGGCTGGACGGTGTAAGAGGTGTCGTCAAAAAGACTGATCGGGGTCACCTTTCCCCCTCCGACCAACCAGGCTGAGGCGATGGGCGTGCAGAACTACAGTGAAGGGACACATAGTGCACACATGAGCAGAGTTGTCATCTGTCATTTTTCTTTAGTTTATTTAGTGTCTGGTCATTGAAAAACTCATTTTAAGAATCGGTTAGGTAATTGTGTTACATGTACCCGAACACTCCACTACTTATCACCACGCTTATCACCTGCGAGCAGGGATGTGCTTGGGTTTTTGAATACACAGTTAACTGTTTGAGGTGCCCGTACTACAGACATCCCATTTCGGGTATTCATTACGTCCTACATGAATGCAAAGATATGAAAAAGAGCTGTATTTTGGTGCAGAGAGCAGCACTCCTGTGGTGTACACTGGGAATAAAATGTCTCAGGAGTGGGCATTTTCCATTAAAAGTCTACAATGGACATAAATCAGGTACCTCAGGTTTGCAGATTAAGCACATTTTAAACTAGAACTGACGCTGCACCCACAGGACATCACAACAGATTTTCTTTCGTTCATTTCTTTGCTGTCGTTCACTAGTTTATAAATATATAATAATATATGCAAAAATCTGTACTGACTGTCAGATTATTTTCAACATGCATTGCCAGTGTGATCAAAGTAAGTGCCAGTCGCACTTACTCAACACAGTACAGCAAACAAGCGTATAGATGGATAGATAGATATCTCGGCACAATCAAACTCCTTATTGGCTAGTAGGTCAAAGTCTGATCTTGGAGCCTGAGCATATCCCAGGGAGGAAGAATAAAGCCAAAAATCCAAGAGCTCACCTGATGCTCCCAGATGAGCTGTCCTCCTGGTCCACTGCTAAATGCCATAACCTTCCAGTCTGGAATAGACACTTTGATCACCAGGTCCAGGCTTTCTGTCTGTACGTGTGCGTTAGCGTGGTTTTGACTGTGTGCTTCTGCTTCCTCCAGGATCACACGTGGCCCATCACTTTGCAGTTCATGCCACGCCTCCTTATTGGCTGTTTCCCCTTCCAGAAAGCTGAGCTGTGTATCAGTCTCGGGAACAAACTTTAGCTGAAAGTTTCCCACACTGAAGTTCCACCTGACAGACAGGGACGAAGGGTCAATACAGTCAAACATTAACTACAAGAGCTGCAGTGTGTCTCGGGGTGAACGGACATGGATATGACCTACTTCTCAAAGCCGCTGCGAGGGGTCACAGCTCTAACGGTCTTCTGGGTTCTCTGCAGTAACAGCATGTCCTCTGGCTCGGTCTCCTCCTCTCCCCAATGACTGCAGCCCACAGCCGAACAGATATACTTCAGCTACAGAGAGAGAATTATTTTTTTTTAAAAAAAGGTTGTGGTGGTGGTGGTGGTGGGGGTGGGGGTGGGGGGGGGGGGGGCACAGGGGGGTACAGTACAATTATAAAATCATTTTATATCCTACATTATGGGTTCCCCCCCCCCATTGTCATCATTTGTGTTTTTAAGGCACATCATTTTCATCCTTCAAGAAAAACACTTTGTTTAATATATTTCTATTAAGGCTGTCAGACAAAATTACTCTCCTCTGTCAATCAGTGTGACACTAGCCAATCGTGGGCTTCTGTGTACTGTATGTGAAAGAGGGCAGATAGCACTTTCCTCCAAGTATGTTCAGTGGCCCTGTGATGTAGCAGGAGCGACAGTTTGAAAAAGATGGCTGACTTCACATGTATCAGAAGAAACATGTGCTAGTTAGTGGCTGGGAACTGGCGAAATGATTTAAAACCTAATTAGAAATTATTTAAATGCATGAAAGTTCTAAAGGAAATCTAACACTCCTAGCTATTTATTTTTCCATCAGAAATGTTTGAAAATGTTGCCATTTTTTTTAAATAAGAATAATTTTGCATAAGTCTATATAAAAGTCCAATGATGACGACATTTTGTCATTGGGAGAATGGAATCGCAATAAAAATCAATTGTTTTCCTCATCCTTATTGTGCGAGTGTACCTTGCCACTGTAGATTCCCAGGCCGTAGGTAGTGAGCGATTTTCCTCCCACCAGCACGGTGTCCTCTCCAACACGGTAAGAAGAGTCGAGCAGGGACTCCACGCTAAAAGGGACGGCCTCCATGCTCTCCCTGTCCCTGTTCCACTGAAACAAGCCTCCATCCAGAGACGGGATTAACATCTTATTCCCAAACACCTGAGGAGGGACAAACATATGGTGTCAGCTGATATGTCGGCCTACACGCGGTTTCCTTTGACGGTACACAACTACACAGATCAGAGAGCTCAGTTCTTAACCATAGCTTCTCATAAACAAGAGAAAATGAGCATAGAAGGCATCCCAATTTCAGTTTTGGGTTCTTTGAGGACATAAAGACCATTGGGCCTAAAAGTTTTGGCACGAACTTTCAGACCAGTCTTTTGCAGACTGTGACTTTGTACTACATCCTAATTGAAGGCTGTGTGCACTTCTGAAATACCACAGTCTTTGCAAACCTTTACAAAATATTTTACATGTAAGACAATTCTAGGAAACATTACCCATATAAATGGGTAATGAATTTACTATGATAAATATGTTTATTTGTAAGATAGAGGACAAAACGGAGTCATTAAAGATTTATTTAAAAAAAAATATATATTATATATATATATACCTTAAACACACACACTCACAATGTGCTCACAAGCTTCCTGTTGTGCTTAATCTGACCTTGACACCTATTCGCCCTAATGTTCGCCTGAAACACTCAGTTGTGAGAGAGAAAGCACCTTGCAGTGATTGACAGATGATCTCATCGCCCACTGACCCAGCTAATCACAGGAACAATGAGGGATGAATACCTACAGACGTCAAATCGTGATATAGTGGGTAAGAGGTTTAAACAGTCTCTGTGTGTGCGTGTGTGCGTGTGCGTGATGATGTGGGTGTGGGTTGATGATTCATTCATTTTCTGCACTGATTTAATCCAGCATGTGATCCAGGTGTTCGATCACCTTCTCCAATCATCACCCACTCAGCTACAACTTAAAGCTGCAGTATGCAACTTTAAAACTAGAAAATCAAGTATCACTATTTAACAAGTGTATATATATATATATATAAAAGCTTAAAATAGCACACTTTAAGCAGTGAGTAAAAGTGCAGGGAGACACTTGCACCAGTTTAATCAGTTCACCAACATTTCATCACACTCTGTCAAAATTAGTCCTCCTTAAAAAAAATAAATAACTAAAAAATAGACGATTAATTTGGATCACGAATTGGTGAATTAGGTGTCACGAGCTTCATGAGTCACTAAACAGGAAACGCAGTTAATCATATGCCTGAATTAAACACTCAATTATTCCTTTAGCTGAGCGTTTGCGGCTGGAGCCACGATATTTTCAAATTATTTTGTGTATTTCAAATTAGTCAAATTAGCATGTGCAACAGGACTGACCTATAGGCTAAATACATCATCTGATTAGTACTGGCCTATTTAAATGCAACACGAAAAGAATTTATCATCATAACATACCATACAACGTTGTAGTATTGGAAATGTTTCGAGCCTTCAATACCTTGTGTAACTCGAGTCCCGTGTGAAACAATTTCGCGTTAAACTTTCGCTCCATGCTGAATTTTCTGGTTGTGCTCGTAGACGGAATACAGACCTCACCCTCTAAATTACACTTCACTGCTGTGTTTCATTGGCTTCCTGTATACCTTAAAGTCCAGAAACATTGTCCATTCCGCAAACACTCTCTTCAGAGTTCTGTACAACACGATATATTACAATACCAAATCTGTTTCATTGCAAATAAAGCACTTGAGTAGTGACTAACCTTGCCAATCCACATATTAGAACAATCTTGTCTGACCTACTAGTCCAGAACCTGAAGGACATGATGCTCTTGAAGTCTCTGTTACAGGCTTACCAAAAGATTTTCTTGTTGCATCCTTGAATTTAGACACAATTGCCCCTGAATTTGCATGAAAAACATGCTTTTCATTTTTTCACTTTTTTTTTTTTTTTTTTTAAACATCAGGAAATTTAAACACCATGGCTCAGGTTTTACACACAGTTCAAACTCTACATCACATTTAAGAGCTGCACTACCTGCGGTAAACCTTAAATCTGAGAAAGTTCAAGTTCAAGTTCAGTTTATTTGTATAGCGCTTTTAACAATGGACATTGTCCCAAAGCAGCTTCACAGAAGTATATAGATTCAGGACATAGATTTTAAATTTATGAATTTATCCCCAATGAGCAAGCCAGCGGCGACAGTGGCAAGGAAAAACTCCCTGAGATGGTATGAGGAAGAAACCTTGAGAGGAACCAGACTCAAAGGGAACCCATCCTCATCTGGGTAACACCGGATAGTGCGATTATAAGTAAATAAATCTCTTCTATAAAAGTACCAGTACCACACGGTCAAATAGTAGTTGTGAGACCATGAAAAATTCATTACAGTTTTTATATGAAGTCTGTTTTGTTGAACTTCGCCATTGTAATCTCAATGATCTTTAGGCTGCACCGTGTGGGGCCATCCTCAGCAGCAGCATGTGACTTCCAATTGATGAGATCTCCAATCAGAAGTAGGGCATCAGGATGGATGCCATCCATTGGGTGCAATCCATCCAGCCATGTTCTGTACCCGTCTTATCCTACAAGGGGTCGTGGGGGAGCCTGGAGTCTGTCCCAGGGGACTCGGGACACAAGGTGGGGGACACCTTGGTTAGGGTGCCAATCCATTGAATACACACACTCGCACACCCATTCACACACTATGGACAATTTGTAAATGCCAATCAGCCTATAGCGCATGTCTTTTGGACTGGGGGAGGAAACCGGAGTAACCGGAGGACTCTGCACATAGAATGGAGGCAGGAATCGAACCCCCAACCCTGGAGGTGCGAGGCAAACCACTAAGCCACATGCTGGGTGTAATGATAAATAAATTTCACATTCTATATGATACAGTGGTGTCTCGATACAAATGTTCCAAACAGCATAAATGAGCACTGCACCTGAAAATATGCCAGGTTTCCATTTTCAATCCACTAAAACATTAATTATTATAAACGTAAATAACTGAACCTTAATAATGACGGTGACTCCAACTCTTAGCACCATATAATGAAACTAAAGCTGTGCATTACATTGCAACAAAATTAACCATGACCAACATCAGCTCTCTGGTCAAGCTTTCACCGGTGTGACTCTCAAGGGGGCGTGTCTGCAGCACAGGGCCTTTTATTTCACATGCCGTTGTTGGCTAGTTGTGCTGTTAAAGTCACGTTGCCCTCGGTAGCCCTACATGAGTTTGTGAATCTTGTGTTCTCCGCGACCGAACAGGGTCTCACAAGCGCAGCTACAAATTTCCCAACTGCCGTGGTGATTTCTTTAGCCAGGACTGAAACATCAAGGAAAAGCTACCTGAATGCAGCTGTGTGCATGCCTTTGTATTTTCATCTCCTCTGACCAACTTGGCATAGATGAATGGACACGCATGTGGTATTAGCAGTGATTTAATGTTTCAGTCCACTTGTTGGCTGGCAGCATTGTAAATTACCGGGAAACCAAAGTGCTTTAAGACCAAACTTAAAGATTTGGGGGAAATCTTCCAGTTCCTGCTTGCTGATGAATGCGTTAATACATTAGTTTAGCTTCTGAAAAACAGCATTCTTGGAAGATGTGCATTTTTTTAAAAATCCCTATAGCCTATCCTGATTCAAGATGAAGTGGAAACTACTTTTTATTGGTTGGTGGGGTGGGGGTTCAAATGTTTATTACACCTTACAAAATATAAACTATATTTTATTATTAGTATAGCCTACTTTATTATGCTGATTGTTGAATGTACAATATATGGCCAAAAGCAATGGTGCTTGTTGAACATCCCATTCCAGATTTAGTCCCTAGACCCTCTGCTGTTATAATAACCACTCTTCTGAGAAGGTTTTCGACTAGATTTTGGAGCGTGGCTCTGGGGATTTGCCCATTCAGCCGTAAGAGCATTAGTGAGGTCAGGCACTGATGTTGGATGAAGAGGACTGGGGTGCAGTCGGTGTTTCAGTTCATCTCAATAGTGTTCAGTGGGGTTGAGGTCAGAGCTCTGTGCAGGACACTCGAGTTCTTCCACTCCAACCTGGCAAACCATGTCTTCATGGAGCTCGCTTTGTGCACAGGGACATTTTCATGCTGTAGCAGGTTTGGGCCTCTTAGTTCCAGTGAAGGTAAATTGCTACAGCATACAAAGACGTCCTATACAACCGAGTGCTTCCAATTTTGTAGAAACAGTTTGGGGGAAGACTCACATATGAGCGTGATGGTCAGGTGTCTAGGAACTTTTTGTCATATAGTGCAGTTTTAGATACACAGACAAATCAAACAATATGATATGGCATATCTTTACATCCCAATACTACTACTACTACTACTAATAATAATAATAATAATAATAAAATAATGTTAAATAAGTTATTAAAATAAAGTAGTGGAACAAAATACATTTGGAAATTACATTTTATTTCCATTTAATCAATTATTTTCTACCAACCAACAGGATAATATTAATATATAATACTGATAATAATCCTTGAGATATTACAATTAAGCAATTCCCAAATGAAAAAAAAAAAAAAAATTGAAAGGATAAAGGCCAGAATGTGTGCACATTAGGGTGGGTGTGCATGCGCATGCAGAGTGGATGACATCATCCTACACATAAGGCATTATCTCATCCTAAAATCCTCTCGGCATGACTCACACCACAAGGCAGTGGCATTCCTCCATCTACCTACCATCCCCCGCCCCCTTGCTCGCTCTTCACTTTGTCTCCCCGTCTTCTCTCTCTCTCTCTCTCTCTCTCTCTCTCTGCCCCATCACATCTCCTGCTCTCTCTTGTTGTGACAGCATGATTGTGCAGACAGTTCTGTTTACTGCCCGTCTCTCCTGGTGCCACGGCGTGCTATAGGTGAGTGCTCCCTGCCTGCACCATGGAGAGGGCCAATCAGATGGGGACAGGCTGCTCTAATCACTGAGCAGACTGCCTCAGCCAATCAGAGTGGCTGCCTGTGCGATACCCGGGTTGGGGGAAAGAGGTGGGGGGAAGAAGCTTAGAGCCAATGGTAGGGCTCTTTCCATAGCAGCCAGGCTTTTGAGGTTACCGCCAAAGCCGTCAGTGTGTGAGAGAGAGAGAGAGAGAAAGAATGATATGAACTCCAAGGAGAGCTCACAAATACACCGACCAAACAAAAAAAAACATGTATGAACAGCTGTGTAAACACATTTATATGAACACCAAGTGCACACGCAACACAAAGCTCCCAGCAGAACAAACTGTTATAAGTCACATAGATTGTCTGGCCTATGATTTGGAGCATGTGCATGTGTGTGTGTGTGTGTATACAGATATCTATCATAGTGTAAAGCTGCCAAAAAGATCTTCCTCCAAGCTATATCTCAGTCTCTAGTGAATACTGTTCTGCATGTGTATATATCAGTTTCAGACCCAAAACTCCGGGCCAATCATATTTCTGTTGGGTTACAAACATCCCACACACACAAACACATGCAGATAAATAAATAGTTTAGCAATGCCTTTGCCTTTTTGTAATGAGAGCTTTATTACAGGCTTTTTTTTTTTTTATAAAGACAATAAAACAAGGTATTGTTTTAAAAAGAAAACACTTATAATCGTTAATGTGGTGAAGTTGTGTTCCTTACATAAATTGTGTAAGAATACTCTTCATCACTGATATCTTCTTATTATTATATCTTCTTATATTTTAATAATTTTTTTTTTTTGTATTTAATCTTTAAAGTTGTCAAATGTTTACATTTCTCATTTTCAGTGTTCTACACTTTTTTAACAACAAAAATAAATAAATAAATAAAAACTTCCATTTTTTTTGTAGCCATTAAATGAAGTATCATGAAACAGGTTTTTTTTCTTACGCAAAACTACAGTGATGCATATCGGGTATCACGATATGATATTTTTGTCATACTGCCCACCCCTAAGTGCAGTTATGTGGCATGCACGTAAATATATGTAATTGAAGTAATGGCATGCGATGGTTCACACATTAAGTATCCTTGTTTGCTCGTACCTCTGGTTTGCTGAAGCTGGATGACAGCAGGCAGCCAGAGCCCACGTCCAAGTCCCACTGCTTGCGCCCGTGATTCAGAGGATCCAGAGCCGAAATCTGCCCATCCAGTGTGCTGATGATCACCAAGCTTCTGTCAGAGATTAACAAATAAATAAATAAATAAATAAAAACACACTTCATATACAGATTTGTGGCAACAAATTTGGTGATTGCTACGATTTTAAATTACAGATATTTTAAAATCAGTGACTGCTGTGATCTGATTTAAAAGCAAATCCGTCTAATTCGTTTCACTTTGATACACCCTATTTATTTCATGAAACATCTTGGATGTTTTTTGTGGTAATAAAAACAGGAAAAATAATATGGTGTCTGACATTTATACAGGTCACATTTTAATGAACTAGTTCAAATACTTTGATAACGTTAATTATGATTCACCAAACCAACATACATTTTCGGGGGGGATAAAAAGTATGTTTACTTTTTATGTATTCATAAAAATGAATTTTCAATAACACTACATTACTATTCCCCCCCCCCCGCCCGATACAGCATCCTCAACTGATTTCAAATTTGTTAAAAATGACTGATACCACAACAACTGTGGTAATTGTGGAATAGAAATCTTCATTAGGGCACACCTCTTTGAGGGAAGAGGGAGGAGGAAGGAGAGGTTTGAAATCCACTCTAACGGAGTTGCACTTTACACTGCACATCAGCACTGATGGAGTCCGATGGTAAGGGCACCATGAATTCTCCTCACTACTGCTGGCTAAGACTGTTTGTTTTACTTCCTCCTCCATTGGGATTCAGGAGTGTAAAAACGCTTCAGCTCATCACTCCTGATTGGCTGGTAGAGCCCTCCAAAAATATTTGGACTGATTGGTTGTTGCTAAGCAGTGGGTGTTGGTGGGATGAATGAAGACGCTGCACTGGCTACGCCCCTTTGTGATTGAGTATCACAGAATTTCTCAGCAAGAGAGAGAGAGAGAGATCTCACTCTCTGGATGAGCTCAAAGGTATTGATCAAAGCATTTCTCTCACAAAATTATTTATCAACATCCTAACAATTTGTCCATTATACTGTGATAGCAGACTTCTAAAAAGAATAAAAGAAAAAACAGAAAAAAGAAAAGGGAAAGGGATAGGGGGAAAGGGAAAGAGGAAAAGTTAAATGAAAAGGAAAAAAGAAAAAGGGGAAAGGAAAAAGGAAAAGAAAAAAGAAAAAGAAAAAGGAAAAAGGAAAAAATAGAAAGAAAGGAAAAAGGAAAAGAAATAAAAGAAAAAAGAAAACAGGGAAAGAAAAAAGGAAAAGAAAAAAAGAAAAAGAAAAAGGAAAAGGAAAAAAGAAAAAGGAAAAAATAGAAAGAAAGGAAAAAGGAAAAGAAATAAAAGAAAACAGAAAAAGGAAAAAGGGAAGGGAAGCCTTACAGAACCAGATAATGGCTGATTTTTGTGAAGAATGAAGAGAAAGCAAGAAAAGAACAAGTACAGATTAGTATCTTGCCTGCTACCTATTGCCATTTTTTTTTTTAAACATGTGAATTTGTCCATGTGACTTTCTACTAACTTTTTAAAGCCAATACTTAAAAAACCCAGCTTTTCCCACTGCAAACCTGCTAAACCCAAATCCAACATGATAAAAAGTTTATAAGCAGTATCAAGTCATGGTGAAAAACACTGTACCTAAATGAGGAAGACTTCATCGTCTTTACACAATTTAAACTCTCACAGTATTTGCTCTTTGCCTTCTGATCCTCGAGTACGCATTCCTCTAATAACCACAGCTCTTCTCAAACCCAAGCACACCCCCCCCCCCCCACACACCCCACACAAACATACACATACACACCTGACAAAAAGAGACCTTACCAAAGCAAAAATACAGATTCCCAAACTAACACAGTATCTGAGGTATTTAGACCAATCACAGACATGCTCTCTAGCCCAACACCCAATCACAACTAGGTTGCGTACCGGGATGTCCAATCAGAATGCAGTGTCATGAAAAAGCTCAGCCAACGAGCAGAGAGCACTCACTGTAACCATGCAACAGCAAGCGGCAACCGCCGTCCCACTGTGAGCTGTCAAGTACCCCGCGCACACACACACACACACACACACACACACACACACACACACACACACACACACACACACACACACACACACACACACACACACACACACACACACACACACAGGAGAATGAAAATCCAGCGGCAGTGTGAGCACGTGGGGAAGTTGTGGATGTGAAGCCACACCCCTGCAGAGAAGCAGCGCAGTTTAAAACACTACAGAGAGCTAAAGTGGGTGCAAAAAAATTGGGGCACAGAAACCTAAAGAAACCCTCAAGACCTAATGGAATCAAAGCACACACACACACACACACACTGACACACACACAATATTACACATGAAGTAATGCAGCACAAACACAAAACTGTGTCTGAGGTGTTGTGTGCATATATCAACTAGTCAAACAGGTCTTTTGCACCTATACACTGTATACACAACCAAGGTCTGTCTTAAGTGCATCACATACACAGAGGTACTCTAAGCTAAGGTTTATTCAGGACGTGACAAAGTATTTAAATAAATAAATAAATAAAAATACGTTGAGCAATTTATACAGATAAAACTAAAAGCCAAAGAACGTTCAGTAATGCTGCTGGAGGAGTCTGATTACATGAAGTACTTGGCTGTCAAACTTGATTTTGTGAAAGAATGAGGTTTTGTGGTCATCAAGTTTTACTGCATGTATTGATCAGGATGTGCAGCCGACACAAGTGTCCAAACATGGATTCTCTCATTGAAGTTCACGTCACGTACAGCCATACGACCACACCCAAACTGGGAGCTATCACCATCTGCAGCACACACACACACACACACACACACACACACACACACACACACACACACACACACACACACAGCCTCATTAAGCTGACCGTGTGGTCATCAGCACTCGGACACACACACTCAAATATACCAGCTGCACTTTCCTCTCTTACACATTACCACCAAATGATAAATAACCACAGTGATATAAAGTTTTATTCCTGTGGTACAACAACAAGTCACACAAAAGACACAATAATGGAAAACTTTCGAAGACAAACACCCTCAATAATACCCTCATCTATCTAACCCTGATCATCATCATCAGATCAGTTCACTCGTCCCTGCTTCGTCTCTCCTGTATTCACACTCTCTCTCTCTCTCTATCTCTCTCTATCACAGAACTCACAGGCGCTGAAATCAAAACTCCATGGCATGCCGCTCTGCTCCTCTTATTGGTCAAGGACTGGCCTTGATCTGGGCAGCTGATTTGTTGTTGCTAAGCAGTAAGAAACCAAAACGAAGACCAGAGCGCTGGGTCCTAGTGCTCGCACCTTTCCGTCACGATGTCTTTTTCACTGGTTTAAAGATCTGCCTGACGGTCTCTCCCCATTTTTCATCCCCTTCTCCCCACCTTTCTCGTGCTCTCCACCCACTGCAGCACTGCAGCAGGGCGGGTCCTCCGCAAAGTCTCAAGTAGTCATTCTGAAAACGATCAGTAAACAAACAAGGGAACTTTGAAACAAGTAATAAATTCAGCCATGACGAGCCTCTTCTCTCCCTCTCAAAGCAGCGACGACTCCTAATGATTAAAACAAACTTGTTCACAAGTAGTGAGTGAGGAACATTTGCACAGTGCAAGCTCACATGACCTCGGTAGAATTAACATCAAACCTTTTGTGTAACCCAGGTACAGGCCAGGCACGTGTTAACATCTTTATTGCGGCTGAAGCGCCCTTCTAAGTTGGTAAATATTTCAATTTCCACGCGGTGAGAACGAAACGGTGAGAACAATACTTGTGTGTATTTCCTAACTAAAGTTATAAATGCTGCCATGGTCGGTGTTACGTGCAAAACAAATCCACTGGCTTCTAAACAACTCGCTGCTAAAACTGAGAGAAGACCTGTGCTGCTCATCCAACATCTAACTCAAGGGTTCTCAGACACTCAGCCAGGGACTCCTTCAACTTTAATTGCAAAAACAACTGCACAGACTCCCTCAGCACAAATGTATTTTATGAACAATACCCAACAATTCAGATATTAGGCTCTTTAAATATGCACAATAATATTTTGGCTATGTATTGGAGCCATAGAGCTTCAGTTGTTGTTAGTTTAAACTTGACATTATTGATGGGTTTCGTTATTTCTGAGCTACTGAGGTTTCATGATTTCCATCACTATAACAACACATTATAATAATAATAATTATTATTATTATTATTATTATTATTATTATTATTATTATTATTATTTCACAGACCTCCCTGGCTATCCTTCACAGACTTTAAAGAAGTTTAAGGAACTTCCACTTATTTCAGAGACAGAGACTTGTACTTGTCAGGTATGAAATAAACAATTTGCTAAATAATATTAACTATGGTACTGTGGCATGCTGCCATTCAAGATGTGACGTGTGCAAATTTATTACCACACCCGCAATCTCATATCCTACAGCTTTCACAATCGCTTTACTTGCCCAACAGACATATAAAACAATAAAACATGCACATGGACTCCGCGGTCTCCTTTCCTGCGCCTCTATCTCTCTCTCTCTCTCTCCCTCTGCACCCAACTCAAATTCTGAGCACTTTCTCCTTCCATCCTTCTAATTGGCTAACAAGTTTCCAAGCTCGAGGCTTCTGGTTGGCTGTTGCTAAGCAGTAGGCAGCTGGAGCTAGACGTCTGCCACGGTTTGTGCCAGGCAGGCAGAAGAGAGAGCTGTAACAGCAAGTGGGCGTGTGTGTGTGTGTGTGTGTGTGTCAGTCAGATAGGGCATCTCAAGTGTTACTTCTACAAAAAGTCTCCCAGGAATCGCCACTAGTCCAAAAATACACTCAATCAGGTCAAAGCTGAGCTACACACTTGGATCGCACATGCGCGCACACACACACACACACACACACACACACACACACACACACACACACTCAAGTAAACAAACAAACAAAAAAAGTCAATATGATTAATTATTGATTTACAGTTACAACTCAGTCGTTATGGGAATTATGTTTTAATCCATAAGCACGTGCACCTCAAGACACACCTCAAATACATTTTGAGCCAAAACTTCACATCAGTATCTGATGGAACTTCATGGAAAAACATTTCTTACTAGCAGTTTCTTCTGGGGCCCGCTAAGAAAGAAAAATCCTTCATATTACAGCCATTACAGCAGCTTCATTTCTGCTACTCACACAAACACACAATGTCCTGTGTTTGATTTGGCATCTCTGTGCTACTTACTCACTCACTCTCTCTCTCTCACTCACTCACTCTCACACTCTCTCTCTCTCTCTCTCTCTCTCTCCCTCTCCCTCTCAGAGGGTCACAAGTTCTGGTGTGTTTTCTAGCTGAGCCTGAACAAAGAAAAGGAACAGGGTGAAAGCAAAGCTCAGGTGCTCAAAATCCTACACGCTGTTATCGGTGTGCTGAAAGTTCTGTAGTAACGCAGTACGAGTGGGCAGCGTATGCACAAAATCACTCTCATACAATCTCACTGTTCTATATACAGCACATTAGTTGATGATTAACCGAGATGTGGTTATTAACCCGGTCCTGACATTCAAATCTATTTACTTTCTCTGGGCTTTATTCGCTTTTAGAGAGAACGACTCAAGAAGTTCTCTTCTAGACACCGGATAGGAAACGACAGAAACAACCATAATCCGTATAGCTACAGCTAGTGAAAGCATAAACGGTGCTTAAATAAAACGTTATACGCATGTTGTCTGATCGAGCAGCACTGCCCGGGTTGTTGAGGCTCACACAAGGGAAATTAGTGGTCTTTCCTTCCCTTCCACTACTCTCCATATGACTGATCTTTGTGCCGCTGCTCTCTCTAAACTGCGATCAGGATCTCCGAGACGTTCATCACAAAGCCGAGCTCTACTATATTTGCTTTCGTGGTATAGTACGTGCAAGTCTCCCGGGTTTCTGGGTTAGACTCCCGCTTGCCAGTCAGCCAGGCTGTGCATTGCTGAAATGGTCCCAGGAGAACACCATCCCCCCCAGTTAAGCTGTTCCATGTCTCGGGAAAGGCCTGCGGGTGTTGATTCTTAGGAACTGAGCACAATAGGCTGGCTTTCTCCATGTTACTGGCTTCATATACAGTGTTAACAACACGGACTGTTTAACATTTACTATGCACAGATGCACCGCTAATCAAATAAGCATTCAGATTTGTGTTTAATCTTACTATATTGTATTTGGATGTGATACAGGGAGTGGAAACTGCAATACAGGAGCGAACATGGGATACACACAGAGATGTGAATGTCATTTTTAATGTGTGATAATCTGAGCTGCAGGTGTGTAGGGGATTAATACAGTAAGATAAACGCACAGCTCAGTGAACTCTTGAGAAATTTGTGTAAACGTGTGCGAGATACAATGCCACCACTGGCTTAAGTAGCTTAGCAATAAAAAAAAATGTATTATGGCATAATTTATCACAATACTGATGTATCATATCATACAGGCCTATTGGCATGTCTCTAGTAGGGCTGGGTGATGTGACAAAAACATTTCATTTCTATGATACATGATATTTACCACAATATAGGTTTTCTAACAAATTGCTAGAAAAAGAAAAAAATAAAATAAAAAGATAAAAAAAATTCACACACACATACACACACATACACACACACACACACACACACAGTTGGCTTTTTTGACATATTTGGACAAGCAAACATTTGATCATCTTTGAAACAGTGCCTATTAATGAAGTTTATAAACTTGAACAAAAGGAAAAATAGCTTTTTCAAATCATTTATTCAACAGAAATATATCAATAGATGTGATATTCTTCTGTGGAAAAAGTAAGTACACCCTTGGCCTCAGAAGCTAGTATTGCCCCCTTTAGCAGAAATAACTTCTTGTAGACGTTTTGCATACAAGAATTTTTATTTTGTATGCAAATTTTTATGTATTTAAATGTATTTTTCATCAAAATTTTGACCACGCAATATTCCATGTAATATTCTTTCAGTTGCAAGATGTTTGAGGGTTTTCTTGCATGTACTGCTCGTTTCAAATCCCCCACCCCCTTTACCACCTCATACCAACTGTGCTTCACAGTTGGTATGAGGTGCTTCTCCTGAAAAGCTGTCTTTAGTCACCGCCAAACATGTCTGCTGTTACTGTTTCCAAACAACTCTATCTTTGATTCGTCTGTCCAGAGCACATTATTCCAAAAGGTCTGGTCTTTGCTTATATGCTCATTGGCAAACTGTAGTCTTGCAAAGGCTTTTTCCTGGCACTCCACACATGCAGGTCACATTTGTGCAATCTCTTTCTGATTGTAGACGCATGCACTTTGACACCAACAGTTGCAAGACTTACTAGCGGATCCTGTAATTAAATTTTGGGTTCTTGGAGACTTCTTTTTGCATTAGAAGGTCTGCTCTTGGGCTGAATTTGCTGGGATGGCCAGTCATGGACAAGTTGGCAGTCGTCTGAAATCTGCACCATTTGTAGATGATTTTTCTTACAGTGGAATGATGTATTTCAAATAATTTGGAGATCTTTTTAAATCCATTGCCAGACTCATAGGCATCCACAACCTTTTTTCTAAAGGCCTTATAGAACTCTTTAGATCTTGGCATGATGACACCACACACCTCAACAGCAAAGGGAACACCAGACACTAGATATGAGAGGGGTATAAATAAGACCGATTCCACCTGCACTCCCTAAGCAGCTTCTAATCACTGGCACCCAATCTTGAACACGGATTTTAAGGTGTGATAAATGTAGGGGTGTACTTACTATTTCCATGTGACTGCTCTGTTTTTTTTGTTTTTTTTGATTAATTTAAAATGTGAAAATTACTACAAAAGGTCAATTATGTGTCATTTGATGCACTATCACCTTTATTAATAGGCACTGTTTCAAAGAGGATCAAATGTCTGCTGGTCCAAATACAGTATTTTCTTTAGTACAAACTGTGTTATAGATTTTTTATTTTATGACGTCTACATTATCAAGAAAACAAAAAACATTTTAGATTCCCAAACATTAGTTTTCTAGCACAAAATTAAATGTTACAGAAAAACGTTTGTATGTCATTAAAGAAAGCAGCATATTACGTAAGAGACACTTTTCAGACAAACACAATGAAGGCTGCTGGGTTTTGCTGCAAAAATAAGAAGCGAGTGCGAAAGTCAAAGTGTCCAGAAGAACTGTGTCTGGTTCTGCAAGATGCTCAATAAAACTTACCAACTCATTTCCTTATAAAACTGCACTAATTGTACCGGAGACTACTGCTTTTATTTTAACTTTAATTTTTTTGTCACACCAAATATTGACTTTGTTTTATTTACTACTGTTTACTGCTCTTTATGGTATTTTTTTAATGTAGAAACATTTCATTTCATTAATTTGAAGGCATCTTTGCTCTACAGCATTTCTTTGCATGTGCCTAAAACTTTTGCACAGTACTGTATATACTGTGTGTGTGTGTGTATATATATATATATATATATATATATATATATATATATATATATATATATATATATATAAAATTTTAGGATCACATCAGCTACTTCCAGTCAGTTTGTAATTATTAGTATTGCATCACAATATCAATATTATACTGTCTTATCATCCAGCCTGAAATAGCATATCTAGTTGAGAACTCAATCAACAGCCCGATATGAAAAGGTAATGTCTCAGGAAACAAGTGAGGATATTTCTGAGAGCCAGTCTGCCTGGCTAAACTTATCACATGTGCAAGTTCATTTTCCTTGAAACTTTTTTCTTTGCATATCCTACCTTGTTATGAAGCTGGGCTCAGGGACCCAGCAGTGGAAGCTCAGTGGTGCTAGGGATTGATGCCCTTCTGACTGACCATCAATATAATAGTGTTAAGCACCTCAATCCCTTTCTTTGAATTTGAGCATTATTTGAAGGACAAAAGAAACTTAAGCATGCTCTTTGGAAACAAGTCGTCCTTTATCCCTGCTCCTACCACCCGCAGATCCCCTCCATACAGTTTTCATGAGCTGCTGATTCAGTGTTACAGAGAGGGAAGATCCATCCTGTAAACATGTAAGTATGGCTTTGAACATCAACAGCAAGAGGCTCTACACATTCACAGATCACATGGATAGATACTGAAAAAATTTATATACAGTGCCCCCCACTAATATTAGCACCCTTGGTAAATATGAGCAAAGAAGGCTGTGAACAATTGTCTTTATTTTTTAACCTTTTGATCTTGTGTTAAAAAAATAAATAAATAAATAGATAGATAGATAGATAAATAAATAAATAAATAATAATTCACTAAAATACTCTGCTCTCATGGATATCAAACAACTGCAAACACAGCAAAAATCTTTGTTAAATATGTGTGCCACAATTATTGGCACCCCTATGAGAAAAACATATTTGAAGTATATTCCCAGTGATATTTTATATTTATTTTAGTACACCTGGGTGACTAGGAACAGGAAATTGTTCAACCATGACTTCCTGTTTCACAGGGGTATTAATATGAGGTAACACATAGGCCTGATTCCCTTAGTCATTCATAACAATGGGTAAGACCAAGGAATATAGCTGTGATGGCAAAAGGTTGTTGAGCTTCAAAAAATGGGAAGTGGCTATAAGAAAATAGCACAACTATTGAAAATGCCCATTTCCACCATCAGGGTAATAATTAAGACGTTCCAGTCAACTGGAAATGTTATGAATCAACCTGGAATTAGACGTGTCTCTATATTGTCTCAACGCACTGTGAAGAGGATGGTTCGAGAGGCCAAAAAATCTCCAAGGATCACAGCTGGAGAATTGCAGAAGTTTGTTGCATCTTGGGGTCAGAAAGTCACCAAAACTACAATCCGAAGTCACCTACATCACCACACGTTGTTTGGAAGGGTTTCAAGAAAAAAGCCTCTACTCTCATCCAAAAACAAACTCAAGCATCTTCAGTTTTCCAGACACTACTGGACCTTCAAATGGGATCGGGTTCTATGGTCAGATGAAACCAAAATAGAGCTTTTGGCAATAAACACCAGAGGTGGTTTTGGCACACAGAGAGGTAGCCATATGGAAAAGTACCTCATGCCCACGGTTAAATATGGTGGTGACTCCTTAATGTTTTGGTGCTGTTTTTCTGCCAGAGGACCTGGACGTTTAGGATACATAGCATCATGTTCAACCATGGTTGGATCTTCCAGCAGGACAATGATCCAAAACATACATCAAAATCAACACAAAAATGGTTTACTGACCACAAAATCAAGGTCCTGCCCTGGCCATCCCAGTCCCCTGACTTGAAACAAATGTTCACCTGTGGGGTGAACTGAAGAGGAGAGTCCACCAGCATGGACCTCGAAAATGGAAGGATCTGGAGAGATTCTGTATGGAGGAATAATCTCAGATTCCTTGCCATGTATTCTCCAACCTCATCAGGCATCATAGGAGAAGACTCAGAGCTGTTATCTTGGCAAAGGGAGGGAGCACAAAGTATTGACTAAAAGGGTGTCAATAATTGTTGCACACCTATATTTAACAAAGTTTTTTTTTTTGATAAACCATGAGAATGATCTAATCCATGAGAGCAGAGTATTTTTGTGAATTTTTTGAACAAAAGATCAAAAGGTTAAATAATAGTCAATTTTTCACAGCCTTCTTTGCTCATATTTACCGAGGGTGCCGACATTAGTGGAGGGCTCTGTGGACTAGTTCTTAACAGCTTAATATAATGTAAGGACATGATACAGAAAATATAAGTAAATGAAGTTCTAGACGACGCATAAAATAAACTGGACGCAGTAACTGATGAAATGTTTTTTATCCTCTTTTCACCCTTCTTGGCTGACAGATCAGCTAATCTGGAAATGACAATGTGAAAACAATGTGAAAGTCTTCTCTTCATTCAAACAAATTCTTGACCTGGTTTTGCAACTCCAAACACCGTAACAATGACAGAAGCTCATTTCCACCACGTAAGAAAAATACTACACAGATTTATTATACAATCACAACTTTTTAACTTGCAATTGTGAGTTAATGTGACTTCTGTTTAATTGGCTATCCCCTAACTCTGCCCAACACCACAGACACACTATCCTGTTCAGCCCAAGACATTCCACTACAGTGGCCAGTTCACACTGAAAACCTCTGGTAGTTTATACTACTCGTTTACACACTGCTGGCTTTTGTTGTGGTTTGATTACTGGAAACGTAAGCCCTAAGTTGCAAATAACTTAGTGTGATAATTATTTGTGAGCTAAAACCTCACAACTGTGTAATATTAACTCAGAGTTGTGAAATGTAAAGTGATGGGGAGCACGGTGGCTTAATGGTAAGCATATTTGCTTTGCACCTCCAGGGTTCGGGGTTCAATTCCCGCCTCTGCCCTATGTGTGCGGAGTTTGCATGTTCTCCCCGTGCTTCGGGAGTTTCCTCCGGATACTCTGGTCTCCTCCCCCAGTCCACGCACATGCGTTATAGGCTGACTGGCATCTCTAAATTGTCCGTAGTTTGTGAATGGGTGTGTGAGTGCGTGTGTGATTGTGCCCCACGATGGGTTTGTACCCGGTCCAGGGTGTCCCCCACCACGTGCCCTGAGATGGGCTCCCCATGTAGGGTAAGCGGTACAGAAAATGGATGGATGGACAATTGTGTGATACTGACTCGCAATTGTGAGGGGGATCTTAAGTTGCAACCGCTACATAAAAGGGATCCGAGATATCCGAGATAAACCTCCATGATATTTTCTCATATGTGGTGGGAGAGAGCTTCAACAAACAATTCATAAAGATAAAGTGGAAAGATGCTTCTAAAACAGACTTTGCTCATTTGACTGTACAGTTACACTGCTTTTTGCACTTTCTGCATAACTGCTTAGGAAAAGGAAAAGAAAAGCAACAACAAATGCTATCTGTAGATGCCTTACCACTTGTAACCAATTCTTCATCATCTTCATATTTTATTACCCCTAACTGTGGCCTCGGGTTTAACAAAACACAAACCATTCCACTGGAATAGTCTGCTATGCCTGCTGCATTCTGATGAAGTTAACACCACACCCTCAGGCTGCTTCAGTGGACAGTAACTGTGTCAAACTGAACCGAACCGAGAGTCCCTGCTGAAAAAGAAAAAAAAAAAAAGAAGAAAAAAAAAACCCAATAGAAACCTTCATAGAATTTGTAATGGTTTTAATGGGAAGTGTATTGGTTTTAATGGAATCTGTAATGGTCCCTGTGGGTCTCTACTGGTAAACTGTTACCTTCTATTGGTGGCATGTTACGTCTAGTGGATACCATTAATTGACCATTAGTGGTAATGGTTTTAATGGTATTTGTAGGGGAAATCATTAGAATTTCTGTGATGTTTTCTATTTTCTTTCCAGCAGGGTCAAGAGAAACACAACTAGGGGAAATAAATGAGATAAGGAGAAATGAGAAAAGGAGAAATGAGATAAGGGGAAGAAGTTCTTTGGGGGGTTTTTTTGGACATCTGTTTACCAGCAGAATGAAGTGAAGGAGCGCGTGGACAGGTGCACAAGTTACGTAAGCTCGATGACGACGCCAAAACAAACGGAATGATTCAGTTCGGTTCAACAGACCTAGGCAGGCTTGGTTTTTAAGATGGACAGCTTTAGTGATTGCTGAGACAGGATGCGTTTAAGGATTCATCAGTGCGGTTTTAGGATGCGCCACACCCGCCTCACTGCGCGCTTTAACTCCAGCACCGCAACGCCGGAGCAAACTTCCGCTTCAGTCACGAGTTAAAGGCAACTCACTCACACAGCCTCCGGGATTTAACTCGTGTGCACGAAGATACACCGCTGTGCATTGCGTTTTGTTTTTACATGCATGAAAAAAAAGTTTAGCAAGTGGATGAACAACAACAACAACAACAACAAAACAGCTCCTGTTCCTCGGCACGTTTCTGTACACTCTCACAACAGTGTAAGGGGTCTTAGCATCCTACTTGACACGGTATCTGATAAAAAAAAAAAAAAAAATTATAATAATTTTTTTTAAAATGATCGTGTTCTCTCAGAACAACAACAGAAATACAGTTGAGTGTGAAATTATATCCAACACGCAACAGTTACATCCAATAAATAAGACTGTTAAAGCTAAATAAATGTTTCCAACATCGAAATAACTGTTTTTCAGATAATGTACCGTCTCGTCTCTTAAAAAAACAAGACAAAATTATTTCTATTACCTGATTTTGCTGAACTGACTTCTAACCGAATGTAAAAGTGAGTTTTATATGATTTTCCTCTAACCCATCTGAAGTAACCCTGACCTGATAGGGAGCTTTCATGCTGCCTGTAAACAGGACATACAGATAAAGAGTTCATCCACAAAACACTAGGAATGTAAGCACTGTAAAGCACGCAGCTACAGGCTAGTTAAACCGGTTCATAACCTCCAGTATGTAGCTAAATCCAGCTAGGATCTCCAGCAGCTGAATAATTTATCTGAGTAATTAATGCACTAGTTTAGTGAGGTGTGCGAGTCAGGATTAAACGAACTAAAATGTCAGCGGCGTTATTTTGCTACTAACGTCACCAAACCAAAAAAAAAACACGTTGACAACCTGAATATTCTGCTGTAAAAGTGTTAAATGAACTTGTAACGGTAATATCCGGGTAATGCAGTGTAGAGTGAGTGTGTTTCGGCACTGAGAGACTCCGTGGGCTGGCTGCGTTAAACGGTCATGAGGAGAGAGTGAGCTAATATGAGCTAACATTACCTCAGCTCCTGCAGCGCGGAGCGCGCGCTCGCTAACAAACTTCCGGGAAGTTTAACACTGTTGTTGGTCGCCACTACTATTCATTCAGACAAGATTAAAGCTAACTGGAGTTCAAGAAACGGATGGGATGAGAAAAGGGTGAGGGACCTGGTTCGTTATGTTTGTTACCTGCCGTGTTGGTGGAAGTTTGTGTCGCTGTCCCCGGCAGGTTCGTCACTGTCTCCGGCCGAGCTGCTCTCGTCGTCCTCCACCGTGGCGTCCCCGATGCTGCTCTCCAGCCCGCGCTCCATCACCGTGTCCGCTGTCTCCAGCTCTGTCCGGGACAGAGTGTTCAACTGCACAGTCGTCACACTCACAGATCTCAACATCAACAACAGCACAAGGGATATGCCCACGTTGCCAAAGCGAAGCCCCCTTTCCATTGGGACAAGTGACACATCAGTACACAAGCAATCTCATAACCGAAAATGTGAAATCAAATAAAAAAAATAAAACACTCTAAAATAGCTTTGTGCGGTTTACAAAACAAAACAAACACATTTAAACGTTTTCCAGCAACTCTCTGTTCCCGTTTCTTGGCGTAAACAGACAAGCCGCCGAGGCACCATATTATTGGCGTTCTACCTGCAGTCGGCGGTGCCTTAGTAACGCCCCGCCCACTCCGTATCCAAACACCGATTGGACGCACAAAATGAGCTGCCGCGCGTGAAGCCGAACTCCGCGCTTCGATAGCCGCGCATGCACGTCAATCTGCACTAGCGCGTCCACTAAGCAGAATCTGATTGGGTGGCACAAGTGTCAGTCTGCTAAAATATCCGCCCACCAAACAGACAATATTATTGGTTGCTTTGCTGTCAGTCAAACCTGCAGACGCTGACCAGAGCCGGACAGAAGGAAACGGTCAGACGTCGGGCGGGCGTGTCCGTTATTAAAGAAAGGAAAATGATTGGACCAGCGAGAAATGAATGCGTTTACATTCGCCGTGAAAGACACACAGGAGAAGCTGGTTGTGTCTCCAGGTCTGTCAATCAAATTAGTTGTCTCAGCCGTTAAAATAGGGGGCGGGCCCAAAGCTGGTGAGATGAAAAGTACGCGGATGGAAAGAGCGACGTGGCCACTTGTTTACTGACAGAAAGTTTGACATTTCCTTTTCCGGCTCTTTGAAACATAAAAGTTCATCAACGCTCTGTGTCCCACAAACCAAGCGCTTAATGTGTTTTAGACACTCTAACAAAACGCGTTTTTTTAAAAAAGCTTTGTCCTAAATTAAAATGTGTGTACAGCGTGCCTTAATGAAATTAGTTACACTCCATTTAACATTGGGATTTCGGAACAAATCGGCACTGCGATACTTCAGTTATTTAAAAAGTGAGGAAGTAAAAACGGTGTAATTAATTAGCTATAATGGGAAGTTTTGTGCAAACATGGCTTTAGAAATGACAGCGCCTTAATGTAAATGCTGCGTTTAAACCAGCTTTGCTATTTACACACATAACTTGTGCTGCCCTCTTGTGGCCATTTGACGGAAAAACAAACATCATAAGCAGCCATGAACAATAACTGCATTTTAAAAAAAAAAAAGAAAAGAAAGAAACGCCAGTCAGCCCTTAGTTGAACAGTCCTCTTTTAATATATTTGTCTCCAGTCAAGAGAGCATAACAATTTAGGAATCTGGTCACAAATCAAAACCTTATCATCACAGTAATGTTGGTAACAAAATTTATAATTAAAAAAAAAAAAAAAAAAGCTGGTGTGTATAAAACTATGTAATCTCAAATTCCTAATGCCCATACCAGATGTTAAATAAACATCTGTTTTAATATTACACATAGCAGAGTGTGTGTAAAGGTAAGGTCTGATAGGGTGAGCCAGTCTACAGGCACGTTATAAAAAGTTTACAAATTAAATCCAAACTCGGTTAACTGGCATGTGGTTCATCCTGAAACATGAGCATCTACAAACTGTCTAAACCGCTCAAGCTACACAAATGTGAGAATGATTTATTTAAAATAATGTTTTAGTCACAACAGACTACAGAAAATCATTAACCTGTGAGAACTGCAAACCGAACAAATCTAAAGAAAACAGAAATTGTAAACACGTGCAAGTTGGTGTATTGATACTATTATATGTATTAAATAGTATTTACCTGAATCATAACCTTATATTAACAGATGACTATAATGCTTTGGTTGAATTTAAACACAATTGAAAATAGGCAACAACTTGGAGAAAATGACTGAAAGGATGCAAGAGGCACAGAGATCAGTGTGTGAGAAACACAAAACAGGCATTTTCCCAGGTCTTCAATGAATAATGATCATTCGGTTAGACTGGGTTTAATCTGTCTAGGTGTTCAGGCTGCACTACATCTTGTATGGAGGCCAGGATGATTCAACAGCTTCGCATTTACTGTTTACTCAAACTGTGACAATAACAGGATGAAAAACAACAAAATGATGAGAAAACAAAATAAAGAACGTATAGAACATCTAAACCCTCATGATGGATCAGTGTGTATAACTTCACATAACACACACGCACAAACCTACATGAGATTATAGGGAATGTTTTAGTGGTGTACCGCTTCGCCAGCAGGGGCTCTTGCTACTCCTAGTAGACGACACAAAGAGCTGTGTGTTGTGTGTGTTGTGTGTGTGTGTGTGTGTGTGTGTGTGTGTGTGTACACTGCACTGGCACTTGAGGTTTCAAGGACAAGAAAGGACAGAGCTTGCTGTTTCTGTGTTTCTTCAGTTCACTGGAGCATCTCTAACCTTCACACTTCCATCTTCCATCCCAAAGTAAACTTTCTCAGCCATTCCCACAAACAGGCCGGTCTCCACAACACCTACAGGGAAACAGACAAGTCACTGGATCTGTCTGTGAAGAGACGGCATTCAACATTCAAACATAATGGGTGCTCCTCCCTTCTTTAACTTCACTCTATGGTTTCCCTTGCTTGCAGTTTAGTTCCTCCATCTGATGATGCCAGAAACAAAAGAAAGTCCAGCTGGTTCTGGTGATGAAGTGGATTATTTTATTTCATGGACACATGAACAATACTGAGATGTCGAAAGGATGAGTTTATGTTGCTATCTGAGAAGAACCACGAGTAGTCGTGGGGGGGGGACATGTATGAAGCAGAGACTGGGGCTCATTTCTTTCTAGCTCGGACTGTAGATTCAAACAGCACGCAGTCCATTGGATTTGAGGACATCCTAAATGATCCTGCACAGTGTGAGCTGATGGTTGAGCCTCACACTGTCACAGAGTACAAACTCGGTCTGTTGTAAGCGCTTTGAACAAGTGCTCCTGATTATAAAAAATATTTACTTCTTACAGAATAAGATCACTCCTATATCTGGTGTCTGTTGGGGTTTTTTTTATTTATTATTTATTTAAATTGACTTCACGGTCACATTCCAGATCACGTCATATGTAGTTGAGAAGTGTGTATGAAATACAATAATGAGTGTAATAAACACGAACGGGACGGACTAATTTCTCAACGGTGATTTTTCAAAATGCCTTTGGAGGAGAAACTAAGCATACACAGACTAAGCATAAACTAAAAATAAACAGACTAAACATAAATTGTCCGTAGTACAAACCACACAATGTGATGCACTACTAAAGTTTTGTGTACCTGGGTTTAAACCAAAGAGCTGGCTTGAACTCATGGCTCATGTTTAATAGCTTTTTATGCCTACGATGAGATTCCATGCTACACGGTTCAACCGTAATGGTGTCCTGTTAGTAACGGCGAGTTAATGAAAGGTACTGCTGAACTGACCTGGGATCATTTTGATGGCAGTGTTGACCTCTTTCCAGTTCTGAGCATGCTCAAACTTCCAGTCGAGGATGAAGTTGCTGTTATCGGTCACAACAGGGCCCTAAAGCGATGACACAGTGCACAACAAGAGGGGAGACAAAATCTGAGTGGTGCTACTTCACCCAAATACTAACCAATGATCACAACTCAATTTTAGTTACTACATGGCGATTCAGACAGTTGATGCTTCATTCCGCACAAAATCAATTATAAAACAATACTAATTAAATATGACACTGGCCAAATTCATTGACATCACAGAGACAAGGAAAGAAATTGTCTCTGACAGAAAAAAATAAATAATTTGTTGTAAGCTCCATCAGCCTGCTGGCCACAAAAATGTGTGAAGCCTGTAAGTGATATCTAAAGGCATATCATTATAAAATGTCACTGCACTAAGTTTTAAAATGGAATGAGAGATCTGATCTGATAGGATATCACCATGTATTGATAATATATTAATTCAAACCCAATCCTGCTTTCTGCCTATGCTGAAAAAACACTGAAGACGAGAAATAAATTGACCAATTTATGTAACCCTGTTTTGATCCTTTCACTGCTATATTTCAATGCATCTGGAAAATAGACACACATTGTTACACATTCTGAAGGAAGAAAAGATAAGCATGTGTAAACACAGCTGGGTCCAGGAGTTCAGGTTAAAGATAAGTTTGTGTCTGATTGAAGGTCATTCTGCTGAGGACTCTGCTGAGGACCAGTACAATAAAATCAAAAGTCAACAAAACGATGAGAGATGTGTATATATTATAAGGAATTTGTTCTTATGTTCAGTGTTTTACATCTTCTGGATCATCACCTGGAATTTACAAGCAGGCATGACGGACACCTCAGCTGTGACGATGCTCTTTACACCGAGATTGGAAACATTTTTCCAATAGCCTTCTGGCTTGTCCATGTGATCTTTAGCAAACTTGTTACCACTTCTTACCTTTAAATGATTTATGCTGTATATACAAGCATTTGCTTTAGATCAATAAACATACAGACATACTCGCTTGTTAAATCTAAAACAACTTGTTGCTAACAAAAGAGACATCGAAGTGTCCGATTTTCTAGTATTAACACTTCCCTGTTCCCTTGTGAAATACTTTTAAATGTAAGGTCAGGGTTTTCAATTTTAAGCATAGTTCATAACAACAATCATGACAACAGTGGAAAAGAAATACAGTGCCTGGCTGCATGTTTAACATCACTGTGACTTTTATATGTCCCAGAACAGTTGGCAGGAAATCTCTAAACATAAACACTCTGAGCTGGACAGGGATTTTCAGGTCTGGCATGCCATCTAGTGGATATCGTTTTTTTTTAATCCTATGCTACATCAGGTATGAAGGTGAGTACGTGAACACACATCACAGGCCAAGTATAAACCAAGCTTTTTAATCAGCACTTGTCTGTGAACAAGGTCACAGTAGTATTTTCCCTCACATTCGCATTTTCAAGGCATTGAAAGCATCAGTGTTACATAAGGAATTATGTAACACTGATCAATGTGCACAGTCTCACCGCTTTACTGACAGCCATCCTCAGCACAGCTTCCCCACCAAAGCGCCGGGTGATGGCCCTGGACACAGGCACATACGCCATAGGGACCACTTCAACCGGCACGCCTTTCTTCCACTGTTGCCCCAGTGCCTTCGAGTCCTTCCTGTCCATGCAGGAAATGAACCATCACAAACTGCTCAGCACCACTTTGTGAGGATTGAGTTTGCTTATTCAGTTTAAAACTTTAAAAGCTTTATCTTCCTTCCAACACTAAGCTACATTGACAGTGTGACTGATTTAGTGTATTGATTAGCATTTGAAATACAGTAGCTGACAATTTACATTAATTTCCTGAGAGAAAGAGTTGCGTTTTTTTTGTTTGTTTGGTTGGTTTTTTTTTTACCTGTAGTCAGCAATGACGATGAAGTGTTTGGCACAGCCGGCTACAATTTTCTCCTGAGTCAAGCATCCTCTGACGTTTGGGAAAGCAAGGGAGGAGAGGAGAAGAGAAAGTTATTTTGGTATCAAAAAGCCTTTAGGATGCTTACATAATGTGCAAATGGATGTATAAAAAGGAAATTCCAGGACTTTCAGAACATTTTCTTCAAGCAATAGAATTCTGTTCTCAAGAAGTACATAAGAGATGCCTCATTTTCCAGCCAGGCTAGATTACACTCCAGGCATCATGAATTATTTCATTACTTAATCAGGTAATGTGGGTGTCAGGTGCAAGACGTGTGGGTGTGTGTGTAGATGCAGAACTGCTGATGGATATTTAATATAAAATGGATATTTAAAAAAATCACCGGAAATCCACGCCGAGTTTTTACCGGGTGCGTCCGTTGCGGGAGCAGGGTCTGCCGTCATTATACAGTACGAGAGCGGCCTCTAGAGGCGAAATAAAAACTATCGCTGACAAATTTTGTTGTGTTATTTGAAGTGTTCTTTGATTCATTTTGGATGTTTCTATTTTTATTTGTTATTTGAAGTGTTACTTTTTGGTTCAGTTTGGATGTATACGTTTTATTTACTTTAATATTTATTAATAGTTAATATATACTATTTATTTCATTTTAAAAAGTACAGTACATTTTCATGATACAGTCCATGCTATATTTTAATTTGAGTGTTATGTTTTCATTCCATATCAATTTAAAAAACTATCAGTTGATCAATCAGATATCGGCAGTACCCGCCCAACTTAGTTATTGCTATCAGTTAAAATCCACTATCAGTCGACCTCTAGCCAAAATGTTGGGAATGGGTTTTTTTCCCCTTAAAATCAGTGACTACGTTAATACATATGAAATGCCTATCTTTAATTTAAGCACTTTTTAAGCACTTCTTCACATGCTCCAGCTATTTCAGCACCATAAGCAAACCCTGTTGAGACTAATTCTTAAATGTACCTTTATTGAGAGATTCAACCTAAATGTTTGCAACCATCAAAATAACCTTAACAGGAATATCTGTGGCCAAAAGCTGATCTCATGCCCCTTACCCGCCTCCTTTAATAAGAGTGAGTGAATCATCCACCTCATCAGCTCCGTCGATTGCTACATCCAGCTACCAAACACATACGAAAACACTGTCTTAGTTTCATTTGAAACATTAAAATGTGCTATATATTTACACTTATTTGTAACAGCGTTTTAATGCAGTTTGCCCTACAGAGGCACAACTTATCTGCAGTACACGAGACATGTCTGTGTAAACCAAGTGCTGTCATGCCTGGGTTGTGATTAACTCACATCTGGGTGTCTGTCTAAATCTGACAAAGACAGGCCATGCTGCAGAATCAGCTGACGAGCCTGAGGCAAAGAGGAGACAGCAGATTAACCTTCATCGTTTTTGTGAGGTATTACAATACTAGTATTACATCTGCTTCTGAGTAACTCGTATGCACTCACCTGGAACGACGTAGGAATGCACACAATTTTCAACTTCTCCTGCCTTACTCTCTCAGCTACAAAGAAAAAAAAAAGTATTAAAAATGAAGACACTTAAGTGAAGACACATATAATTGATGCCTTGGGTATAATCCTGCGTTCTTGGTGCTTTGAAAGTGATAATTTGCAAGTTGTAATAAGGTCACTGCAGTACAGCAACAACAGGCTAGCCAGCCAGCGGACAATAGCGAGTAACTGAGCAACAAGCGGGCTGGCTTACGCTGGTGATAACTCAAATGTTGGCGATTACCATCTCAAAACAGCGATTAGTATTACATTACATTACATTACATAACATGTAATGTAATGTAATGATTAGTATGGTCAATTGTATACATTTAACCAAGTACTGTGTCTGTATATTAACTGATCAAAAGCCAATACTGCTATAAACTAACTTTAAAGCGGGACTTTACACTGTTTGCAGTGTGTACGGCCATGTTTATTTGACGTCACTCTGTAAATGGAGAAGGAACTGGTAGTTGAGAAGACTACCCCAAGTTGACGAGTTGAAATTAAAAGCTGAGGGGGAGTTTTTGGTGGGTTTTGCCGGTTGGAGGTGGGGAATTACAAGTTGTGACTTCGCCTCAAACACAGCATTATCCACATGCACCAGGGCTTACCCAGTCTGTCCACAGCATAGACTATGGTGGAGCCACTCCCCACTCCCACCACCTGGTTGTTCTGGTACACACAGAAGCGGAAATATGTTATTGGAATGTATGCAATCATTGGTCTTTAACATTCTTAATTTATCAGGGAAACTCCCTCTCTCATGCAATCACTCAGGTTTGTTATTAGTTTAATGGTCTTTTTGTTGCTGTGGATGATCCCACCCTAAACACTCCTTTGGAGACCCTTTCTTCAGAGGATAATCTCACCAGGGCACTGTAGACTTACCTAAGAGACTAAGAGCTCCTGCTGCTGTAATCATAAAGACTATGATTACATTTTTCAATACACTTAGCACTTTATAGTACAGTTGTAGAAGAGTAATTATTTATAATGTCACTTTCTGGTGACACCCAGAAGAAGAAGAGTTCCCTTCTGGTTCCTCTCATGTTTTCTTCCTCATGATGTCTCAGGGAGTTTTTCCCTTCCCGCTGTCTTTTCTGGTTTTCTCATTAGGGCTCTAAATCTACAGCAGGATTTCTGTAAAGCTGAGTTTTAATGATGTCCATTGTTAAAAGTGCTATACAAATAAAATGAGTTGAATGAATTGAATTCTCATCAACTTTCTAAATAAAAGTTGACCGATCCCACTTTTTCCAATAGAGTTTGTTCATCTGATGATGTTTGCAGTAACAGAGTCGAAACTCTGTAAGCTTCTATTGCTATGTTTTGCTAAACATTAAATGCAGAATTGTTTTTTTTTCACATTTAGGACTGTGCCATTTCGGCATTAAACACCTTCAACAGCATAAACTAACTAAGCAGTTTATCAGATTGGAAAAGAAAGCAAATACTGACCCCGTATTTCAGACAAAATGGTACCTTTTTTAAAAGATGTTTTTGTCAATGATGTCAATTAATAATTATTTAATGAACTATTGATGTAGATATGAATAGTATTAGGCCCACATGCTTCATTCCTTCTTTCTGCTGACTGGATCATGAGTGCCCAGATACCTTTCCCAATCTTTTTCCAAAACCCCGCCTCCTGTCCCGGATTGGTTGGTAGCTCAGGCTTAGCGGCCCGCCACTGCCCATGTTATGTTATCCAATGCTATTTGCAGGGGGCGGGGCTGTCGGAATACAGGTGGGAAAAGGACTACTAAACCTGCAACTTTTCAGACTGATGCCAAGTGTACATTACCTTGGCCACGCTGTTGCTAGCGGTATCTATAACAGTTCTCTTGACTCCTATCAGTGCGGTTATATTTCATGACTGAGAAGTATGAATGCAGGAATAGCGTGTTACTTTACCCGTGCTTCTGGAAAGTGTAAATAACGTAAAGGTTGCTGAAGGACCAGGATGTAGCATTAGTTAAGAGTTACCGTTAAACTGGGGAGTTCAGCACAGCTCAGTGTGATAAAGCAGGGGGAAAAACCTGAACTCCAGTGTTTATTACATCCTGGTCCTTCTTACAGACTTTAACTCATCGTGCTGGACTTCGACCCTCCAGGACCCTGAACTACGATATAGATACCTACAGAACACTGAATGCTAGATAACCTTAGCTAACTCTAAATTGTGAAATTCAGGGTGCATCTGCTAATGCGGATGTTTACGAAGACTAGCTGGCTACAACACCAAACACTAGCTAGAATTAAACTAGATGAACACTGCAGACTTTAATCACAACAGAAATGTTTCTGGCCCAAGTGCGTCCTCAGAAAGCTAAGCTCTCCCTCTCTCTCACCTGTATGTGGTTATCCACAGCAGCGTGAGCGGCCAGTTTCTTTGCCTCTTCAGCCATCACGGTGCTGTAACTGTAACAGCGGCTCTCCAACACGCGGTGAACGCTGCTGAGACGTGAGGAAGAGGAGGAGCGACACCGAAGTGCAGACACGGAAAAGAGGAGTGTAGATTTCACACTGAACTCAGCCCACCTCCGCCACTTCATCACCCTTCAGCAGGCAGCACACACTACGGCCTAATAACCCTGTATATCCGACTACAGTTCAGGTTAATGTCAAAGTAAACAGCACTCCTGTATGAACAGATAGGCCACAACAAACGTCTCTAAGTTGAATTGACAACTAAAAACAACACGCAGGCGCCGATTTACTTTGTTGATTGACGCACTCTGCAGCCGATAGGATCAAGCGGAGCGCTGCAATGGGCGGGATTAATAACCGAAATATACATATATTTGACTACTAGAGGGCAGCCTAGTTGTTTGCTGGTGGTGGACCAACGCAAAAGTTTACATCCCCCATGCTTTCTAGGTTTAAATCTAGTATTACTATTTTTTATACAATAATAATAAATATATTGTTTTTTATTTTATTCAGGTAAGCAATATTCAAAGTTGTTAAACATTTAAATGTAGATGTATCCAGCAACAAAACAACAATTGACTATTTTTTAACTATAAGCCAGTTCAATTCACCTTAATTTACTGCTTTGTCCTGGTCGGGGTTGCTGTGAATCCAGTGCCAGACACTGGTCGTGACATGGAAATACACCGTATAGCAGGGCACCAAACACAAACACACACAAACACACACACCATTTACACTTGGGGCAAATTAGAGTCTCCAGTCCATTTACCAGTTTGTGTGTGGGAGGTGGGAGAAAACTGGAGAACCCAGAGGAAACACATTTATACACAGTGAGAACATACAAAACTCTACAGAGACAGCAGGATCGAGCCCGGAGCTGTGAGGTGCAAATGATACCATCCATCCATCCATCCATCCATCCATCCGTTTTCTGTACCGCTTATCCTACACAGGGTCGCGGGGAGCCTGGAGCCTATCCCAGGAAACTCGGGGCACAAGGTAAGCGACACACTGGACGGGGTGCCAACCCATCGCAGAGCACAACTGCACACATTTACACTCGGACAATTTGGGAATGCCAATCAGCCTACAACATGTCTTTGGACTGGGGGAGGAAACCGGAGTATACTGAGGAAACTCCCGAAGCACTGGGAGAACATGCAAACACACAGGGCAAAGATGGGATTCAAACCCCCACCATGTTGCCCAATAATAATAATAATAATAATGATTTTAAAAAATAACCATAGAAAAACTAGTATATCAATATAACTCTTTATTTGGCAACCAGCTTGAAATGATCTAGTTTTCAGTGTATAGCATTACCTTTCTTCAAATCACACAGTCCTTCTGATAAACATTTATCTTTTTTTTTTTTTTTTTGAACATATTGCAGTTTACAAATTTAGCTTATCTGTTTGACAAAATTATTCTGACAATGGATTTTGTATGTTATATAAAAATCTACACATTATACATTCATTATTGGAAGAAGAAAAAGCTTATTTTCTGAAACAATATTAAGCCAGCACAGAACATAAACTGTCAACATATCCAATCCAGTTAAGAAGATAACAAAATAAGGTTGAATACTTCAATATTACAGTCATATACTGAGAGAAAAGTCCAATGGTGTGCAAGGAGGAAGGTGTTTTTACACCAGAGGTTTTTCAGGACTACGATGATACTGTCACAGTCTCAGAGGAGATAAAGAGAGAGTTGGGAATCATATTCAGTGAGGATTGGTATGGGGTTTTACAAAACAAACTGACTAGTGGCTAAAACAACAACAAAACACATTTTGGATATCAGTCTTTCATGCAGTCTTAAAGCATACAATTCTAACACTAGTCCTCTTTCCTGATTTGCTTTTTCTCACATCTGTGTGAAACACACCACGTTCCAGATCTCTCTTTAGTCATAGGCATTTCTTCGTTGTTTGTTTCTACAGATTCAAGTTTATAGCTACATGTCCACTATTCACAACATTCTCTTGCTTTCATTTTCAGTGCTGAAGGACCACACCACTGTGGGGTGGAGTGCTGTCCCTGCCCTGATCCAACTCAAAAACACAGTGCTGTGAAAAAGTATTTCTTCTGTTTTTGTGTATATCTCATACTAAATTGTTTCAGAAATGAAAACAAAATCTAAGATAAAACAAAGGCAGCCTGAGTAAACACAAAATACATTGTTTAAATAATAATGTTATTTATTGAAGCAAAAAAGTTATCCAATACCAACTGGGCCTGTGTGAAAATGTATTGGCCCCCATAGTTACCAATTCCCCAAATCTATGAAACTGCATTCACAATGGGGTTCAGCTGGACTAGACACAACCAGGCCTGATTACTGCAAACCCTGTTCAATCAAATCAACACTTAAATAGAAGTTTTTCAACAGCCAACCTTCCAGAATTCCTCCAAGAGCACAGCAACTACTTATCCAGCAAGTCACAAAAGAGCCAAGGACAACATCAAAGGAACTACAGGCCTCTTTTACATCAATAAAGGTCACTGTTCATGAACCAAACACAGAATTCCACAAAAAGAACATCACATCTATGGTCAGGCATGGTGGTGGCAGTGTGATGGTGTGGGGATGCTGTGCTGTTTCAGGGCCTGGGCAACTTGCAATAATTGAGGGAAACATGAATTCTGCTCTCTACCAGAAAATCCTAAAGGAGAATATCCGGTCTTCTCTCCGTAAGTTGAAACCCAAGTGCAACTGGTTTATACAGCATAGGAGTGAGAAGTAAGTGAAAGACTGATCTCCAGTTATCGGAAGCGTTTGGTTGTAGTTATTGCTGCTAAAGGTGGCACAACCAGATTTTAAGATTAAGGGGGCAATTAGTTTTTCACATGGATGATAGGTGTTGGATAACTTTTTTTTTTTTTGCTTCAATAAAAAAAAGAATAAATAAAACAAAAACTGTATTGTGTGTTTACTTGGGTTACCTTTGTTTTATGTTGTATTTCGTTTGACGATCTAAAACTATTTAATTTGACATGTACACAAAAACAGAAGAAATCAGGCAAGTTTCTTTTGCTTTTTCACAGCACTGAATCCTATCCATATTATATCCTCAAGTGTATCGAACCTTCAGAAACACAGTTCACTCTTTCTTTCTCTCTCTCTCTATCTCTCTCTCTCTCTCAGTCCCCTGTCTGTCGGTCTGTCTCTCAGCATTAGAAACACTGATTCTGAGAGATTTATTTGGGAATTTTGAATAAATGTGTTTGAATTGAAAATGAGTTCACAGATACAAAATCTTAGGGTTTGTGATATTACTTAGATTTTTCTAGAGAAAAATAGTCAGTGATTGAATGTTTGTAAGCTTTTGAGCGTGGTGTGAAAATGGTTATATTGCTGTATCAAATCAAGAGAGATCACTGTAGTCTTCTATGAAAAGCTTCATAGCTTCATGTTCTGGTGTCCAGCATAGGCAATTACATTTTGAAAAGGCTGAGTGTGTGGGTGTAATATACAAAACTAGCATTCCACTGAGAATTTCATTCTCTCTTACATGAAATTCCAACTGTAATTGTAAAAAAAGGTTCGGCATCTTATAAAAGCCATGCTTTATTTATTTTCTCATATATATATATATATATATATATATATATATATATATATATATATATATATATATATATATATATATATATATATATATATATATATGTTGTAAAGTAGGGCCAGTAGGGAGAGTGCATGAGCAAGCATGCTAGTTTTTGTTTATAAGTACATGCCTATTCGCATTTATCTTTGTGTGTGTGTGTGTGTGTGTGTGTGTGTGTGCAAGTTTCTGTGCATTCTGAGGACAAACAGTGGAGACATTCTGTAATATGCAAAGCTTATAGTAAGAGTTTGTTCTGCAGTGTGAACGTGGGAAATAGCTCTCGCCGTCTGGACCCGTTCCCCTATCCCTGAAGCATCAGCACTAATGTTACATTCTGAACACATGTCACCATGTATCCTGGAAATATATCAACCCCGATAATAATCTTTCTCATAGAAATATCTAAAATATTCATATTCTATATCACTGTATTGCTATGAGACACAGTATCAAGCAGGGTGCGTGTATTCTTTTGGTCTGTTTCGACTTGTTCGTAATATATGCACCACACATTAACAATGATATGCACCACAACACTTTGGAGTGTGTGTGATCGACAGTATGATTTCGCATCATGTAGGAGCCGACAGAGAGACCCTTCACCTGAAGGAAAGTGAAGTAATGAAGGGTCGTCCGGTATGTTTGTTTTTTTCAATGTGTGAATTGTCAACGTCGAAGAGGTATTGCTACAGATAGATCCACTTCACTTCACTCCACTTGTTCAGTGACCTTTTGTATGGCATCAGAAACACTATGAGAAGAGCTTATCAGTCACCAGTCTCTTCCTGTCAGTATAATATTCAACTGCCGCTGTATGTGAGTATGTGTGTTTCATGGTTTTATAACTGAAGTGAGTGGTCCATGTCTTGAGACAGAGGTACATAAGGATTAACCAAAGAGAGAAGCTTTGGCATGAGAAAACAGTGAGAGAAGCAGTGACCGACTAAGATCAAACAGACAGGAATATAGTCAGCCGTTCAAACTTTATATTCTCTCTCTTTTTTTTTTTCTGTTACAGTGCTTCACCAGAATATCTGCTGTACAACACTAGAATCAGTCTGTTCTTCCTCCCAGAGTGTTGCATTTCAAAAGTACAATTCCCAGAGTCCTTTTTTTTTTTTTTTTTTTTTTTTTTTTTTGGGAGGTGCACATGTTTACATGTGCTGTGCGTCCATGATGTCCAGGTATTTGGCCTCAATGATCCTGGGCAGCAGACAATTCCTAAGACATTTGCAGTGCAGTTAGTAACAGCAGCAGAAAATAATTAACAGACACAAAAGGGTTCTGTGGATGGCTAATGGTTCTAGCGTTCAAAAGGGGTTCTACTTGTAACCAGTTTTAGGAGAAATAATGTTTCTACTATTAAGGATTTCCCCACAAATGAACCCTAAATGGTGGCTAAAATTGAGTGTAATGTTGGTTGACCCTGTGTGTGTGTGTGTGTGTGTGTGAGTCTGTGTGGTCACAATGAAACATTTACATGAGACAAACCTGATAGGTATGAGGATAAACATTAGCAGAGGGAAGATCATTTTAATGTACGGGAGCGGGTACATTCCAAACGCACAGAGGAACAGCAGCTGCACCATCTGAAGAAAAGTGAAATAATGGATTTTCCTCTGTGGTACCTTCCGGATGTAGTGAGTTGGGGGGTAGGACGTCTGAAAAGAGACAAGCGTGAAAGAGAGACGGAAACGTATTTGCATTCTGAATACGCAAACATATAAACAAAGTAGCTTTTAATCATTTCAGAATAAACTGTGAGTTAGAAAGCAGTAGCAGCCATGATAGAGCCTGTCTCTGGATCGTTTACGAATCGCTTACAGTGTCATGTAATCACTCCCAACAGAGAGCAGGTAGAGGGCGCTCTTGTGCCTTGCATTTATTGAAGATGTACCCGACGTTGTTTTTAAGCACATTCGTAAAATGCCTTCCATGACTTTTACTTGCCCTCTAGTTAGTTGAAAGAGAGGCTGCTGTTCTGAATACTCCATCAGCACAAACACGCTCATGCCACAGTTCAAACTTAACTGCCCTGTCTGTTAATCACTGTCTCTCATATTGCCAAACACTAGATGGGTGTGATTATGCTGATTTCAATAGCCCATTCACCATAGTGCACTTTCCTGCATATTGTATCATCAGTTCTTCTATAACACTGGACAACTCGTTGTGGGGGGGGGAATTTAGCCTGATAAAAACAAAAAACAGGGATGAACCAGTGGTCACAAGGGGTTTGTTTTTGTTTTTTTTTCATGGAAGGGATTCATTCAAGGGGTTACAAAACCATTGACATGGCGGAAGTGAGGATATGTGTAGGGGTACTGACACAATTTCCACCCACTTTTCACAGAAAATCTTATCAGTTGCAGTGAGAGCATGTGATCTGACGTGAATCGATGCTTTCTAGAGTCTACTGCTGCCTATCTTATGTAGAAAACAGTTTGCAGTAGCAGCGCAAGTTAAAGCCGATCAGAGACATTCGTCAGTAGCATGTTGTTGCTCAGTAACTATATTCACGTTCTGTAGAGGCTGTGCGAAGGTCACATGAATGTTAATGAGAATGAACCCGAAGGAATCTGTGCTGTCACCGAGAGAAAATGTCCAGCTCTTTCTGAAAAACATACAAACCCTTTGACCACGATTCCTTGAAGCACTTCCCTGTCCGTAATTTTTTTTAGCTGTCTTCTTTTCTTTGAAAATTTTGCACATAAAATTGTGCACATCGGTAGAGCTGAGCACTGCTTGGTTATCAACATTTTTTTCCAGCCTGAGGGAACTCGAGTCATAATTGACATGTAACTCTGGACAGTCGGCCAGTATGAGCACCTTCTTGAGGCACTTGTACACACTGAGCAATTTGTCTTTGTTTTTTGCCATCGTGTTCAGACCATATATAATCTATATAAATAATTCTGACTCTATATAACACAGTGCCATGCAGTGGGAGTGGTATTAAGATTACCGCATAAGACTATTCGTACATTTAATCCATTTAGCTTCTGTTTCCATTCAAGTTACTAGACTAAGAATTTCAGTGACATGCCATGGAAAGAAAGAAAAATGCAATAACCATAGGCAAGAAATACTGAATAGCTATTTATCAAAATATGCATGATGTTATTCCTATTAAAAGCGAATTGTTTGAATATTATTTTAGAATCCATTAGATATGATGACAGTATGGTAACTGCAGGTGTACTTTATTCGCATAGAGTTTATAACCTCCTGACATTAGTCCCAAACACTTCAGGCAAAATTTGCTTCCCTGTGCGGTAGGCTCGTATAAATTGCAGAAAAAAGCAACAGTATGAGTAACAAACAATAAATATTAGCCTATGCAACTCAATATCAAGTGAAACAAAGGCATTATATGATATAAAGCATATTTATAATAAATAAACCTGCAATCTAGGATTCTCTAAAAGCTATTTCTTATAGGGCCTTTGCCTGTCTATTCTTTCTTTTTTATTCATTCCATGCTTATACTGTACCCATTAAACCAGACCAAACACTTTAAATATAATTTAAGTAATATAAATGTTAAGTAATATAAGTATAATTAGCAAATAATTCTATTTCATATTTATTACTATTTATTATTATTACAAACATAAAAGCATTGATTGAGACACAAAGCTGTATCATCTCTATTGTTATGAATTAATGTTTACTGGAAGTTATTTCTTTCTTACTAATTAGATTTTGAGTTTACCACCTGCACCTTGTCTATACGTACGCCGTATTCTCAGAGTTCGCTACAGCCTCGCTCATGAAAATCGTGTACCATTCATTAAAAAAAAAAATAATAATCCATCTACATAAATTGCCAACAGCTTCTGCATTCTTATTCGCTTACAACATTTATTCTGTTCCTCTTTTTCTGTGACTTTGGGCTTTTATTTCCTGTTGTGGCTTCACTGTGCTGTTTTAAATATTTGGGTTTGGGTGATTTGCCGGCAAAGCTGGGAAAGATAAGATTAAGTTTGTTCTTTTCTGGCTCGTGGGATTTTGTCTTACAGACATAAAAAATAAAATAATTTTTTTTTTAAATCTTCTCTTGTAATGTGAGCCTCCCAAACTTTCCTCAAATTAATCAACCAGTTTTCACACGTGGTAAATGTAATGTCTTCCTGTTCAATTGCCAAAGTGAATGTGTGAAAAGTGTTTTTGATGAAAGTGGTGTGTTTGGTGAGTTTGTATTATTTATGTGTGGTGAGATAATAATATTAACATAATGGATAAATTTTAGACTAAACAGTAGTAAGATTATTGTTTATTATTAAGACATATATACTCTGTAACTTGAGTGAGAATATTAATAATCACATAAAGCTCAATTTCTTTTTTTTCCCAGCTAATTTAGAATTGAAAATAATTATTAGGTACTTTTTTAATGTATCAATTACTGTCTTTATTGTGTCAGCACTGATTTAAGGGTCTAATGTATCTAAAACAAAAAAAACCAAAACGTATCTTAATCTTGTGATAGATAGACACACACACACACACACACACACACACACACACACACACACTGCATACCTGTTCTTTGAGTAGCAGTGCCATGCGGTCACACATCTGGTTGCCGTCGATGGATGTGAGGGCAATGTAGAGGAAGAGGCCGTAGAGTACAGGTTTGGGAATCCACTGCAGTGGAACAGGCAGCAGGAACACACTCACACCAATCAGGATATTCGCCAACAGTGATGTTACCCTGGTCTCCTTGACACTTACAATACTATACACACACGCACACACACAAATAAATTCAAGCTTGTGATCTGGATTAAGTGTAAAACCGAAAGTGAACGCTACGTGTGAGAGAACCGCTGCTTACGTCTCATAAAGGTGTCCTCCTTCCACCCGCTCTTCCACAATGGCCAACTGCCGCACATGTAACGTGGAGTGAGGAAAAGCAGCGTGCATCCAGGGCAGACCCAGCAACGACATCAAAATATTAATCAGGCCAGACAATGTCAGGTCCCAGTGATAGGCTGTACCTTTCAGTAACCTATAGCAAATGCAAACACAGACAGACAGCACACAGAAAACACAAAGATTTACACAAACACAAAACACAGATATAACCACAGTCAGTTACCAGTGATACGAGAGTACGAGGTACCCTTTAGTAACCAACAGAGCACAAACATGCAAATACAAACAGACAGGCAAACAGGATATGCCGTTATAAACACAAAAACAGGTACCATTAAATTAGATCCAATATAAATTATGTTTAAACGTCAGGGCATTGTTAGTTACTAAGGCATTACTTGGCATGGTATGCCCTTCAGTGACCTCCAACACACAAACACTCGTGAATACAAGCACACACACAAACACACCATCAAATCAAACCTTTCATAGCAAAAGCCAAAACTAAATCATCACACCGCAATGTGAAAGTACAGTTCCTATTAGACTGATAAAATTGCTTTTGTAGAGATTGTGTTGAAGTGTTTTTATGGGCGGTCTACCTGTTCTCTGGGGCATTGGTCAGGGACACCACGATGTTCTGGTCAATAAAGATGAGGAGAGCAAGAAGGAAGCCTAGACCCATGGCACATACCACACTGACACCTGATAGCTTTTCCATGGCGGCCACTCGGAACAATGAACCCTCGTGATAGTTAAACACAGGCACTAAAACACACACACACACACACACAGCACATGGAATGCATTTACAAAACTGGTCTAGAAATCAAATAATGGTAGCATTCAATTATAAAGATAAGACTATGTAACAATTTTTGTTCTAATTGCTTATGCCACAAAATTATGGAAAATGGCTATTAATTAATCCCCTCAAACTTTGTTTTTGTGACCAGGACATTGGTATTTTGAAATGTACCTATTTTCATTGAGAAAATGGGTGAATTTGCATCTTTTTGTTCACATAAAGTCAGAAAAAAACACATGAATTAAAATTAACATGTATTTATACTCAAGTTATATAAAAATGACCACAAAATATTTAGGAGTGAGTAGTTTTTCAAGATCTACAATTATATTGTAAATCACTTTCACAAAGCAGCCTGTAAATGTGGTCTCCCATCATGTTTTCATTATATTGTCCTTGCTAGAAGCATTCAAAGTCCAGTATATCTGAGTACGCTCCCATGTTCTCCTTGAATTTATCAAGATGAGCCTCAAGGATATGCACTTTGAGAGACATCCTGCTTCCCACTGTGCTGTAGTCCTTCACCAGAGTCTCAACCAGCTACACATAGTTTTTGGCTTTGTGACTGCCCCAAACCACTGCGACAAAGTTGTTCCAAGCCGCTTTCTCCTCCCTAGTGAGCTTCTTGGGGAATTCCTTGCACTCCAGGATCTTCCTTATCTGTGGTCCAATGAAGACATCGGCTTTGACTTTTGCCTCAGACAGCTTAGGGAAGAAGTCTTGAAGGTACTTGAAGGCTGCCGTCTCCTTATCTATTGGGCCTTTCATAAGACCCAGTTTGATGTGTAGTGGTGCCATCAGCAGCTTCCTGGGGTTCACCAATGGCTCCCACCCAATCCGCTGTGGTTAGTCCCACCTTATTAGTACAACTTGGTGTCTTTGCTGTCCAAAAGACAAAGACAGCAGGGAAACTTTGTAAAACCTCGTTGGAGACCCATCAGGAATGCCACCATTTTGAAGTCTCAGATGACCTCAAGGCATCCAGCAATATCTCAAAGCTGTTGCAATCCTCTTTGAGGTACACCGAGTGAGCCAGGGGAAGAGACGGGTACTTGTTCCCATTATGGAGCAGCACAGCTTTGGGGCTCCTGGATGAGCTGTCAATGAAGAGACAGCACTCGTTTGGGCTACATGTGATTCCGGTTGCCTTGAACAGACTGGCCACATTGTGGAAGATTCAGAGCACATCTTGACATGTGAAGATGCAAAACGCTAGGTGGCGCTTCCTATGACCTGTGACTTGCATACTTTCATCGAACAAATTCCACTGTTTGAGCCTAGATGTCAAAAGTTCAGCATTGGACTTGGTGAGGCCAAGATCTCTGATCAAGTCGTTAAGGTCTTTTTGGTTGTGTTAATATGGGTTTCTCTCCTCAGCTCCACCTCTGAAATTGTATTCCGGATCTACATCGTCTTCCTCACTCACTGACTTGCTGCTGACTTTTGAAGACGGCTGATCTCTGTCTGGAGGAGTGGGTACGGGAAGCTCAGGGCAGTGTGGCAAAGGGTTGATGGATGAAGGAAGGTCCAGATAAAGTGGGTATATAAAAGAATCACCCCCCTTTAAAATAATCACATTTTGTTGCTTTTCAGCCTGAAATGAAGACGTACACATTTTTTGTTTTATCCAGCTGTATTTACTCAGTGCAACTTATAACATCCAAGTGAAAGATATAACACCAACATGTCAGAATTTTTTATTTTTTTTTAAATAAAAAACCAGAATCACTGAGTTGGAAAAAGGATCACCCCCTCCTAAAAATGACTTGTAAACTCAACTGTAATCAGCTGTGGTCATTTTGATTAGCTCAGCATGAAAAGAGCTTTCGTGGAGCATTTTGTAGTGCAACTGAAGCAAACAATCAACTATGGGTGGCAAGGCACTGTCAAAAGATCTCTGGGATAAAGTTGTGGATAGGCACAAGTAAGGAGATGGATACAAAAAAATTTCAAAGGCTTTATCAATGCCTAGAAGCACAGTGAAGTCTATTATTAAGAAGTGGAAGGTATTTGGTACAACACAGACCCTCCCTGGATCAGGACGTCGCTCCAAACTGGATGAAAGAGCCAGGAGGAAACTGGTCAGAGAGGCTACCAAGAGGCCTACAGCAACTCTGAAGCAGTTGCAGGAATTTATGACAAAGAGTGGTCATTGTGTGCATGTGACAACAATATCACAAATTCTCCACAAATGTGGCTTGTATGGGAGGGTTGCAAGAAAAACGCCACCCACGACTGAGCTTTGCCAAAACGCACCTTGAAGATTCTGAGGCCACATGGAAAAAGGTGTTGTGGTCAGATGAATTATTTGGCCTCAACACCAAACGATATGTCTGGCAGAAATCCAATACAGCTCACCATCCAAATAACACCATGCCTACAGTAAAGCATGGAGGTGGTAATATCCTGTTATGGGGGTGTTTCTCTGCAGCAGGGACTGGAGCACTTGTCAGGATAGAAGGAAAATGGATGGGGCAAAATACCATCAAATTCTTGAGGAAAACCTGCTGCTCTCTGCCAGAAAGGTGTCAATGGGAAGAAGGTTTACCTTCCAACATGACAATGACCCAAAGCACACAGCAAAACTGACCACACAGTGGTTGAAGGAGAAAAAGGTGAATGTCCTTGCATGGCCTAGTCAGAGCCCAGACATAAACCCCATCGAAAATCTGTGGAATGGCTTGAAGACTGCAGTCCACAAACGGGCACCATCAAATTTAACTGAACTTGAGCAGTTCTGCAAAGAAAAGTGGGCAAATATTGCAAAGTCTAGATGTGCAAAGTTAGTAGAGACATATCCCAACAGACTAAAGGCTGTAATTAAAAAATTAAGGCAAATTAAAGCAAGGGGGTGATCCTTTTTCCAACTGAGTGATTCTGTTTTTTTTGTTTGTTTTTTTTTGTTTGTTTGTTTTTTGTTTTTTTTTTCCCTGACATGTTGGTGTTATATCTTTCACTTGGATGTTATAAGTTGCACTGAATAAATACAGCTGGATAAAACAAAAACTGTGTCTGTCTTCATTTCAGGCTGAAAAGCAACAAAATGTGATTATTTTAAAGGTGGTGATTCTTTTCTATACCCACTGCATGTGATAGCAGTTGCATTTTTGCCACTCTGAAGTTTGGAAGGGTCTACCATGCAGAAATAGCAGTAGCTTAAGTGGTCAGTGGGTTCCCAACAATTTCTTGGGATAGCGAACTTCATGGCTCTCTTTTCCCCTCTGTACCATCCTGCAAAAGAATCAAGTAAAATTGTATGAAAAAATGAATTTATATCACCCATGACTTGTGTGTAAGAGATTCTCATAACATTTTTCTCATATACAGTTTTCAATAAACTGAAACTAATTGTCCATCTTACCTTCCAGTTTTTTCTGCAGTGCTCACAGGTGAAATGAGGTGACCAAGGTTTTTCTTGATCCCTGACAAGAATGCCGAAATATGCCTTGTAGGCCTCACACATCTTAGCAGATGCGTCCACGGAGTACTTTTTCACTCTTGTCTTGATAAATTCACCGCAGACATAGCAAGATGCGTCTGCCGGATCCTTACAGCCTCTTGATGCCAGCTAATAAAAAATGCTGAAATGTTTCCATTTAGGTAGCTGGAACTAAAATAAACTGGTGGGCTTAAGGACTCTGTATTTATACTACTATTTATATTACTGGGAAGTTCTAGAAGTCTGGAAATGTTCAGGAAAACAGATCTGGAAATGTTCTGGAAAATAGCATATTTTTAAATGTACCTGTTTTATTTCTAAATTTACGTGAATAATTCACCCAGTTTCTCAATAAAAAAGGTACATTTCAAAATACCAATGTACTGGTCACAAAAGAAAAGTCTGAGGGGAATAATAGCCATTTTCTATACATCCTTGGTATAAGCAATTAGGAAATAACACTTACTACCCAGGAACAAAAATAAATAAATAAACAAATTGTTGCATACTGTAATTAATATTTGTGTGTCTATAGAGCAACCTCACTCACAGCCAATGTCGCTGAAGATGTAGGAGCCAACGTAGGAGAAAATGAGCACAGAGATGGGCAGAGCGCAGTCTGACAGAATCTCCCTCATTTTTACATGCAGGAAGGGACTGCACACACAGATTTTGTCAAAACATATCTCACTTTTAGGTCCCAAAGTATGTGTATGTATGTGCATGTTTGCTCCTTACCTTCTCTTAAACTGGTAGAGTGTGTACCCAACCCACAAGGTCCCAAGCATAAGAAGGAGGCAAAGCAGTGGCCGTGCTCGTGTGCACAAAATGAAGGATTCTGGGAGCGATGTTAACCCTGTCCCTGTGAGGTTCATCTCCCCTACATTCAACCCTCCACTTATTCGATGGAGCTCCTCTATGCTGCCATTGGCCAATGTAGGAGGATGGTAATACTTATGGAAGACTGTAAGGCATTTTCAAAGATACATTAAGTGAGGAATCTCACTGTTTTAACAGTCAATGACAGTCAAGTACATGGAAATGTACTAAAAATGTACATAAAAATGTATTCAAAATACATTTTGCATCTGAGACTGCGAAAGACACACAGACTTACTCTTGACAGTGCCTTTAACAGCATCTGCTACAAAAGCAATTGAAATGAACATAGCTATCACCTCCTCTATCGACCTGTAGACATAAGTAAGAAAACACGTATCAGATATCCAGCCGTTTGAGAGTGAGTGAGCATGTGGGTGGGTGTGTATGTGTATGTGAGCCTAACCTCTTGAAGAGCTTAACGAGTAGACTGAGGTTGAAGACGCCTCCAATGATGAGGAACAGGCTGTTCCACAGACCAATGCAGGCATAGAATGCACTGAATTCCAGCTCATAATCATCACAGATCCCCCTGATTACTGTATACACACAACATGCATTAAAAATCTTATTAAAGGCATGATTGATAAGAAACAGTTTGTGTGTGCATGTATTTGTTATATAGGAGCATATACAGTGGGATAATGTACATATAAAGCCCTTTCTATACATAAGCACTATGACGGGAAAGAATGATGGTATATGGAAATAATCTGTAAGTAATTATACAGAATGGTTCTTGGTTATTTCTTGGTCTCTGTGTGTTGTTGCTCCTTTCGTCCAAGCTCAAGAGCGCTAAAGTGTAGAGTTGATTATAGAGTATTTGTACCTTGCATACGCCTTTGTGCACATGGACCCAAAAATTGGCATTTCCGCTAAAGCAGTCCATCACAAAACCTGATTTATCTGAATAAGTCAACCGGAAATATAGAAATCAACTGTTCCAAACAAACAACCTGGAAAACCACAACAGGGGTCTAGTGTTTCAAAACTGCTTTAAAATTCTTCTTTTAACCAATGAACAGATCAAACACACCTCCAGAATGTAGACAAAGACTACCACAAAGAGATGCCCTTTACCACAAGATGCAAACCACTGCTAACCCAAACAGGAAACAGGAAGATTAATGTTGGCTAAGCCTGTATGGAAAGAGGAAAATGTGTTAAAAAAAAAAAATTTTAAAAAAAAAAGCCTGAACTGCCAAAGCTGATGACAATGGGTCACAGATTTCAGGCAATAATCAATTGCAAATGCAACTATAAATATCAAATCAAATCAGGCTTGTTCATTTAGAAATGAATATATAAAAAGGTGCTGTGATTCCTTTAAGTTTATCCCATTAGATACACATGAATTAAAGCTAAAATGTGTTTTTGACTTATTCTCATTATTGTTTCATTTTAAATTCAGTGTACTGGACTAACAGTAAAGAAATGTGTATACCTGTTCACATACTTATGACGTGCACTGTATTTAAAAAAAAAAAAAAACACTTATAAAGGAAATAACTGTTTAAGACTTTAATATTCCACTTTGATTTCTTTTTGTTCTGTTTCGGATGTATGTGTTTGTGTATCTTTTTGGAACATTTAAAAAACGTCACGGCAATCTCCCCTTTTATTCCCAAGACCAGAAAACATCTTCGCAAATTCTTCCACAAACAGTCAGATCATTCTCTCAAGTATTTCCTTTAAGTTCATCAACACAAACCCACAAGCAAGACTCTGATTGGGAGAGACAAACCACACATCTTGCCCAAACAAACTGCAGCCATGCTTGATAGTTAGCCTCCAGGTTTGAGAGTGAGAAATCCTTTCTACAGCATGCTGCGGTTAAGAGAGCTCTAATTCTACACACAGATTCATTACTCACTTGGAGAATGAAGTAAACAACTCTCGTAAACAAAATGAGATGAGTGCGAGCGTGTGTGGGAGAGGGGTACTGTGCATATGGGTTAGTGTGGATGTGTACGTCAGGTAGCAATATCCAAACCACTGATGAAGATAGCAGTGTGTGTGTTCTGGTGTGTGAGTGTGTAAGGAATAGCCATACCGCTGATGAAGATGGCGATAGGTGCAGTAGTTAGGGGAATGACCAGAGGAGAACCGGCAAACAGTGAATAGATGATTCCACCTATACTTTGCCCAATGATCGTCCTCTGAACATCTAATACACACACAGATAAACACGCTTGTAATCTATTTAAGAAAACTTTTCTTAAATAAACAAAAAACTAAATAAAATGACATACAATATCAAATATCAAAATAAAAATACTCAAATTAAAAAAATACAAAAAAGAACAAATAAAAGTTCAAAATATGTGACACTGAAAAAAGTGGGAAAATAAATAATCCGATAGAAAAAAACCTACATATCACGTGACAATGTTTCCTATCACTGATCCTTAAAACTAAAACTGAGCTATAAAACATAAAAATAAAAATACTTTTAACCATTTTATCCATAATGGGTTTTTTTTTTTTTACTACCAGAGGGCTTTCAAATTCTCGATTCGTAGTGGTCAGAAGGTGTTGATTAATTTTCTATAACAGCACGGCTGACAATAGTGATGACTGTAATTCAAATCACAGGTTTATATTAACGCACGCGTTACTGTTTCTTTACTAACAATACTATGGGGTTAGAATTGTTTCATAATTCCAACTAAACAGATTACGGTCCACAAATAAATGTAGCGAAATGAACATAAATTTTAACAAATTCACAAATAAATAGAATGAGATACACAACTATATGTTAGGAGTTTCAGGGGGTTGAATAATTCTGAGACTGGAGAAGTCATTATAAGTTGCATTTTCAGTTGAATTTGGGGAAACCACTTGAAGCATTCGTTGTGTTGAACTATTTCAATTGCTTTGGTTTGATTTGTTCATTGCAAACAGCTGAAAGTCTGAACATTTTGACAACAAACCTGATTTCCAACGGGGGTTGAATAATTTTCATTGCAACTGTATTTGTGGATTTGTGTGCACTCTTGATGCTAGAAATGTTTCAAAACCCACAAACGCGTGCAGCAATCCACAAATGCACAGGACGTGATCCACAAATGAATGGCAGGCAGAGTTGTGTTTGTGACATAAAAATATATTTGTAAAAAATAAAAATAAAAATTATTTGTAAATCTCATTTTATTTATTTGTGAAATTAATTCTGTGAAACTCAACATATATTTGTGGATCTCATGCTATTTATTTGTGAATTCATTTTTGTGAATCTCGCTACATTTATTTGTGGATTGTAATCTATTTATTTGGAATTATGAAACAATTCTAACCCCATACAACACATTCACACGGCAGATGCTTTACATAATATTATAAGACTTATAATAAACAGATTATAACCGTGTTGTTATTTAACAAATAAACATATGTAATTGTTGATATAGTTTCCTACAAGGAGATGTTTCCAGTGGCCAAACAATGGAATTTCCGCCTGTTTTGGGAAGTGCCCGATTTTAGCATTGAATTTTTTTGTGATGTCACACTCCACAGTAGTGGATAATGGCTCATATGAAGGTAGACACTCAGGGCTTTAAGAGTTTGCAGTTTTTCATAAGTATTTCTTTTTTTTTTTTGCCTAGCCTACTAGTTTTAAATGTTATCATTTTATTGTGGCAGTTGTATACAGGGTTTTACTATCAAAAAAACTTTAGTTGTGCTGTCCATATTATCTCTGTGCCATTGTTATTGTGGAGAGGTGTGAACTTTTTGCCCAGCAAGGGGCTCACACTCCTCTCACTCCACTCACCTGCAGCTAAACACAGAGTCACGATACTCTACAAACAGAAACGCTGTTAGAAACCTGACTAATCTTATAACAGACTTGCATTGATAAAATAATGTATTTGTTTATACTGATTGAAAAAGTCGATTTTCGTGTACTGAGAGAAAGGGTTAACGTTCATGGAACATTTTGTCAATACTTTGTAACAGTCAAGAGGTAAAGCTATTCCTATAAGCTTTCTGGGGTGGTAATGTTGTTGATTCTTTTCCTGTAACAGCATGCCCTGTTACATATAATATAATTATGATTAGTTCAATATAAACTATAAAAATTTATTAATTATTATGATCTATTATTAATAATCTGATCATAATTGTCTTATTATTAGACATATTTATATGGTTAGCTTTAAAGCTTTTGTGTATGTGTGTGTGTGTGTGTGATTCTTTGTTCTTGTCTTCACCTATTTCTCCTTTTGTGCTTTCATCATTGAGTGAGCCAAATGCAATGGCAGGAAGCAGAACGGCAATGTAGAGGAAAATGGACGTCGTCATGTACTTCACTAGTGCTTTGTTGTTGCCCACTATGCCTGAAACACAACCCACACACAAACATTTCTAAATATATTTTTCTATGTACAATATACATAATCATAGGGACCGTGTGTATGTGTGTGTTTTACCATCAGTAAAGTCCGATATATAGAAGGGCAGGCGGCGACACAGATCCTCATAGATGCCTCTGCCCACTCTGAAAAAATCTCTACACTACAGAGAGTACAGAAAGGGAGACAGCACAATTATACACACATCCTCTGAGCTAAACACAAACACACACACACATGCACACAATCACAAATAAAATACATACTCTAAAGGGAGAAGCGCAGAACTAAACCCCATACAAGCATCTCAATTAACACACACAAGACTCTTGCAGAATCACAAGCGAACTCTAAAGAAAAGCTGCATACGTGCTAACGGAACAGTTCACACTGCAGACGGGGGAAATACAAGAGTTACAGAGTTAATACAGAGTTAAAGCAAGCAAATGAGAAAACACACATACACACGCTGTCAAAAAAAAAAACTAAACAAAATGACAAACCCTCGATCACACATACGAACACACGTACACGAATATGCACACAAGTTCACACCAATCACGCACCCAAACAAGCACACATACGCAGGCATCTACACGGTCACACACTCGCATACAGAAGCGCAGTTGAATCTCACTCACACAGAGCCCCCTGCACAGCAGAGAGAGAGACACAAGGTGAGCAGAGACTGCAGACTGGAGAGAGAGACAGCCCAGCATTAGAAATACCCCGCTACAATGTCACTACAAGGTTAAAGCAACAGAACAGCGTTAGCAGAAACACTACAGTGCAATGATGGCCAACATCTATCTGAACCCTTGCTGTAATATGCATAGTAATAGATGTGGATCAATGATGCATCTAAATCAAAAGTCTCTAAAGCATCACAAGAGGAACACTGCTGTCAGATTTACAAAACCCATCTGAGAGGTAAACATCAGAAATTTCTGTATTATTCTAAAAGGGATTTTATATATTAATGATATACAGTTGTCTATGTAATTAACACAGGATACATAAAAATGTTAATGTGAGAAAAAGAAATTTTCTTTAATTTAATTTTAATTTTAATTTTATTTCTTTTAGAAATAAAAAGTTTTATTTGTGACCTGTATCAAATCTACTTTGTAGAGGAATGTGTCTCGGTGTGGAATTCCATAACACACACACACACACACACACACACACACCCTACTTGAGGCAATTCTTAAATAAAGCCACACAGGTTTTAGATTCATTACATTCTATACACAATGAACTCATTTATTATATCACTGCGTGTCTGGTATGTATATATATATATATACATACGTGTGTGTGTTTGTCAGAGAGAGAGAGAGAGAGAGAGAGAGAGAGAGAGAGAGAGAGAGAGAGAAAGGAAACGGGAAAGAGAATGATCTTTCTGATGAAAGCCTTAAGTGATGAATAGCCTTTGGTACACACACATTCACTGATATACACAAGAGCACACACACACACACGCACACACACGTACAAAATAATGATCCTCCACCTGGATGAGATTCTTCAGATATGTGATAGAGTGAAAAAAATAAAACAAAAACAGAACTATTTTCGCTTCCTTATGGTGAGGGCTTTTACAAGCGGGGAACCTCAGACATGGTGGTCTGCATGGATGTGTATGCATTGGTATGTGTGTGTGTGTGTGTGTGCAAAATAAGCAGCAAACAAGATAAATTCTCATAAGCTGATACATGCTCTGCAGCAGACAATAACAAGCCAGTCACCAACAAGTCAAGTGTCAGCACCAGTGAACGTGAGAGAGGAAGAGCACAATGCAAGAAGGAAAATTGGGATGTAAACAAAAGCAAATATAGATGCATGTATGCATGCACTATGAATGAATAATATCTGACACAGATGGTTAAAACCAAACATGTCCAAACCACAGCTACATACACACATACCCACCATTATCTAAACATACCTTGAGTGGTTTGTGGCTGTGTGGGTCAGTCTCTTCCTCCTCAACCGTGGTAGTTTTGCGCTTGGCAGCGGTCAGGTGGTACCTCTGAATGACTAGTGCCTCTTTAAACTCCTCTGGAGTCTTACTCTCCAGCAGCTTCTGCCTGAAGGAGATGTCTGAGAACATGCTCGCAAACGTCCGGCCTAACTCCATTGCTGTCTTAGTGCTTTTCTGAAGGAGAGGAGTGGAGAGGAGAAGAGATGAAAGAAGAGGAGAGGAGAGGAGAAGAGAGGAGAGGAGAGGGGTCAAAGAACAGTATGTAATAGACAGGACACTTACATTGTTTATGACATGACTGATGTTAAATATCCATTGTACGTATTTTTCTTATGCTCATTTATAACTATTGGTTACATATTTTATAACTAAATTAACTAAGCACTATTCAAAATAAGCCAATGCAATTATTTAACAGTGTTTTAATAATTCCTGTAATTTAACCTTTCTGACTGAGTGACTAATCCTTTCACTTCCTGTCAGCATATGAACAGCAGAAATGTGCAATCTAATTCTTCTGGATTACATCTAAGCATAAGAACATTTTTTTTTTTTTAAACTTACATAATGTTTGTTTTGCTTCAGTTTAATACACACAATGTGCAGAGAGATAAATCTGTAAAAGCAAGCAATCCTGCTTTTAGTGAAATGAGTAATTGAGCAGACAAATGTGCCTCTGTGTGTGTGTGTGTATGTGATAGAGAAAGAGAGTGGCATCTGCTGTGCAGAGTAGCACATAATAGGAGAGAGAGGCTAAGGTGATTACAGTACAGCCTAAACACAAACCCCCTGATTTATGGTTCAAACACAGTTCCTGAGAACAGCAGGGCTCCTAAAATGCTTCAGGGGATAGAACTGTAGAAGGTCAGGGTGGTCAGCATATACAGAGAGAGTGTGTGTGTGTGTGTGTGTGTGTGTGTGTGTGTGTGTGTGTGTGTGTGTGTGTTACCATCTTAAGAGGTGCAAGTATAAGGATGACGTAGCGGACCTCGGCACAGTTCTCTCCCCAGTTCTGAGGCCGGTCCAACCGAGAGATGCACACATGCCGCCTTTGTAAGTTCTTCACATTGCAGCTGTTAGAAGTCATACAGTGTTAGAGAGAATGTTAATTTTATGTGTCTACACATACATTCATGTCAGAATTTCAGTGTATATTTACTCTTTATGTATAAACAATCACCTTTATTTTAAAAGTACATATTACAAAAATGTCGTAGTAATAAATTAATTGGAAATAAAACACTCACAGCATAATAATATTTCAAAGCCACTACATAACCATATTACAATTCAAGTTCATCTTCCAGAACACATTTACTAGCTTTGATGACATTTGACCTTAAAGGGATAGTTCACCCAAAAATGAAAATTCTGTCATCAATTACTCACCCTCATGTCGTTCCAAACCCATAAGACTTTTGTTCATCTTCAGAACACAAATGAAGACATTTTGAATGAAACCTGGGAGATTTCTGTCCCTCCATTTTAAGATCCAAAAAGTTCATAAAGGAGTAAAAGTAATCCACGTGACTCCAGTGGTTTAATCCCAATTTTATAAAGTGATACGAATGCTTCGTGTGTGCAAAAAATATATAAATTAAGTCTTTATTTACAAAATATCTTCACTTCCGCATAGATCGCCGAGACACGTTCACGAGAGAACACACACGTGTGTGTTGTGTTGACGTGAGGGCGGACGTTTTTTTCCTCTGCTATAAACAGTGCATCGCTTCCAGGTCCGGTTGCATCGCGAGAAGAGGAATATGGACGATGTACGCAAACTGAGTCACGTAGAGCTTTCATTTAAAATGTCTTCATTTGTGTTCTGAAGATGAATGGAAGTCTTATGGGTTTGGAACGACATGAGGGTGAGTAACTGATGCTTTCAACAAAGTTAGTAAATGTGATCTGGAAGATGAACTTGAATTGTAATATGGTTATGTAGTGGCTTTGAAATATTATTATACTGTGTGTGTGAATGCTTAATTTCCACTTAATGTATTACTATGTCATTTTAGTAATATGTACTTTTAACATAAAGGTAATTGTTTATACCTAAAGTATAAATATACACTGAAATTCTGACACACCAGCATTTTTTGTTAATCCTTAAAGGGACATTATTATTATTATTATTATTATTATTATTATACTACTATTCTATTGTTTAACCCTTATTTATTGGCTGCTAGTTTCTATGGTGAGAGAGGCAGACATCTGAATCATACATTTTTCTGTTTCTGAATGAAAGCTGGCAGCCGCAAACTAACTACAGAATGTGCACAGAGATAGATTTATGCAGGAGCAGTAAAAGAAGTGTAGATCTGATTTTATAATATCATTTTCTCCTATTAACATGTTATTTTAGTCATTCATTCCTGGCAAGACCACTGTGAACACCCAACGCGTTTCTAATTAGTTTTTAGACGCGGGTCTGATTTGCATCAGCTGCAGAAGATAGGCATTGAGCTTGACATGTGCTATAGTAATAGCTATGGTATAACAATGTGCATCCTTACAAAAATATGCATATTCAGTATGAAAGTGTTGAGAAAACTCTAGTGGACTCACAGGATGCAGAGCCAAGACTGCTGGTACTGGATGCCCGTGGCGGTAGCTGTCACACACTGCAGTGTTTCGGACAGCAGGTGCACTGCATGGTGGGGAAAGGTTAGGGTTAAACAAGGAGAGGGGTCTGAACTGGGACAGGTGACTGGGGCAGAGGCTTAGGAACATACACATGGTCAGATAAGGCAAAGGTTTCCAGAAGAGTACGGAAACATGTTTAATTCACATGAAATTTGGTTTTAGACCTTCTGCCCCAACCTCCCCAGCAAAATCAAGTAATGAAAAGAAAAAAAGAAAAAACAAAAGCATGTTGAAATAAAGATGACATACAATAATAAAACACTATTTATCACCACTTAATCTTTTATCACATTAAACTGGATGAAAAGGTCAACACAGACCACTGAATGAAAGAAGAAGCAGATTGAGAGCAACAAGACATTAGAGGCCAGTACACAACACTGCAGCCAAAGTGAGTGACAATGAAGACCTTTCCGAAGACAACAGCAAATGTTTAATTCAAATTAATCAATCTGCATGAGTGTGTGTGTGTGTGTGTGTGTGTGTGCGCTCTATCCTCTCTTATGATGGTATGCACTGTCTAGCATACTAAGCAAGAGGGCTATGGGAGCACACGTGCAAGTGTGTGCGAGTGAGTGTATGTGTGTGTGTGTGTGTGTGTGTGTGTGTGAGAGCGTGTCCTCTGGCAGAGGTGACAGGTGTGAGCTGTTCAGAATGGCCGGCAGGAACTGTGTGTGTGCGTGTGTGTGTGTATGTGGGTGTGTGCATGCGCGAGTGTGTGTGAGCTGTTTAGTGAGCGGGATGGATTTCTCTGGCACACAGTCACACTGTCTCATCAATAAGACATCACACACTCACATCCAAGACTGATGGGTATCACCATGACAACACACTCAGTACCATCGAGAAAGAGGAAAAGAGGGCCAAAGAAAAAGTGCAGGAGAAAGTAAGGAAGGTAGAATGAATAGGAGAGAATGAACAGAAGGACAGATGATGATCGAGCCCATAGAGAGTACTCTGATCACATGTGCAGGTTCATACTGCGAACTAACACACATAGGTAAAGATAGAGGTATAACACACATAACACACACACACACACATAAAGGGCATCCCAAAAGTCTCCATACATAGGGGTAATTAACACTTTTTAGTAAAATGTCTTCCAAAATTTTTCATATTTAGTTTATGTATATATATATATATATATATATATATATATATATATATATATATATATATATATATATATATATATATATATATTTTTTTTTTTTTTTTTCAGATAGTCTTTAAGAATGCCTTTGACAAAAGAAGAACGTATTGAAATCATTCTCATGGCTGGATCGGGAAGCTGTCGCAAGGTTGCGATGGACTTTAACAGGAAACGTGGCGAGTACATCACACACACTGACATGACACTGCTGCCAAACTTATTAACATAATTCAAAAAGAATGGAAGTGTTGCGAGAAGTGAACGTCCACAAACATCCACTGACGAAGCCACAACCCACGTGGTGCTGGCAAACATAGTCCCCTATGTATGGAGACTTTTAGGACACCATGTAAACAGACCATGTCACTGACATTCAGGCTAACCATCACACACTAGTATAAACACACATGCTTCAGATAATTCCTCTTTCACCACGCGCCCCAAAGATATTGTCTGCATAAAGGATTTACATGCATATGACCCACACATACACGTTTGTCTTACTATCCTTGTGAGAACCTTCCACTGACATAATTATTAATGCAGCTAATTAATTCTATGCTTCACCTAAATCTAACCCTAACCTTAACCTCAGTAACCTTTTGGCTATTTTTAAATTTAAAAGTTGTGGTAAAAAACAAAACAAAAACAAACAAAAAAAAAAAAAAACAGCCAAATCTCCCCACAAGGTCGAAACAGTTGGACATTCCTACCCTTGTTGGCACATTTGGTCCCCACCAAGATAGAAAAAAAAATACACAAAGTACAGCAGCTCGCATAATAATCTGTATGTGTAAATATGTGTAATAATAATAATAATAATATGTAAACGAGTGTGTGTGTGTGTGTGTGTGTGTGTGTGTGTGTGTCTGGGGACACTGTGGAGGTTTTCACTGTCTCAGTGTAAACAGTTCCAAAATTCAATTTGCAAAAGCTGATGATTCAACAGCATTAACTAATCCGCATGTTTCTACTGATCAGCTACATCTGTCAATCAAATCCAACAGAAAGATGGACATCGAGCGTAAGAAGCAGATGGAGTGAGGTATATGTCAGAGTGATGATGGAGGCAGGTCACATCTGTTCACATGCCCTTACCCTTATCATAGAAAAGGAAATTGGGAGACCTGTCTGCATGAGAGAATCGGAGACACAGACACACTCAGAGTTCAAAGTTCACACAGGAGAGAAAAGGGTTAACGGTTAAGACAGAAAAAATGCGATAACTCCCCTCTCACACAAATTCAGATCCATATATGCTGACATATACATACAGTACTGTGCAAAAGTTTTAGGCACCCTATTTTTTTTAGTATAAACTTTGTTATAGATTTTTTATTTTATGACTTCTACATTATCAAGTCAGTACAAAACACATTTTAGATTCCCAAACATTAGTTTTCTAGCACAAAATTAAATGTTACAGAAAAATGTTTGTATGTCATTAAAGAATGCAGCATATTACGTAAGAGACACTTTTCAGACAAAAAAAACACAATGAAGGCTGCTGGGTTTTGCTGCAAAAATAAGAAGCGAGTGCGAAAGTCAAAGTGTCCAGAAGAACTGTGTCTGGTTCTGCAAGATGCTCAATAAAACTTACCAACTCATTTCCTTATAAAACTGCACTAATTGTACCGGAGACCATTTATATTTTAATTTTTATTGTCACACCAAATATTGACTTTGTTTCATTTACTACTGTTTACTGCTCTTTACGTATTTTTTTAAAATGTAGAAACATTTAATTTCATTAGTTTGAAGGCGTCTTTGCTCTACAGCATTTCTTTGCATGTGCCTAAAACTTTTGCACAGTACTGTGCATAGATAGATAGATAGATAGATAGATAGAGAGAGAGAAAGAGAGACAGAGACACACTCTTTCTGTAATTGAGACTGGACTGTCAGGCAGATGCTGAGGTCTGTGCCACCCCACAATATGATTTTCCATAACTCGTCATTGCACTTGTATCTTGGTTGAATGAGATGTGATGGAGCTCGCAAATTTAACTTCATACTCATTTCACTATAATTTCATCTACTGCTGCCTGATAAGACTTTGTGTGTGTGTGTGTGTGTGTGTGTGTATGTGTGTGTGTGTGTGTACATGTGTGTGTGTGTGTGTGTGTGCGCGCGCATGAGTGCAGTGGGAACATTTCTCACACATAAACACAATAACATGCAGTAAAAGCCTCCCAATTAGCTTCCATTCATTGCTTCGCCACAGAATATCATCAAACATTATCATATTCATGATGTTCACATTCCACAATCCAATCACACTTCAGCTCATTTGCATGCTCTCAGGCCCATGTCATTAATAAGATTCTCTCTCACATGTGAGCTTTGTATCCTAGCAACAAGGGAGAGGAGAAATGGATCATCCATGTGGTTCTGGAACAAGTTAAACAACCAATCATCATCCATGTTTTAACAGCTTAATATTTATTTATCTCTGCCGGATAATGTTTTTTTTTTTTTTTTGCTTTAATATAAAGGCCTTCTAACAATAAAGGAATCAGCCGTCGAGAGTGAGGTGCTAGATAACATCCTAGAAACTGCCAAAAAAGATCAGAGGAAGATGACTTCATATACACACAGCATGACGGACTGGAGTAGCTACATTTACATATCACACACTTCTTGATGAATTTTACTGTATTTCTAGGGACATTTAGGAGCGATTAGGCACATTGATGAACATCCCCCTAAAGACATAGAGGAAAGAAGGAAAAAATGGGCACGGTCTGGAAAAAAGCAGACAGACACAAAAACACACTCACTCACTCCATTAACTTACTGCAGCTTATTAATGCTATTAACTGTCAGAACCACCTGTCTTCTCGTGGTACAAATTTCTAAAAAAGGAGGTAATGTAGAAAGCAGAGGGGGAGAACTCCGAAAGCGCTCTCAGTCTAATTGTCTTTTCCCTCACTGTTCCTTAAATAAGAAAATACAAAGAACAATATAAAAACATAGCAAAATGCGTTTGTTGGTTAATTCTTCTTGACCTGTGAAGAGAAAAATCTGAAAATAGCTTATTTTTAATTGATGACTGCTACTTCCACTGTGTGGCAAAACCCCATCTTACAGAGACGTAATAACTGGCACACTACCAACTTTTTCTACACTCACTAAAAAGGTCTTATAACTAGGGCTGGGCGATATATTAATATAATATCGATATCATAATACGTTGGTATGGTGATGTATTTCTTTTACGTTTTTAATCATTACAGATTAAATGGTGCTGAATGTATGCCATTGTTGATGTAATTTTTTTTAGAACTTAATTAATAATAATTAGTTATATAGCACTTTTCTAGACAGTCAAAGCACTTTACATAGTACAGGGGGAATCTCCTCAACCACCACCAGTGTGTAGCATCCACCTGTATGATGCAACAGCAGCCATAGTGCACCAGAACACCCACCACATATACAGGTGCATCTCAATAAATTAGAATGTCGTGGAAAAGTTCATTTATTTCAGTAATTCAACTCAAATTGTGAAACTTGCGTATTAAATAAATTCAGTGCACATAGAGTGAAGTAGTTTAAGTCTTTGGTTCTTTTAATTGTGATGATTTTGGCTCACATTTAACAAAAACCCACCAATTCACTATCTCAACAAATTAGAATATGGTGACATGCCAATCAGCTAATCAACTCAAAACACTTGCAAAGGTTTCCTGAGCCTTCAAAATGGTCTCTCAGTTTGGTTCACTAGGCTACACAATCATGGGGAAGACTGCTGATCTGACAGTTGTCCAGAAGACAATCATTGACACCCTTCACAAGGAGGGTAAGCCACAAACATTCATTGCCAAAGAAGCTGGCTGTTCACAGAGTGCTGTATCCAAGCATGTTAACAGAAAGTTGAGTGGAAGGAAAAAGTGTGGAAGAAAAAGATGCACAACCAACCGAGAGAACCGCAGCCTTATGACGACTGTCAAGCAAAATCGATTCAAGAATTTGAGTGAACTTCACAAGGAATGGACTGAGGCTGGGGTCAAGGCATCAAGAGCCACCACACACAGACGTGTCAAGGAATTTGGCTACAGTTGTCGTATTCCTCTTGTTAAGCCACTCCTGAACCACAGACAATGTCAGATGCGTCTTACCTGGGCTGAGGAGAAGAAGAACTGGACTGTTGCCCAGTGGTCCAAAGTCCTCTTTTCAGATGAGAGCAAGTTTTGTATTTCATTTGGAAACCAAGGTCCTAGAGTCTGGAGGAAGGGTGGAGAAGCTCATAGCCCAAGTTGCTTGAAGTCCAGTGTTAAGTTTCCACAGTCTGTGATGATTTGGGGTGCAATGTCATCTGCTGGTGTTGGTCCATTGTGTTTTTTGAAAACCAAAGTCACTGCACCCGTTTACCAAGAAATTTTGGAGCACTTCATGCTTCCTTCTGCTGACCAGCTTTTTGAAGATGCTGATTTCATTTTCCAGCAGGATTTGGCACCTGCCCACACTGCCAAAAGCACCAAAAGTTGGTTAAATGACCATGGTGTTGGTGTGCTTGACTGACCAGCAAACTCACCACACCTGAACCCCATAGAGAATCTATGGGGTATTGTCAAGAGGAAAATGAGAAACAAGAGACCAAAAAATGCAGATGAGCTGAAGGCCACTGTCAAAGAAACCTGGGCTTCCATACCACCTCAGCAGTGCCACAAACTGATCACCTCCATGCCGCGCCGAATTGAGGCAGTAATTAAAGCAAAAGGAGCCCCTACCAAGTATTGAGTACATGTACAGTAAATGAACATACTTTTCAGAAGGCCAACAATTCACTAAAAATGTTTTTTTTTATTGGTCTTATGAAGTATTCTAATTTGTTGAGATAGTGAATTGGTGGGGTTTTGTTAAATGTGAGCCAAAATCATCACCATTAAAAGAACCAAAGACTTAAACTACTTCAGTCTGTGTGTATTGAATTTATTTAATACATGAGTTTCACAATTTGATTTGAATTACTGAAATAAATGAACTTTTCCATGGCATTCTAACTTATTGAGATGCACTTGTAGGTGGAGAGGAGAGAAGGGTGATGTAGCCAATTCAGGGACAGAGATTATTAGCAGGCCATGATAGACAAGGGCCAATTTTGCCAGGACACCAGGGTGATACCCCTACTCTTTACAAGAAGTGACCTGTAATTTGTAATGACCACAGAGAGTCAGGACCTCAGTTTAACGTCTCATCTGAAAGACAGTGTTCCTTTTTACAGTATAGTGTCTCTGTCACTATACTGGGGCATTAGGACCCACACAGAACATATGGAGAGCACCACCTACTGGCCTCCCTAATACCACTTACAGCAGCAACCTTAGTTTTCCCCCAGGAGGTCTCCCATCTAGGTACTGGCCAGGCTCAACCCTGCTTAGATTCAGTGGGAAACCAGGCGAGAACTGCAGGGTGATATGGCTCTGGTATATGTTAATTTTCTTTGTCTTTGTAGTCATCAAAGAAAAGTATCATCAAACTCAGTTCAACGTTTTTTTTTGTTTGTTTGTTTATTTTACTACTGTTTTGCAAACAGTTTGTTAGCTAGATTATATTTCGGGATATGCATCGTGTATCGTAGAAATGTCAAGTACTGTGATATATTTTTGTCATATCGCCCAGCCCTAATTACAGCATAACATTATTCGAGATAAGCTGGAGTGGCAAAATGACACAGCGGTAAAGTTCGAGTCATTAAACACAGGGCTGGTTGATACAAATTCTGCTTGGTGCATCAAAAGCCAACTAAGCTCAAAAGATGCACAGGTTAATTTGCCTTCTCTTTTAGGCATGTACAGATCAAGAGTCTGAATTCAAGCTGTGCAATAATTAAACACTTCCGGTCATTAGCACCAGGTAAAACAGGCAATTGATTGTAATTAAAATGGTTCACTCTGGACCTTCTTTAACAGAGTAGTTCCTTTTGGTTTGAGGTGGTTTGCTTTCCCTTAATGTGATCCTAGAGTTCGTCTTTACTCATATATCATAAGTGGAGTGAATGCAGGACAGGACAAACTGGAGTTCATGTCCTGGCGTGTAGGCTGGCGTCCTCTGGGAGGCTATGACAGTTACAGTGAGTGGTGATGTGTAAATGCGTGGACACAAGTGAGCTATTATCACCTGACTGCTCTGTCACCGTTTGTTCAGAGTCAGGCCTGACCTCTGACCCCTCCCTTACACATTCCAGATTGAGATTTGTGGGAAAAAGGAGAGTTGACTTTACTGCTCTCAACATGATGCTGCACATCTCTATGCTGCACATCTCTACAAGTCTGTTTCCTCTTCATTTTTCTCCTTACATCTCTATGTCCACCTCTCTTTTGTTCTACTCCTCTTTCAATTGTTAACTTATGCTCATTGAAAAGCTACAAAATGAGGAAGCAGCTGGTCATAAAGAAGGAAGAGAGTGAATGACAGCTGTCAAGAGGGCTGTGGTTAGCGTCCCCAGTGTGTCAATCACTCCAGATAACCTTTTTCAATGCTTTATTCCAAACGCTCACACACACACACACTTTTTCTCCTTCCCTCCCTTACCGTTGACTTCCTGTGAGCCGGCATCGGTGAAGAGCGAGCTCATGATCTCCTCAAAGTTGCAGCCAGGCTCGGCCGTGTGCGGGTCCTGCGAGACGTGCCGGAGCATCGTCTTCAGCACGTCGTCCAGCGACGCCTCGTCCTCGTGCAGCAGGATACTTGCCCTCTCCAGAAAGCCATCCAGATCCCTGTGAGCCCTCACCTCCTCCTCAAAGTTCATCAGCTTTACATACTGGTAGCAGAAACGTAGACATACGTATAAACATATATATGCACAGATATGTGTAGATAAAGATAACAACAGAGCCACTGATTACATAAAATTTTTTGAAACTGTCAGTGTAAACTGTTTAAAGTTTGCGGCTGTAAGAAAAAAAAAAAGTCTTACTCTACGTGATGTATTGAGCAAGACACAGCCATGGACATCAGAATCTAGAAGTGCAGAGAGCATATAAGAGAGTGAAACAGTGAGAATGAACATGAATGACAATTTGAACACAGCAGGAAATGCATGCTCAGACACAGAGTACATGCATGTAAGTAGGGCTGGGCGATATATCGATATACAAGATCAATATCATGATAAATGATTTCGCGATACTATTTTCTGAGATAATTAAATGGCACTGAATGGATGCCATTGATTTTCCGTAATTTTTTGAAAAATTCAATCTTTTTGGGAAAAGTATCGTCAAACTCGGTTTAATGTTTTTTTTTGTTTATTTTACTACTGTTTGGCGGACAGTTTGTTAGCTAAATTATATACGGTGATACGCATCGTGTATCGTAGAAATGTCCTCAAGTATCGTGATATCATATTTTTTCGTCATATCGCCCAGCCCTGCATGTAAGTGTGTGCATATTCCTGTGTATAGATGCTCACATACACACATATTTGTCACTGATTGCTTGTTTGTTCTGTATAGTGTTCACATTCATCCAGACTGCAATTTAAATCTATGACAGGATGGTTGCATACTTATGATATGAGACTGTATGAGATTATATGCCGCAGACCTTTTATCACAAAGAAATCTTCCATTTTCGCATGCTCTCTGAGCAGGAAGACCTGCCCGCCTAAGTGACATTCAGCCCGGATTAGAATGGCTCACCACTAACTCTTTTCTGCCTCCGCTTTCAGATTAGAGAGCTGCTGCAATGGGTTTAGGATTAAAAGGGGAACTTTGAGAATAAACAGCCTGGTTTAAAAGCAGAACTTTGTATCAGAAAGATTTTAATGAGCAGTAAATCTGTGTGTTAAATTAATAGGGTTATGTAACCTCTAAGCCATTTTTAATCGCTTATCGCTAACATTTTAAAATGCAGATTTTAGTATATCCCTGTATAAGGACAAACTGTAAATATATTTTCAGACATTTCTAGTTTACAGCCTGCGTTCCTAGGTTTGGAATAATACCTACTCAAGATTTAACAATTAGTGAAAGACAAACTGGAGGCAAATTCAATATCCAGTTAATCCAACTCAACTGATTAAATCTATTCTACTCTCAGATTAGGTAAACTGGGGTGTGGGGAAACAGATTAACAGCATTCTGAAAATGGCAACAATTTTCCTGTCCAGCAGACATGATCACCCCTAGATAAATAACTTATACCCTGTCATCACAAAAACCCACACGCACCAACACACTTTGCCCAGTTTGGCTGCAGTATGTCAGATGAGTTGAGTGGGATTTTAATCCAGATGAGTACTGACGGGTATGTGCTGGGGGCGACCAAGCGTCAGCTTGGATGAGACAACGTGAGAACAATCCCTGCTTGCGCCGGTATGAGCATATCTAATGCTGTGCAGTACTCGTTGGAGCAGAAAAACGAATGTTTAATTGAAACTGAGTATATTTGTTTGAAAGGGGCTGGCCGGACAGGTACACTGCGTTGCTTTTAAGTTTTATACAAGAAACATTAGTTTGACAGATAGAATATTTTTTTAATCACTTAATGCTGGAGAAAGTAGATGTGTAGCAAGATATCTGAAAAGAGCAAGATGGTATTTGGCATTGCTGTAACTTCTCCTGGCTGTGTTTGCTCATAGCACGGCCGCCAGCGCCATCACACTTACCAGGCGCAGCGAGTACTTATTTCTTAATTAGCTTGAAAAAGAAGCGCTAATGATGGTGTAATAACTGCAAAGACAGTGCTTTACTACTGCTGATTCCATCCATTTTCTGTAATGCTTTTCCTACACAGGGGACATGGAGCCTATTCCAGGGAACTCGGGGCACGAAGCACGGGGTGCCAACCCATTGCAGGGCACAAATGCACATCCATTCACACACAACGAACGATTTGGAAATGCCAATCATCCTACAGAGCATCTTTGGACTGGGGGAAGAAACAAGATTACCTAGAGGAAACCCCCGAAGCATGGGGAGAACATGCAAACTCAGCGCACACAGGGTGCGATTCGAACCCCAGACCCTGAAGGTGCTAGGCAAATGTGCTAATCACTAAGTCACCGTGTCCCCTTCTATTGCTGATTAATAAAGAAATAATATTTATAACCATCAAAGGCCTCTCCTCTTTTTTTCCATTTCTGCTTTTCCAGGTCCTGTTTTTTTTTCTTTAATATAGGTGGCTTGAGTGATGGCAGCTGACCTGTCACCATGTGTGGGTTTAAGGGTGTCACCACCTAATCGCAATGCACCTGAGAATGTTGCCTTGGCAACAACTGACCTGCTAACCTGAGCATCTCTGCAGCTAATCAACAGCTCTGGGTCCGCCTCGATTAGACTCACACTCACACATACTTACTCTCACACACACGCACACACTGACCTGTCCCTCCTTGGTGTGTCTGGTTGCCATAGAGATGAATGTCATCTCCTGATGGGATAGGTGAGTCCTGACCCTCCTCTCGATCCTCACTCCCTTCCTCCTGCTCGTCTCGCTCCCTCTGCTCTGAGAACATGTACAGACGCACAGACCACATGCACTCCATTACACCAAGAACGCATACAAAAATACACTGCATACCCCCCAAACTGAAGACAACACATTAACACTGGTCGGTTCACATACAATGGCAAGGCTTAATAAATAATATTAATATCATTGTGATTATCAGATTTGGTCTTCAAAATAAATTACACTGGAAATGAAATATTGTTTGTTTATCAGAAACGTCAAACATAGTTGCCTGCAACTTCCTGTTATTTTGTTACAGGCATATTAATACACATATCTTATTGTAATAGTTCTGAATATTTATATCAAGACAAAATATACATATGTAGATGCCCTGACAAATACAATAGGTGTTATGTAACGAGTGTGACGGAAGAGGGAGTCAGGATGCATGCGCTGGGGAAACGTCAGTTTATTATGAAAAGTTTATTCAAAAGGATAGGAACAACAAAAAGGAGGCAATAATACACAGAGGTTATACTTATCACATGAGGAAGAAATCCAAAAAGGCATTAATCCAAAGTCAGTAATCCAAAAACAGGCAGCAAACACGCGAGGCAAGGAGGTGGTCTGGGAACCACGAGCAAAGAGCTTGAAACATACTACTAAACTTTACTAAACTACTTTAAACTAATCCAATTCAAATACAATACTCCGCCCCGAAGCGGACACAGACAAGGGTTTAAGTAGCAGAGTTCATTCAAACAGAAACAAGATTAAATCAGCGACACCTGGAAACGATAATCATATTGAAAGGAGAACCAATGAGGAAACGAGGGCAGAGACATGATGCAACACAACAACAAAAACGCACATGGCAACGTAAACAAAAGCAGAGTCTTTATGAATCGCGCTGGAATGCTCTCCGTGGAATCCGGAAGGGGCGCTGCTCCGTAGCAGCGTAGCGAGATATAGTGGGAGAGCTAACAATAGGTTGTGAATTCAAGTAACAAACACAGCAAATACAGAATCATCAATAAAGTACTGATATACTTAAGTACTGGTATATATATATATATATATATATATATATATATATATATATATATATATATATATATATATATATATACAATTTTGTACTGATGACTTTGTCATCACTCACAGATTGCAAACTATTTAAAATATTTATAAATGAAGTAAGTCAAAGATCTGTAATCTGTAATACAGAAAGTACAATAGCAACATATCACACAGTTTCATAAAGATACACTGGCACAGATTTAAGCCAACATTGTTATGCCTTTAAAAACTCTGTGGTACAGTACAGTAAGCATTAACAGGGAGGTCAGCTGCCTCCTTCTCTGACCTGTACAGATTTATTTTTGCATGAAAAGAAAAACCTCAAATATGTTGTTCACACTAGAAGAAATACTTATTACACAATGTTTTTATGTGTTCACTGTTTTATATAAAAATGTACTGATTTTTTTTTTCTTCTTTTTTGTGTTTGCTGTTTTTGCTCTGGAATTTTTTTTTTCTTTCTAGATTTCTTACAGTGAATCAGTAGTGAAAGCAATGCCAGAGTTGGATTTAAGCTTTCTGAAGATATTTCAGCACAGTCATTATTTAGCTAGTAGCTGAAATTAAAACTGTCATTTGTTTTCCATGGTAAACCTTTTTTTGTTGTTAATTTACACCGATCAGCCATAACATTAAAACCACCGACAGGTGAGCGGTGATTATCTCGTTATAGTGGCACTTGTCAAGTAGTGGGATATATTATGCAGCAAGTGAACAGTCAGTTCTCAGAGTTGATGTGTTGGAAGCAGGAAAAATGGGCAAGCGTAAGGATCTGAGCGACTTTGACATGGGCCAAACTGTGATGGCTAGATGACTGGGTCAGAGCATCTCCAAAACAGCAGGTCTTTTGGGGTGTTCCTGGTATGTAGTGGTTAGTACCTACCAAAAGTGGTCCAAGGAAGGACAACCGGTGAACCAGTGACAAGGTTAAGTGCGCACAAGGCGCGCATAGGGAGTGAAGGCTAGCCCGTCTGGTCCAATCCCACAGAAGAGCTACTGTAGCACAGATTGCTGAAAAGGATCATGCTGGCTGTGATAGAAAGGTGTCAGAACACACAGTGCATCGCAGCTTGCTGTGTAGTTGTAGACCAGTCAGAGTGCCCATGTTGACCCCTCAGCCACAGAAAGTGCCTACAATGGGCACGTGAGCATCAGAACTGGACCATGGAGCAATGGAAGAATGCGCCCTGCCACACTGCAAAAAACTGTTCAGGAATGGTTTGAGGAACATGACAAAGAGTTCAAGGTGTTGACTTGTTGAATTCCCCAGATCTTAATCCAAACGAGCATCTGTGGGATGTGCTGGACAAACAAGTCTGATCCATGGAGGCCCCACCTCGCAACTTAAAGGATTTTCTGCCAACGTCTTGGTGCCAGATACCACAGCACACCTTCAGAGGTTTTATTAGGCGGGTGGTTTTAATGGCTGATCGATCGGTGTATAAAGACTTGGCATAACCACTATGTAAGCTCAAAAATCAAGTTTAAAGCTACTTACCAAAGTAAATCAGAAAAACAAAACCTATCAAACTTATCACTCACAACTTGATATTCCAGTGATGTGAACAAACAGCATTACTAAAATCACCCTCTATTCTGACATAGCTGGGCTCAGTGCTGTGGCTCTGGCTGTGGATATCAGCCTCATATCTGTCCATTCATTTATTCATGGATTCGTTAATCCATTCTCTCTATTATTTTCTATGGAAAGCTGGAGAGGAGTAGAGGGAGTGCTAATTCTTATCCATGGAAAGTGACTATGCTTCGCACATGGAGGGTTTTTCCCTCCACACTGACAATTGCTCTCTTTCTCTGTCACACTTTCACTCTTTTTCCATCTCAAGGCTTCAAAATATCTCTGAATGATCACATTCAGAATTTTATCTCATTCATGAACAAAGTAACAGCTTTATAGAAATGTCTCTTCAGAATATTAATTAAAAGATACGAGCAAATCAATCAGATGATGCAAATTTGATTTGAATGTGTACAAATGGACTTGTGTAATTAACTTGTGTACGGTTGCAAAACAGCCAGTGAAAAACACTTTACAATACTGCACAATATTACTTAAGGCTGCAGTTAAAATGTATTCATTGAAGGAGATGAATATTTAAGCAATAATCTTCCCTTCCACACAGTAAATAGAGATGGATGTAGATGCAACACTGACCTGAGTTTGAGGATGAATTGTAGCAAAATTATAGCTATATTATAGCTATAGGATGAATTATAGCTAAAAACTATCATGAAGAATTATTAACGTAAAATAAAATTGAGATATAAAATGCAGTTTTTAATGACACTGACTACAAATATTTAAATGTATAGCCCAGCACCATTAAATCCTCTAATTTGATGGTTCAGAATGTGTCGATGACTTTTCTGTAACAGCACAGCTCTAATAGCACAGACTGAAATTCAAAGCACAGGATTATATTTTGTGGACATTGCAAACTATTTTGTGGACATTGCAAAACATTAAATGTAACTATAAACAGTGAAATATTTATGCGTATAGACGTAAAGAGTATGACAATTCCGTTGTTTAATAAATAAGAAATTGGTAGCTGTAGCGTAATTTTTTTTATTATTTTTTTTTATTCTGAGGTATAAGGTGACACTTTTGGATGTACAGTTCAGCTTCACTTGGGGCCGCAAATACCTGCGCTATATTATTCCTTACGTAGCTATGGGAAGAGAAGGTGCTGGAGAGAGAAGATTCAGATGAAGCTGGTAAAAGCTTGCTTCGTAATGCATGGACATTAATCAATCTACAAGTAAAGAAGCTGACACCCTGCTGCATGAGTAGTCAGCTTGTGCAAGTTCATGGTACAGCTACACTCCTAATATTCAGACGCTCATGCACTTTGTGGCTATAGTGAGGCACATGATCGATATTTTAAGTTGCCAATGATGTCAATTCATGTGAATGATTTCAAGGCTCTTTCAGCTGCCTCTGTTTATAACTGACCTGTGGTCAAAAATTAGCAAGGAGCCAATGTACAGCTTGCCCTCCTCTTTATCAGGAGCAGAAAACATTCATCTAAAATAGTTACTGATCATTACTGCTTCAATCAGCTGTTTTCACTCTTGTATGAGAGACATGGTTTTGTGTTGTAATAAGTGTATAGTTACAATTTTACCTAGATTACATCATGGTTGGAAGGCTTGTATGATGTCAGTTTGCACCCATATAGTAGAAAAGTGGCTCTGCATTCAGTGTACTAGATTAACCTTAATATGCAGGTGCATCTCAATAAATTAGAATGTCGTGGAAAAGTTCATTTATTTCAGTAATTCAACTCAAATTGTGAAACTCGTGTATTAAATAAATTCAGTGCACAAAGACTGAAGTAGTTTAAGTCTTTGGTTCTTTTAATTGTGATGATTTTGGCTCACATTTAACAAAAACCCACCAATTCACTATCTCAACAAATTAGAATACTTCATAAGACCAACAAAAAAACATTTTTAGTGAATTGTTGGCCTTCTGGAAAGTATGTTCATTTACTGTACATGTACTCAATACTTGGTAGGGGCTCCTTTTGCTTTAATTACTGCCTCAATTCGGCGTGGCATGGAGGTGATCAGTTTGTGGCACTGTTGAGGTGGTATGGAAGCCCAGGTTTCTTTGACAGTGGCCTTCAGCTCATCTGCATTTTTTCGTCTCTTGTTTCTCATTTTCCTCTCGACAATACCCCATAGATTCTCGATGGGGTTCAGGTGTGGTGAGTTTGCTGGTCAGTCAAGCACACCAACACCATGGTCATTTAACCAACTTTTGGTGCTTTTGGCAGTGTGGGCAGGTGCCAAATCCTGCTGGAAAATGAAATCAGCATCTTCAAAAAGCTGGTCAGCAGAAGGAAGCATGAAGTGCTCCAAAATTTCTTGGTAAACGGGTGCAGTGACTTTGGTTTTCAAAAAACACAATGGACCAACACCAGCAGATGACATTGCACCCCAAATCATCACAGACTGTGGAAACTTAACACTGGACTTCAAGCAACTTGGGCTATGAGCTTCTCCACCCTTCCTCCAGACTCTAGGACCTTGGTTTCCAAATGAAATACAAAACTTGCTCTCATCTGAAAAGAGGACTTTGGACCACTGGGCAACAGTCCAGTTCTTCTTCTCCTTAGCCCAGGTAAGACGCCTCTGACGTTGTCTGTGGTTCAGGAGTGGCTTAACAAGAGGAATACGACAACTGTAGCCAAATTCCTTGACATGTCTGTGTGTGGTGGCTCTTGATGCCTTGACCCCAGCCTCAGTCCATTCCTTGTGAAGTTCACTCAAATTCTTGAATCGATTTTGCTTGACAATCCTCATAAGGCTGCGGTTCTCTCGGTTGGTTGTGCATCTTTTTCTTCCACACTTTTTCCTTCCACTCAACTTTCTGTTAACATGCTTGGATACAGCACTCTGTGAACAGCCAGCTTCTTTGGCAATGAATGTTTGTGGCTTACCTAGTGAACCAAACTGAGAGACCATTTTGAAGGCTCAGGAAACCTTTGCAGGTGTTTTGAGTTGATTAGCTGATTGGCATGTCACCATATTCTAATTTGTTGAGATAGTGAATTGGTGGGTTTTTGTTAAATGTGAGCCAAAATCATCACAATTAAAAGAACCATAGACTTAAACTACTTCACTCTGTGTGCACTGAATTTATTTAATACACAAGTTTCACAATTTGAGTTGAATTACTGAAATAAATTAACTTTTCCACGACATTCTAATTTATTGAGATGCACCTGTATATGCAATGCTTAAATTTTGAGACAAATCGTTAATTGAAGTGCTCTGGATCAGTCGCATGTCCAGTGTATGAAACACTGTAGGTTTAATTACTTTTAATGAAGCTGGAACAAGGTTAACACAGAACTCATAAATGTCTTGATAAAGAAGAACATGCATGAATAGCAATTATACAGTAAAAAAAATAGCTATTATAAAGTAAATATGTAAATATGTAGGTAGCAGACCCCATTACAACTGAGTTGATGCAGATGATGAGAGTCAGAGTATAACATCAGTCAGTATAATATCAGCCATATCTACTTGTCATATCAATCATATCTACTTGTCATATCAATCACACCCAAAATACCAACACATATACACTGTGAAAAAGTTTTAGACACATGCAAAGAAATGCTGTAGAGCAAAGTTGCCTTCAAAATAATGAAATTACATGTTTCTACATAAAAAAAAAAAAAAAATACTGCAAAGAGCAGTAAACAAAGTCAATATTTGGTGTGACAAAAATAATAATAATTAAAACAGTAGTCTCCGGTACAATTAGTGCAGTTTTATAAGGAAATGAGCTGGTAAGTTTTATTGAGCATCTTGCAGAACCAGACACAGTTCTTCTGAAGACTTTGACTTTCGCACTCGCTTCTAATTTCTGCAGCAAAACCCAGCAGCCTTCATTGTGTTTACTGTCTGAAAAGTGTCTCTTATGTAATATGCTGCTTTCTTTAATGACATACAAGCATTTTTCTGTAACATTTAATTTTGTGCTAGAAAACTAATGTTTGGGAATCTAAAATGTTTTTTTGTACTGACTTGATAATGTAGACGTCATAAAATAAAAAATCTATAACAGTTTCTACAAAAAAAAAATAGGGTGCCTAAAAATTTTGCACAGTACACACACACACACACACACACACACACACACACACACACACACACACACACACACACACACAAACACACACACACACAGTAGAACCAGGCCCCCTAAGCCTTGCACCCCCACCTCATATGGTGACAATTTAAAGGAGGCATTTTGCTCCCATGTTTTGGCTCTCCTTAGAGAGAAGGTCACTGCAAATCAATACAAAGTTATTCTGACTGACCACCTTAATCCTATGATGAAACATTTCTACCCTGACGTAGTGTACAAATGTTGGTCTCCTCCAGGATGACAATGCCTCCATCAACAGGGCACGAGGACACACTGAATGGTTTGATGAGTGAAAAAGAAATATGAAAATATGAAAAAGATGATGTGTTGGATCTTTGCCAAGCCATTCTGGTGGCTTGTGGTGTCCCAATACCTTACTAAGACGCTTTATGTTTGGTTTTTCCTTCATTGTGTGATCTATCATATATACAGTCAGGTCCATAAGTATTTGGATAGCGACACAATTTTCGTAATTTTGTCTCTGTACATCACCACAATGAATTTCCAATGAAGCAATCAATATGTGAAGTGTAGACTTTCAGCTTTAATTCAAGGGGTTTATCAAAAATATTGCATTAACTGTTTAGGAATTACAGCCATTTTTTACAGAGTCCCTCCATTTTTACAGGCTCAAAAGTAATTGGACAAACTAACAATCATAAAAGTTCGGATTATTTTTAATACTTGGACGCAAATCCTTTGCTGCAGTCTGGAACCCATGGACATCACCAATATATATATATATATATATATATATATATATATATATATATATATATATATATATATATATATATATATATATATATATATAGTGGGTATAGAAAAGAATCACACCCCTTTAAAAGAATCACATTTTGTTGCTTTTCAGCCTGAAATGAAGACGGACACAGTTTTTGTTTTATATGTATATATACAGTACTGTGCAAAAGTTTTAGGCACCCTATTTTTTTTAGTACAAACTCTGGTACTAACCACTACATACCAGAAACACCCCACAAGACCAGCTGTTCTGGAGATGCTTTGAACCAACAATTTGGCCCTCGTCAAAGTCGCTCAGATCCTGCCCATTTTTCCTGCTTCCAACACATCGTGTTCGAGAACTGACTGTTCACTTGCTGTAATTAATTATACCCCCCCACCCCCCTTGACAGGTGCCATTGTATTGAGATATTCGATGTTAACCACTTCACCTGTTAGTGGTTTTTATGTTATGGCCGGTCAGTGTATTTTATTCTATATAATGTATTATTGGTAGTGATATTAGCAGTAGTAGTGATATTATTAAATGTATTGCAAACATGTTAGTAAGTTCCCCCATACCCCCCCCCCCCCCCCATATCTCCCACAGCCAAAGCACATTCACCAAGGTCACACCCTTAACAAAGATGTTTGACATCTTTGTGTCATTTTACAAGCAGCAGCAAGGACTTATGTATGTATATGTTCCCACCAAATATAGTAAATATCCGTAAGAAACAGCAAGGGACAAAATTATAACACAGGCAGAAACCTTTGTCAATCACACACACACACACACACACACACACACACACACACACACACACACACACACACTCACCCATTTCCTGATAGAAGTATCCATTCTTGGCCATGACCGAGGAAGGAGCCTCTGTAATTAAAAAATAAAAACATGATAATTACACACACCTCAATAATAAGAAAATTGAAATGTTCGTGTGTGATACCTACAAAACTATATGCTTTTTTTTTTACATCAAGTTTACATATATGAGTTAAAAACAAGACTTTTTATCCTTTTGTTGTTACACAAAATTGTAAATATGCATAGATGATATGTGACATCATTCCAGTTAATTTTTTTGGTAAAATACCAGTTTAACAATTCTATTGTACAAGCAAGAGTGGAGATGTACTGAATATCAGTGTGGCTGTGATTCAGTGAGTTCCTCAGGTAACAGTTTATAAACAAGAAATTAATATCGAGTAGCTGACATTTCAGTCACAGTATGGCCAAATTTTGCTCTGTCAGCAAACATAGATGCTGGATAGAGTGTTGCTTGTTGCCTTGCAACACAGACTGGCTCATAGCTCGTAGCAAGTGTAGTATCTGCTTCAGTGTAACGAACTATCACTAGATTCAGTATTTTATGTAGTGAACACAAACAAGTGGAGTGATACAAACAGTGAAACCTACCAGTCATGTTTTACTACAGTGAGGGAAAAAAGTATTTGATCCCCTGCTGATTTTGTACGTTTGCCCACTGACAAAGAAATGATCAGTCTATAATTTTAATGGTAGGTATATTTTAACAGTGAGAGACAGAATAACAACAAAACAAATCCAGAAAAATGCATTTCAAAAAAGTTATAAATTGATTTGCATTTTAATGAGTGAAATAAGTATTTGATCCCCTATCAATCAGCAAGATTTCTGGCTCCCAGGTCTCTTTTACACAGGTAATGAGCTGAGATTAGGAGCACTCTCTTAAAGGGAGTGCTCCTAATCTCAGTTTGTTACCTGTAAAAAGACACCTGTCCACAGAAACAATCAATCAATCAGATTCCAAACTCTCCACCATGGCCAAGACCAAAGAGCTGTCCAAGGATGTCAGGGACAAGATTGTAGACCTACACAAGGCTGGAATGAGTTATAAGACCATCGCCAAGCAGCTTGGTGAGAAGGTGACAACAGTTGGTGCGATTATTCGCAAATGGAAGAAACTGTCAGTCTCCCTCGGTCTGGGGCTCCATGCAAGGTCTCACCTCGTGGAGTTTCAATGATCATGAGAAGGGTGAGGAATCAGCCCAGAACTACACGGGAAGATCTTCTTAATGATCTCAAGGCAGCTGGGACCATAGTCACCAAGAAAACAATTGGTAACACACTACGCTGTGAAGGACTGAAATCCTGCAGCACCCGCAAGGTCCCCCTGCTCAAGAAAGCACATGTACAGGCCCATCTGAAGTTTGCCTGAATGATTCAGAGGAGAACTGGGTGAAAGTGTTGTGGTCAGATGAGACCAAAATCGAGCTCTTTGGCATCAACTCAACTCGCCGTGTTTGGAGGAGGAGGAATGCTGCCTATGACCCCAAGTCATAACACCATCCCCACCGTCAAACATGGAGGTGGGAACATTATGCTTTGGGGGTGTTTTTCTGCTAAGGGGACAGGACAACTGCACTGCATCAAAGGGACGATGGACGGGGCCATGTACCGTCAAATCTTGGGTGAGAACCTCCTTCCCTCAGCCAGGGCATTGAAAATGACCTTAATGACTTGGAGAGGATCTGCAAAGAGGAGTGGGACAAAATCCCTCCTGAGATGTGTGCAAACCTGGTGGCCAACTACAAGAAACGTCTGACCTCTGTGACTGCCAGCAAGGGTTTTGCCACCAAGTACTAAGTCTAAGGGGTCAAATACTTATTTCACTCATTAAAATGCAAATCAATTTATAACTTTTTTGAAATGCGTTTTTCTGGATTTTTTTGTTGTTATTCTGTCTCTCACTGTTAAAATACACCTACCATTAAAATTATAGACTGATCATTTCTTTGTCAGTGGGCAAACATACAAAATCAGCAGGGGATCAAATACTTTTTCCCCCCACTGTATCTATCAACACTCTTGGAATGCTGCAATCCAATTAGTGGAATTCAGCTTACCTTTGTATAATTCAGAATAATGATCCACTTTACAATTACAAAGCATTCAATATTTAAAAAATCATAGAATGCCCCAGGTAAAATTGCAAAAGAAACAGTCTATACAGGAGTTTTTTTTTTTTTGTGATTGTTTTGAATGCTTGATTTTGCTGCGGCTTTTTAAAAAAAATTTGCAATGCAACTTTTTATTTTGCGGAAAACTACTTGACTTGGCTAAATTGCAACCGCACAAAATTGTTTTGCACGCCATTTCCCAGTGATGTTTGCTGGTAAGTGAGACCTTTTAGCCTTATTCATGTTTGACACCCATGTATCGAACAAGACTTTGACTGAATGCACGATTTGATGACATCACATGATGTGTCTTGGCCCAAATCTGCGGAAAATCTGCGGTAATTTAGAAAAATTGCAAGCTCCTCTGAATATTGCGCTGTTTGCTTGATTTTGCTTTAATTTCTGTGATCGTAAAATCGCGAAATCCTGCCAGGACTGACGAACAAACTCTGTTGCTTTTAATTGATAATAATATTAATTATTTAGTTTTTTACCACTTGAAAAGCCCTATTGTATTTGACCCTTAAATAGCATAACTAGTATGATGTGTGGCCTCCTGCTGGACACCCCCTGCTGAATGGCAAATTAGATGTTTACTTCGCTCAAACCTGCATACACACCCACACACTTATAGACACACCTTGTCATATACCTGAAACAAGCAGAGCTAAAGCTGGACTGTAAAAAAGAATAATGCTCTCTCTCTCTCTCTCACACACACACACACACACACACACACACACACACACACACACACACACACACCAGTGCAGTTAAATGCATAGGCACAAACAGACAAACACCACACACATTTACACATCTGTGCCCTACATTCATTTGGTGCTGCTTAAGGGGATATTTATGAGGTGAAGTCAGCCGTGACTGAGGTTTCTCTCCCTCCAGTTTCAAACTCCCTAATTGTCAGGCATGTCTTTTCCAGCTCCTTCTGCCTCTCTCCATCTAAACAGAAAGACACGTTCCCTGAAACATGCTCACCGAGCCTCCACACACACACACACACACACACACACACACACACACACACACACACACCCTGCTATAAAACTATGTATCAAAAACACTTATGGGCAAACACAAATTACCTTGCCATTTCTCTAGTACAGCGGTTCTGCTGCTGCTCGGGGTTAAGTGCCTCTCTTACAGGCGCAATGCCAGTGTCAAGTGGAAAGGCAAGGGCGATAAAACCATCATGTACATGGTCCAAATCCCCCGGAGTTCCAGCATGGACTCGAACCAGCAACTCCTGACGGTTAACAGCAAACCTCCATCAGGATCATGATGCCTGTGGGAAGGCCACCTTTTGGTAGTGCAACCACAAATGCCTTTAAATGACAGGCTTACAAGACCACAGCTACACACACACACACACACACACACACACACTCACACAAAAGATACTGACGTTAACATCTGTTTTGGCCTCCAAATGCAAACTTGGACAAAATATTGGGTGTGTTTCGACTTAGCGATATTCCAACTCAATTTAAAAGCATTATTAACATAAATCCTGCTATTTCTGGCAGAAACAGCTGTAAACATCACCTCATGTAAGTCTCTTTTTGGTCCTGCCACATATCATCCTTATTACCACTCATACAAAAATGCTAAATAAACAGACATCCCTTAACTGTTCCAAGTAATTAAAACACACATATACACATATCAGACCACTGATATGGCACATGTCCATCGATCACTTATAATAATCACTGAACCCCCAGCACTAAAACCGAATAATGAAAAACAGACATCAGGTCCTGCCATGGAATTATAATTTCCATCCGTGGCATCATGCTCGCTCTGTTATATCGGGTGAAAGGTGAAACGATTTGTATTTGTGACACTGCAGACTGCAGCTGGTCCAGCTAATGCACAATGTCTATCAGGCTAGCAGTGTTTTATTTCCTAAACCATATGTCATACACACAACGTTAGCATCAAACAGGAAACAAATGACATAAATGACAAGAAACTGGAGACATTCTGAAGTAAAGACTGGAAAGGTCTTTTAAGTCTGAATGAATTTGGTTGTTTATAGCCTAGTTCACACTGCACCGACAGATGCCGACCGGCACCAACAGTGTTAATGCACTGATCCGGCAAAACCCAACAAATTCCACATTCCACAACCCGACAAATGTCGATTGAACACGTTTACAAACTGACGTTAATCTGTCCTGGGAACGAACCGTTGCCATGACAATCAGGCAAGCATCCCTGAAAACTCCATAGTAAGTGCCCTGTCTCTCACGTTGCAACAACCAAGGCATCACCCACAACTTCTTTCTTTTCACTCTTCATCTTTTAAGGTGAAAGAACGACAAGTAAAGACACTAGTAATATTTTGATTGTGGTAAAAGGATCATCCATTTTTAAACCAGTCTGACTGTCCATAAAAAAGTTTGCTGGTGTCTGTTGGGGCACCAACAGTGTGAACATGACATCTGTGTTTCCCAATATTCTAAATCCAACGGGCAACCTTTAAAAGTTGGTGATTGTCTGCGTTGGTCGGCGTCTGTCGGTGCAGCTTGAACTAGGCTTATTACAGGATAACTGGTCATATTGTCCTAAGATCATTATGTAATCTTGGATTCACTCTAGCATTTATAACTAAAAGCCTGCTTGACATGTTTACTGAATATCCATTTCTTGCCACATTTTATGACCTTTATCGCCCAAAAAGGCCAGAGAAAGTGTAAACATAGTTCCATGAGCTGAGATTCACATTGAGTGGCAGTTATGGTGTACAGGAACCTGCTCATAGGTCAGACTAGAAGGTCACATCCTCACAGGAGAATGAGTGGACAACCCTGACTGAGAAACAGGGTGGCAACTGAAAGTCCCACCCTGAAACTGAAAGTCATGTGGGTGGAGCAGCGAAACACGGGTGTGGCAGTCAAAATCTGCTGGTGCAGTGGGATTTTTCAAACCTACTGTACTGCAGGCCAATATTGTACTGATGTTATTGCCTCAGAAACATCCTCGAGGTGCAAATGTGAGGCCAAGCAAAATTCTGTCATTTTTTTTTACAGCCTGATTTTACAACTCTTTTTATGTCACTAGTCTTTAATAATAATAAGCCATTTCCCCAAATACTAACTAATAACCCGCGGCAGACTGTGCTGACAATAATGCACACCGGGGAGAGTGATGCGACACAACGTCCAAGCAACCATGCTGTGGTATAAAAAAAATGATCAACATGGATTTTTACATTCGACTAGTCGTTTGCAGGGACGTGTTATAACGTAATTGTTTAGTGAAGTCGCTGGACGCAGCAGCATCGCTGTTACTATTACACCACACAACACTGCGCAAAACTGTTTTCAAGCCCAACAATGAAGCCATTTAAAAAAAAAAAAAAAACACACACACGAAAAAACAACAACAGATCGACAGATTTCACTTGCAACAGGGTTCTTGCTTAGATAACCAGAAGGCAAATTGAGCCGTCAGACTAAACACAGAAAAAAGGTTTGTCGTTTCGCACCGAGTTCATGTAAACAAAAGTGATAGAAAACACGGCCGCATTCTCTCTCTCTCTCTCTCTCTCTCTCTCTCTCACACACACACACACACACACGCGTGCACACACACACACACACATAACTTTTTAAATAATGGAGAGAGAGGAGTCAAAAAGAGATAAATCTGAAACTAAACAGCAAACACATTCTTAAATGCAGCATACGGTACGTTGTCATACCTTTCATAGAAGAACATCAATGAGATGTTGGTGAGCGAAACTGTTAACGTTATAGCATCAAAGGGCTTGATATTTTTTTCCATGTAGATATAAATTTAATACGTGCGAAGATCCACAAATTTCAAGCAACTTGTGCTTTTATTTACAATAAATTCCTTATACCACAGCGCGGACGAATGGTCGAATCTGATTGGGACGAAAGTGTGCTTTATTTTTGTATAACAGCACGGCTTGGACAGTTCTGGCTGTAACATGAACGATAGGCTAATAGTAATGCGCTCGTTAAAATGCGTTATTGTTTCTATAGTAGCAGCTCATGCACAGGGACTTGTATGGTGGACACTTTACATAATCTAAGAAGTTGGATTTTCTAATTCCATCCATCCATTTTCCTTAACACTTCATCCTACAGTCAATCCTAGGGTCACGGGGGAGCCTGGAGCCCAGGAAGTCGGGACACACCCCTGGACGGGGTGCCAACCCATCGCATGGTACACATTCACGCACTGCATACAATTTGGAAATGCCAATCAACCTACAGTGCATGTCTTTGGACCAGGGGAGGAAACCAGGGTACCCAGAGGAAACCCCTGAAGCACAGGGAGAACATGCTAACTCCACACACACACACACACACACACACACACATGGTGAAGACAGTATTCGAACCCCCAGAATACTTATTTAGTATATTTATATAGTTTTTATTACATGGTAAATGAAAATTCAATCAATAAAGATCATTTTAGATAATCCATGCATTGGTGTCTATCAGTAGAATTGTAAGGGAATCTTTAAATACAGTTTATATTTTGGGTGGTAACAAGACTTGAAAGTTTACTTGTGATTGAGAAATGTGCAATAGTGAAAAAAAAATATCAGTCCAAGAATGTCTGTAGTTTTCAGAACTGCACATAGTAAGGTAAAATTTTTCAAACAACAAACAACTCGGTTTTGTTCACTGCCATGGCCACACAGACCGACGCTGTGATCCTGCATGTTATTTTTATGTTTGTGTTTTTTTCACAGAAATAGAGTAGCATTCAATCAGTGATAATCTTTAGCATTCAATGGCAAAATGAATTCTTCACCTTTATAAAACCTGTACATTCAGCCTGGCCTAGATTTGGAGAAACAGGAACACGAGCAGTTCCTGTCGGTCTTTCGGTATACCAGCTGTCTCTCTCGTTCAAAGGAGTGGCAGCGATGCAATGTGTTCTGTATGCGGTACAGGCTAAGTCGTTATGCGCTGCAGTTCCAACTCACCCGCAGCCCCTGCGGCCTTCCCGCAGGCCTTGAGAGTTCTCCGCTTACTCCACCTAAAATGACCTTTCACTGGAACCTGTGCTGCTGCCTGAGGCTCTGTGTACCGTGTAATCATCTCTCAGAAAATCTCAATCCAAATACTTCAGGTAATGAATGTTGTTCTGATGCCATTGCTCATTCTATGAAAGAAAAACAAAAGCGGTGCGCATACAGGCTGCAGGAAGTAGGCACAACTAATAACTGATGGAGGAAGTGGTACTGTGGCAGCTTCAGCGTTAAATCACTCGGCAAGGATGAGCGTGACTGCAGCCATCACATTTCCTGATTTGGGATTATTGTACAGCAAACGAGCTGCAGGGCTCACGTCTCACTGTACTACACAACACAATGCATGCGCCAGAGCATGACTTGTATTATTGGGATCACACGAGACAAAGGCTAACCTCATGTTCGAATACATATATGATTCACACATAACATACAGCTGAACACAGACAGACACACACACACACACACACAATAACTAATCTTCATCTTCATCATTCTTTATTCTTCTGTGAGGATATTTAGAATGCAATCAGACACAGATAAGCTATGTCTTTCTCTTCCCTGTTCCAGATTTTTCAATGTATTGTTTAGTCACATACACAGTAAACTGTGCAGACACTCCATGATCAAAGCCAGATCAGAAGAGAGAGTGAGTTAGAGAGAGAGAGAGAGAGCGCGAGAGAGAGAGAGTCTCTGACTGCATTGTTAATTCAGTCAAAACTGCAATGCAAAAGCATCTCTTTCACAGTATGTTAAATGTCTTGTGCATGTCTTTATATTGGGATGGATAACAATATTTTTTTTTTTTTTTGGGGGGGGGGGGGGTCGCTAAACCCTTTTTGGACTAAACTGTGTACTTTGTGTTTTCACAGGCACTGTGGGCAGGTATGGTAGGGATACCCTTCATGCTGCATTACTCACACAGGACAAGCTCTTTTTACAAACAGGAAGTAAGAACTTGCAAAGCAGATCACTTTGTGTGTGTGTGTGTGTGTGTGTGTGGGGGGGGGGGGGGGGGGGTTCTAGATGCTAAACCCATGTGCTCATATGTCTCTCTGTGCTGTGTGTTATACTGATAAGCTCGATTTTTGCATGATTGGGTGTTTAACATTTTCATTAGTTCTTCAGATAGACGTGAGAACAAAGTTAATGCTTGTGGACTTCAAAAAGCTCCAGTCTTTAGATTGCACGCACATACAAACATTTCAATGTGAAAAATACGAAGGGACAATGAGAGAGAGACTTTGAGGGACTTGGGTTAAAACCAGTCGCCCCATCATTGAGCAATCGTCATATGTGTGGTTTGCATGCTTCTAAACCACAAGTCCATTTGCATATCTTTTGATGCTCTGTTTCCTCCTGCAGGCCTCTCTGAAAAAGGAAGCACTAAATGCACACTGTCTCTGCCTCATAATCTCTCTCTGTGTCTCGGACAGTACTGAACATACGAGATGAACGCAGGAGGACCAGGCGTGCGCAGAACCATACACACTCTCTCTGTCTCTGACAATAATAATGAAAATTTACAGCTCCGGGCTTAACATCCACGAATGAGAAACAAGAGAGGCAAAGACAAAGAGAATGAGAGAATGACAGGGCTAAAGGCGGAATGCGCAGCTGGAGTTATGTACAAGCATTTATGCACTTAACAGTTTTCAGTCTAAGATTATCATCCATCTCTCTCTCTCTCTCTCTCTCTCTCTCTCTCATTAGAGATGTTGTGCAGGTTCTATGCAGCTAAGACATCACAGCTGCTCTGAGAATAAAGACAAGCTAGAATACACAATGCGCACAAATACTGCTGCAGCACTGCTATTGTATAAATCACCATTAGAACCGCATTATGAACAAGCCTGCCACGTTAACAAAAAACAAAAAAAGAGTATGGATTACATACCACAAAAATACACATGAAGTGTTTTACACATGTACAGAAAACTCTCATGGTCCATAAGAATCTTTTGTGTATGGATTTGCCCATTAAAAACTCAAACGGCTTGGATTTAAGTATCCACCATTACCTTGACCAGGATAAAAGTGGTTACTAAGATGACAAGAATGAATGAATGAATGAAGGAATGAATTTTGTTCCCTTTCTAAGGGAACTCAAGGTTGCGTGAGCTTCACACTGTGGAAAACCCGACCAGTATCTGAAGTCTGTGTAAAATCACGCCTATTTACAGGCCTGCCGTGGTCGGTTGTCGTGGCAATTAAGCACGTCGCGAATCTGTGAACCACACCATCAACCTTATTATCTTCAGCGAAAGACCGCATGTTGGCTGTCTGTGTGAATGCTCCTAAAATGTATTCACTTCCTCTCTATTTTTCAGAAAAGAATATATATATCTTTAGTTTTCTGTCCTTCACCTCTTTGCGAGTATGAGTCAAAAAGAATTCGGGAAGTGTGTTATTCCATGCCCGGTTTTATTTGCCCGGATGGACACACTTTCTGTGTGAAGTGTTTGGGGTGGAGCATGCTGCAGCGACTCTTGAGAAAAAAAGAGAAAAAAAATGGGCTGACTGCGCGCATTGTGAACGTTTCACAATTAGGCAACTCCACTCTCGGCTCGCTCTCTTCTCAGCCGAAGGGAGTTGGGTTATGGAGCCTCGCAGCTCTGGGCCAGCCACTGCAGAGGCACCCAGCCTGCTCGGGTCCTGGGGATCCCATATGGATCTGGAGGAGGAAACGGAGACGAGTGCTGCTCTATCTCTTGCTCTGTCCTCCAGATCCAACTCTCCGCTTCCGGGTTTTGGAGTTTGCGTCGTGACTCCTCCTTCCAGTATGTAGAGTCAACCCACCCTCTCTGACTCCGAGGAGCCAGAGGGGGGTGCCACTGCATCAAAAATGGAGAGCAGCTCTCAATCATATAAAGAGCTGCTTGAAGTGATCACTAGGGCTGTAGAAAAGTTGAATTTAGACTGGTGCGAGGAGATTAAGCGGCTCGTAGCAGGCTGAGTGAGCGTTTTCTCCCCAGTGACATTAAAACTCCCTCACACCACAGAAAACTCCCCCGTTTTTTCCAGAAGTGCATTATGAAATATCGCGGGAAAAACCATACACCAGCCGTATTTATAACCCTGCAACATCCGATTATTCGGCCATTGTGGGGAATGAACAGTACGGGTATTTGGCTATGCCAGAGGTGGAGGAGGCACTTGCGAGCTACCTCTCTCCATCGATGGCAGGAAATTTAGGGGGGCTGGCTTTACTATCCAAGCCGTGTAAGGCCACCTCGGCATTGGTTGGCAAAGCCTATGTGGTGGCGGATCTTGCTTGTGGGTCACTACATACAATGGCAGTGTTGCAGGCCTACAAAGCAGACCTGCTGAATGAGCTCGACATTCCGGCCTGTTCGGAGGCGCGGTTAACACCATCGCCAACAGGTTTCAAAAGGCGAAACCGCAAACAGCGGCGTTCAGCCAGTTCTTTCCCGCCGGGTCAAGTTCACCAGGGCATCCACGAGTAGAGCCTTCGCCAGCACTAGTGCGAGGGAGGCACAGAAGGCAAGTGTGGTGGCCTGCCTCACCCCGCGGAAAGCCAGCCACAGTCACAGCCTGCTAATAGGCCTGATCTAAGAATGATCATTAATGCCAAGCAGGCAAAGAAGGAGCGGTCCTGATGGGCCGCAAAGGGAGGTATCAGGGGATGTGAGATCTGATGCTTTCCCTCCGACAGAATGTGGAAAAGTTAACGTCAATAAAGGCCAAATGTGTCTCCATGTGCTCTGTCCATCACAGAAAATTGTTACCGGGTCCAATTCAGAGCTCAACCAACAAACCTGCGTCATCTGAACCGTACTCTTTGGACATACAGGCTCAAGATGTTGACGCTCAAACTTATCGTTCCACAGATTCAGTTCAAGGACTGGTTTGTGACGGTAAATCTAAAAGAAATATTGCCCAGTCACAGGAAGTTCCTGAGGTTTGCGTTTGGAGGCAACACGTACCAATATCGGGTTCTTCCTTTAGGTCTAGCTTTATCCCCTCGCACCTTCACGAAGTGCATGGATGATGCTCTCGCTCCCTTGCGACTCCAGGGCATCTGTGTACTAAACTACCTGGACAAATGGTTAATTCTAGCGCGATCTAGGGAGTTGGCAATTCCAACATCAAGATGTTGTTCTTGCCCACATGAGGAGCTTGGGGATCAAGTTGAACCCCAAGAAAAGCATGCTTTCTCCAGTGCAGAGAACAAATTTCTAGGGGTTATATGGGATTCCACTTCGATGAGGGCGTATCTATCCTCAACACACGTAGGGTCAATCCTATCAACATTGAGCAAGATAAAGCTGGGTCTGGGCATCCCCTCCAGTCTCTACGAGAGGCTGTTGGGGCTTATGGCAGCGGCAGCCAAGCACTGAAATTCTTCCTTCCTCGGTTTAGAGGTCACCATGTGTTAGTTGCAACAAACAATACAGCGGTGGTCTCATATATCAACCACCAGGGAGGGTCAGGCAGGCGCAACTACTACTTCTCTGGGCAGAGGGAAAGTTTTTGTCAGTGAGTTCAATGTACATTCCGGGCAACTGGAATGTGGGGGCAGACATCCTGTCTAGGCAGGGGCTGAGGCCCAGGGATTGAAGGCTCCATCCACAAGTGGTGGAGTCCATATGGCGGAGGTTCGGCCAAGCGGAGCTGGACGTGTTTGCCTCTGAGGAGGGTGTGGTTCACCCTCACTCCGCCCACACCATTAGGGCTGGACGCCATGGTACACACATTGCCGAGGTCACATCTGTACGCCCTTCCCTCGATTGCTCTGCTCCCACAGGCTCTAGCAAGAGTTCGCCAAGATCATGCTACGTCTGCTGCTCATAGCACTGGATCGGCCAGCTTGAATTTGGCTCTCGGAGATAATATCTCTGCTGGACGGCACTCCCTGGGAGATTCCCGTTCGCAGGAATCTACTGTCTCAAGCCAGAGGGTTGATTTATCACCCTCAGCCAGAACTATGGAAACTATGGTCTGGTCCCTGAGGGGCACCAGCTCATAGATTCCGGTCTCTCAGCCGAGGTTGTAGAGACCATGTTAAATCCTAGAGCACCATCCATGAGAAAATTGTATGCATTCAAGTGGTAACTTTTTTATCGTGGTGTGCGGAACACCAGTAAGACCCAGTAAACTGCGCAATAGCTACATTCCTGGAGTTCTTACAATAACGTTTCTCTTGGCCATAACTATGGAAACTGTGAGTGTGGCCCCTGAGGGGCAACAGCTCAGAGATTCTGGTCTCTCAACCAAGGTTGTAGAGACCATGTTAAACGGTAGGAACATCACTGTGACCCAGTGAACTGCGCAATGGCTACAGTCCTGGAGTTCTTACAGGAACGTTTCTCAGCAAAGTTGGCTCCTTCTACAATTAGGGTCGACGTACCCGCCATTTCAGCCAGCCACACCCCTACTGATGGAGCCTCTGTGACAGGCCATACCCTCAGTATGATGGAGTGGGTATACTCGTTCCCACGGCGTGAAGCACACGCAACATTGAGTTCCCTTAGAAAGGGAACATCTGGGTTACGCATGTTGCGTAGCCTTGTCATACTGAGCCTGTGAACTGCGTCTTCGCTTCAGATAATAGAGGCTGACGGCATGGTTCACAGGTGCCGTTTTTATATCACGCGTCGCCCTTAATTGCCACATCACCTGACCACAGCAGGCCTATAAATAGGCGTGATTTTACACAGACCTCAGATACCGGTCATGCACGGAGGCACTTCCCACAGCGTCTTCCCCCCATTCTCAGGGAACAGGGTTACATGCGTAACCCAGACATTTTAAATATTCAGTTTTATTTTGTTTGGGCTTTTTATTCCCATTCTCTCCCCAATTTGGTCTTGCTAATTCTCACCCACTAGCTTAACAACTTCAGAACAACTTACATTCATCTAATTTTTTTTATAAAGCTGCTCAAGGGCCCAGCAGTGGTAGCTGGCAGTGCTGGGATTTGAACTCATCAACTTCTGATCAGAAGTCCAACGTCTCAACCACTGAGCTACCACTGCCCCAGGAGGAAAGTGCTATCTGCCCTCATCTGCATACCTGAATAACTTCTTGGCAGAGGCAGACAGATTTTGATTCTAAAAAAAATTCTGGTAGTTCATCCTATCCTAACAAGGTTCTCGGTACTTTCATAGGTCCACAACATCACAGATCCTCCACCACTTAACAGTATGGATTAGGTTCTTTTCTGGAAAAAAAAATCCTAATATTTTGCACCAGAACCCACCTTGAGTGTTGCCTAAAATCCCTATGTTTGTCTCATCTGACCATAGAACCCGTTTCCAGTCAAAGTTCTGTTAGCATCTAGTGAACTTAAATTTGTGGTTAGATGAAAGAAGGTCTTTCTCCTGGCACACCATCCAAATAGTTTGTTGGTGCGGAGGTGGCATCTAATTGTAGATTTAGAGATTTGATGAAGCCAAAATGTTACCATCTTCTGCAAATCTCCAACTGTGACCCTTGCAGCGATTTTTGTCTCATTATCTACCCTCTTCTGTGTGCATGGGGGCAAAGAAACACTTACATCCTCTTCCAGGCAGGTTCATTATGGCTCTTGTTGTTTTAAACTTAATTAACAGTGAATATGAGCATTTCAGGCATGTAGGTAGGTATTTTTTATGGCCATTGCCTGATTTATGAAGGTCCATACACTTTCATGAATGTATTATATAAGCTTCTCCATGTTGATGAATGAAGGAATGTTTTTCTAATCATATTAACCACAAAGTCTTTCTTAAGGTTTTCTTTGACCTTTTTACCAATTTTTACCAAGGATGCCAATAATTATGTGGCTAACTGTAACTATTTGACTTGTTAGCTATTATTTTGGCCATACACTCCTTGATTATTGGTTCGTCAAGAATTAGTTGGACGGTTAAGTGTTCCAAAGCTCTTTTCTGAAAGAGAAACCCATACTGCAGTGTTGGACACAGATTATTTAAGGCCAACCAAAAAGACATTTAGGATACCAGAGGGAACCGTTCTCTATAAGTGAGTTTATGCCTGAACTGACATACTGTAGGGCTGTTCAAGAAATCCGGATTTAAAGGTGTGCTGCACATATGCAGTGATTTACAAATGATATACATAATACACTTCTGCTAAACAATGAAAACACTGAGAATCTGTTCAGAACTGTTGTGTCTGATTCTCAGAAAAAATCTCTTAGGTACTGATTCCTTAACTACTTTTAATTAATTAAGCATTGGACTAATTTATTTATAAACATATAATGATGGTCATTTAGTCATGCTCATCTTTTGTGTTTCTCCATATTGTAATGGTTGAAAAGATTTACATTGCTTGTAATGTGGCACATAGTGTAGTGTGGTATTCATTTGAAGGAAAAAAAAATTTCAGCCACACAAACAACTCATTAATTTTTGAAAGAGAGGATGAAAACTTGCATGACATTTTATCTTATTTTGTCAAATTCGGATGGCACAACACCTTATCTGTCCTGTTTACTTCCTTAACATTCTACCTAACTTTTCTTGTAACATGCTACACTTCAGTCAAAAGCAAGAACTCTAATTCTAAAATGATTTATAAAATTACATCTCTAATGTTTTGCACAACAGTTTGAAGAATATTTTCTTGCTGCTTTAGAGCTTCAAAAAGCACTTCTGCTGTCTCATAATATGCCCAGTGGGAATCCTGTGGGAGACAATTGCTGCACTGGTAATTTTATCATTTTTAACTTAAAAGCACCTATAAACAACATACAATAAATTATATTTTAAAACCATGCTTTATAAATATTGCTATATTCTTTTAAACTAGGGCTCTTGCTTTAACATTATCAGATCTTTGACTCCTTGACTTTAGGACACCTGGATTGATCTTTATTAAGGTCTAAACACACTTCGAAGGAAATAATCTTACTGCCTCTCACATGGAACATGTTTATTTCTACCCCTAACTAGAGCTCGGGACCAAAATCGGAACCCAAAATGCCCCAACTGAAGCATTTTGGTTCTACCGATTCTGACTGGTGCACAGAGATTGAAAATACAGAACATGAACATGTTATAGAGGTCTAGAGCCGTTATAGAAGCCGTGCTTCGTAAGAGTAGATGAGAACAGTTCCCAGTGCAATAAATACCTTAGCCTAGTAGTTGCAATTTCAGTTAATAATTCAAACCTGATTGAACATTAGATTAAACATGGGATTAATTTCCGTCAAGAAAATTGCAGTTTCTGCTGCATGAAAACCAGCACTGCTCTGTCACCATTGGAGAATGGAGAATCAGTGAGGTAATATCAGCAGGTAAGTTAGCAGTTTACCGATCAGCTTTCTGACTTTTGCAAGACAAAGTTAGCAACTATTATGTCTTTGTCAGTGTACAAACATGTTTGGATTCAGCAGCTAGCACCTAAACTAGCATTTATTAGCTATATAGTGGCCATCAGCCACCGTATCGAACAGTATGAAAACTTACTAATATAATCACAGGTTTCATAAATGAGGCCTATTAACTATAGTGTTTTGATTTCATGTTGTAGGAGCACTGACAGGGCTAGGTCCAAGTCTTCTCAAGCTATACTAAAGAAGAAAAATCAAGAATGCCAGTTGAGCATAGGGAGAAATGTCACAGCAGTAAACGAATTTTATATCTAATGAAATATCATATCATAATAGCAGTATAGGCTATATGATCACCAGTGGATACAATAATGTTTACTTTGTTTATTGTCAGAATTAGAACAAAGGTATCAAAAACAGTATTATTTTATTATCTGTATCGAATTGAAGGTATCAGATCGATACTGAAACACCTTAAGACTCACCTCTTCAGGTTGCACCATTATTTTTCTCCATTTTCTCCCCAATTTGGTCACCTGCCAGTTCCCACCCACCAGGCAGTTCACCCCTATCATATGACAGCTACCAATCGTGGAGGGTGAAGGCTAACACATGCTTCCTCCCGGACACGTGAAGCAATCTTTTAAAACTGCTGCTCATGCTGCACCAGAATGGTTTTCAGTTGCATCACATGAGAGCCCAGGCTGCACAATAATTAAATTATATGAATTTTTCATAGTCAGAGGTAGGAAGAAGTCAAGTCCCAAGTAACATCCTAAACAGCAACTCACACTATACGGCCAAACGTCTGTGGACACCTGACCATCACACCTATATGTGGGTGTTCACCAAACTGCTGCCACAGAGTTGGAAACGCACAATGGACTATATACACGGCCTGGTAGGTGTGTGTGTATATATATATATATATATATATCAAAACATAATGTTTTAGTAATGAGCTTTAAATACCTTTAGCGAGAAGGTGCATCATCTCAGTATAGCTGTGTCCTTTTATGTGACACATCCTCAAGGTTTAATTCTGTGCTTGGTTTCCATAATTTCCCTTTGGACGATGAAACACGCAAAAAGTGGATTCACACTATCCGGTGTGAGGATTTTAACATCACTCCTAATACAAGACTCTACAGTCGTCACTTCAAGTGTGATGATTTGATTGAGCCATCTAATCTCACAGGATGCTGACTACTGAAGAAAGTAGCCGTGCCCACTCTGTTCCAGTGGACAATAAATTCATCCTTCAGTTCTCCAGTTTTGTCTCCCGACTCTCAGTGGCTTCTCTGACTTCCTCATAGATCTGAAACAAGTCACCCTCACGCTGATACCCCAGTATTAGTATAGTGTTCCAAATAAAGTGCTTGATGTGTGTATGAGTGTGATGGTCAGGTGTCCACAAACTTTTGGCCATATAGTTTATAAACCAGCGAGAATGCATTCCTCACTAAAGTTAGTGCCATTTTTAAATTTCAGTTTATCTAAATAATATTTATTTTCAAGTTTGTCATTTAATTAATGACCCGAGTCTGAATTGACTCTAAATCATTAGGCTCAGTCTACATTTCAATTCATAGCAACACAATGTGTTTATGTAAGTACTTATGGGAACATAAATGAACACACTATACATAGTTATGCTTCAGGCAGTGCAAAATTGTTCAGTACAGTCTTGGTCTAATGACTATACAGATTACGTCATAGAAGTATTGTATTGCAACATAACCCAAGCAGATTACACAGCAGCTTAAAACAAATCAAATAAGTGGTATCTGCAGAGCTAGGGTTTTTTTTTTCTGGCCATTAGGCATTAAGCTCTCTCTCAATAAAAAGTTAATCCCCTTTCTTACACATGGACATTGTCCGACAGAATAAGAGCAGCAGAAGCAAAGTGCGACATATGGCCTTCAGTGATAAACATGCGTGCACCGACCATGTTGCATGGCTTTTATGAGAAGGACCTTTTATATAAGATATTTATGGCTGTGATGTCACAACTCTAAATGGGTAACGAAACCTATGGATGTAACGTAGATGAGAGATGTGTCACCGGTGCTGTTGCTACATTACATCTTTTCCGCCTTCTGCGTCTGGTCCTGTGGAGACGCTCCAGTCTTCGTATGACTGGGAGCATAACAAAGATCTAGTGAGAACGAGAGCATGGGAGTAGAGCATGATGTTTCAGTTCAGCAGCCAGCCTGTAGCAAAAGACCTTTAGCACATGCAACACCTCTCTTTACTGCACTACAGAGAGCTAGAGAACAACGCAGAGACGCAAGAGAAAGGTGCTCCCCACTGCACTCGACTGTCACTTGCAGCAGCCAAGAGAGAGAGAGAGAGAACGAGAGAGAGAGAGAGAGAGAGAGAGAGACAGAGACAGAGAGAAGAGAGAAAGAGAGAGTTGTCTAAATCTGCCTGGAGGTTTTTTGGCACCCATCACCCCCTGACTCTGTGAATTCTTAATGAGAAAGGGAATTCCTTCTGATGACCAGTAATGACACACTTACACACACATGCAGGTTGTTATGGCAGTAACAGGAGGCTCTAATAAGGAACTGAACGTCTAGAACGTTCTCTTCAGCAGACCTTTTCAAACAAATACAAATGCTTGTAGTGTCAATTTTGTAATTATTTCAATGAATATAAAATACATATGTAAATATTAGGTGGTGTTAATCCTGTACTGTGAGAACAGAGACACGATGTATTAAAACGCTCCAACTTACAGCATAGCTGCTTGACTAGGACGATTACTGCGCAACATTCTTTGGTAGTTTGTAAAGCAGCCTGCTCAGGAGGTTGCAAATGTGGTTTACATCGTCTACTTACAAGTTTCACAAAGTACCGCAGACAATTCAAAACAGGCCCTGTTTCTGCCTGAAACTGTGAGAATAGCTGCAGTACATGTAGGACTGAACAGACATTCCAGAGGATGGTAAAGAAAAAAAAGAAAGAAAGAAAAATCCAGCCATGGCCTACACTTTAATACTAAGGTGAAATATGATTGCAATAATATAAGCTGTTTACATGACTTATTATATGTAAATTGGCTGCCTCATCGTGATATTGCTTCCAAGTGGTTCCCCACTCTCCTCCGCTGAGCTCTATCAGGCCGACAGTAACACTGTCACTAGATGACCTTGAGCATGATCTACACATACCTGAACCTCTCACTGACACAACACAGATGTATATGAGTGCGTCTCTTCCGTACTATAATTCCCGCTCTCCGTTTCGTTGCCGTTCGCTCTCTGAAAACGTGATTCAGAGAACGCAGCAGCAGCACAAAACAAACAAACAGGGGAAAAAAAAAACCTGCAGCTAAAAAACAATCTGATAATTACACCGCATAGTTCTTTCTCTTAGCAAAAAAAGCAAGAATGCCTCCTTCAGCTGTATAATGTCCTCGCAAGCACAACCGACACACTGAGAGTACAGTGAAAAGACTCGGTCCAGTCACTGCAGTCCCAACGTGTTTCAACACGACAGCCGTCTTTAATCAAACAGCACCAGGAAAACACAGAGACGCTGAGAGCTTCAGCGTGCCTGTGTGGATACTGTCGTCCTGCGTATCAAGGGAATACAGATCTCCCTTTCCTCGTTTAATCTCTTTCTCTCTATCTTTCTGTCTCACTCTCTTGCTCTCTGGCTCGTGCTGCTCTGGTTTCATCTGCACTCTGCTGGGGGATTCCTGCTAATTGCTTGCACATTCCAGTCTTCCTCTATTAAAGCCAGGTCACCATTCCCCTTCATATTCACTGTATTGCCACGAGACAGAGAATGACAGAAACAGACAGACAGTGAGACGGACATCCTTCGGAACAATACGAGATCTGTGTACGGGGATATTGGTATACGCTCTGAAACACAGATTTGCAAACACTGTACAAGAACCGCACGAGGGACGGAAACGGGGTGACCGTAAATGAATGCACACGATCTAATTAAGGCTGATAAAGTGCTGGTTTCAATTTACACGATGCACGAGTTTGATTATACGAGTCTATGTACATATACAATATATGTGCTTGTATATATAAACGTGTGTGTGCTCAGTGTGAGGTTTCTCCTCACACATGCACATGCGCAGCTTCACAATCAAAGGTCGGAATTTAGCAACACTGGCATCCTCCGACATCTTGAAGCAATCTCGACTTTGCTGGGGGGTGGTTATACGCCCAAGTGTGTATTTTTGCATGTATATCTGTGTGCACGTGTGTGAAGGGAGTTTATGACGTGCGGGATCAGGGATGGAGTAGAAAATGCTGGCCAAAAAAAAACAACAACAACAACAACAACAAAAAAACACAGTAAATAGACGAGCATTACATCCGGGATGATTTCTGCATGCTATATTTGTTCCATTACAAAGAGGCATTGGTATGTTTATCTGTTTAATTTATTATGACGGCTGAGATGCTAGTACATTCCACTGTGTGATAGTCCAGCAAACACACACCCCCTCCCCTCCCCACCCCCCCCTCAACCTCAAAGTACATACACAACACCGTTCCTTTTCTATCTCGTCGTTTTTACATAGAAAATTGCACATTTTTAACACTCTTCAATAAAACACACTCAGTCATGGAACTACATTCGGAGCATTGTAATGAAGCATAAGAAATTAACAGACGCAGGGAAATGAAGCCCTGCATGATCCAAACGGCAGTTCCTCTACTCACAGACACTGATTTTTGCATGAGGGCATGTCTTCATTGGCGATTTATAGCACACCATAAAAACACAGAGCATCCACTGAAGAGCGCCTGATTCTAATTTCCTCTATAGTGTGTCGTTCACACTATTGGACAACTACAGGGTCACAAATATGGTTAATGCAATTACCTACTTGGTTGATGACCAATTCACTAATCACACACACACACACACACACACACACACACACACACACACACACACATAGATGAAACTCCCCAGAAAGACGATATCTATTTACACTGCACCATCTGTGACTGCAAACGAGAAGTGTAAGTTTAATGGGAAAAATGGTAAATAACGGAAACCAGAGACAGACCCTCCATATGTGTTTAATGAAAGACGAACAGGCGATCATGTTGCTCGTTAGAGAAAGACAGTCATAAAGGCAGAGGACGTTCCTCATTACATGAGCCTTCACGCGTGCTAAAACATTAATCTCGTTAATCCCGTTCTCCTCTGCCATACTGCTGCTCCAAAACTCACTTCCATCATTCATCGGGCTGCTTGGTCCCTTTATGTACAGTCAAGGAGTCAAGGACAAAATCGAATTTGATTTCCAATAGCTAGGCCTTCGATTCTACCCTGTGTGCGCAACATGTGAGGAGGGGGGGGGTATTATTTGGAGCGAAAAGGCATCACAAATGCAAAGTCATTTTCGAGCAAAAACAAGTGTACTGACAGGCCATCAAATTAATTAGTTGATTTTGCGGAAGGAAAAAAAAACACCACGTAATCTGCCTCATCTGCAGATACATCACACGAGCAAATCATCAGTCTTTCAATCGCATAACTTTACTCTGCTTGTTATCATTAACACGTAATAAAATTGATGGAGACATTAGCCGCTTTCACTTCCTGTTGAACCTGAGGACAAAATATGCAAAGTAGTGTGTATGTGCGTGCGTGTGTGCAGATAGTGTGTGTATATTCTCAAAGTGAGTGTGTGTGTGTGTGTGTGTGTGTGTGTGTGTGTGTGTGTGTGTGTGTGTGTACACTATGTTCCCGTTCCTATGATTTTGAAGACGGATGAGTGTGTTTCTAAGAAAAGGTGAAAGCAGGATATGTGTCTATGAAAACAGGAGCATGTCTGTGTGTGTGTGTGTGTGTGTGTGTGTGTGTGTGTGTGTGTGTGTGTGTGTGTGTGCGCTGCAGGATGAATAAGAGTCAACAGCAGCATCACACCTACAAAAAAGCCCTAGTGTCCCAGAGCATCGTCCTGCTCTACAGGTATGTCATGCGAGCTGTATCTCTCCTTCTCTTTCTACACCCCGCTCCACTGTTCGTGTACATGATAGTGGGAATGTATGCGCATTCAGTTATGCATATGTGGTTCTATGAAAGGGCATGATATTGTTTTTCTTCCTCTCCCCCCCCCCCTTGTTTGTTCGGCAAAGATTAACGACATAAAAAGCATTTACGGCACATTCCAGAAGACCAGCCCGAAAAGCCTGTCTGCATTCCAGTGTAACGCACCCCCAAAAAAACAGCACCAGATCTCGGGAAAAACACTCCGCAGACCTGCAGGATTCAGCCAGAAGAAAACTTAAAGCAACACACGCTCACGCTCACGCTCACGCTCACACTCACAAACACACACGATTACACACAGCTTGTCTGCAGCACAATTTTTTGCACACACAATCTTGGGGTTTGGGGACCCCTTGGATGCATTGTCGTGACAGTGCAGAAGCATGCGTGTGTGTGTGTGTGTGTGTGTGTGTGTGTGTGCACGTTTGCATGTGTATATGGGCATGTGTGTTTGACTGCATGTGGGGTTCTTACCGGACGGCACAAAATGAAGAACTTTGTTTGGTTCCATGACTGCTTTCTCAACCCATCATTTTCCCGTAGTCCAGTCACTAATGAGGGGAAGATCACCTATGCTCTGCTCTCCTCCTCTCTCTCCTCCTTTCTCCCCCTCTACCTCTCTCTCCCTCTCTCGCTCCCTCTCAGACAGTTTCAGTGAGTCAGCCTCGCTCTGCCTCACCACAGCTGTGACTCTGGGTCCTAAAGCCTGCCCCTCTGCTCCCCCCATGTCTTTCTATCTACCTGCTGCCTGCAGTCATAAGTCATAACTATATTACACTCCATATTGGTATGTGTGTGTGTGTTTGCTGGAAGTAAAGTCTGATTATGAGCATCAGTGTAATGTGCGTGAAATGGAAATGGAGGGTTCAGGTAGCCGTAATAATCAGTATGCTTTATAAGAATAAGTAATACAAACGACGCAACCACAGACTATGGATAGTGGAGTGTTTGGCTTTTTAGAGAACATCTGGTGCAACTGGGGGCATGATGACTTAGTGGTTAGCATGTTTGCCTCATACCACTGGACTTGCGGGTTTGATTCCCGTGTGTGTGGGCATCGTTTGCATGTTCTCCCCGTGCTTCAGGGGTTTCCTCTGGGCTTCCTCCCCCAGTCCAAACACATACATTGTAGACTGATTGGCATCTCTAAATTGTCCGTAGTGTCTGATTGTCCACCTGTGATGGGTTGGCACCCTGTCCAGGGTGTCCCCTGCCTAGTGCTCCAAGGGATAAGTGGTAAAGAAGATGGATGGATGGATCTGGAGCAACTGCAATATTTCCATATGTTTGTGTGTTAGATTGCAATCACCTGTGGTTAGTTTATTCATGAGAATTAAATCAAACTGCATTATAGTTAATCTATCAGATCCAATTTTCTTCTGATTAGATTTTGGACACCGGTTTGCTCTTCTAGTTTCGGGAAGTGCATCCGCAGTTCAGCCATTCTTGATATTCAGACAGGGTATATAAATATTCTGGCTGTTCTGGTTATCAGGATTTTGGCGTCAATTCTCCAACGTCCAGCGATTTTTCTGTTCACTGAACACTGAAGTAGCAACTCGTGATTATTTGGCTGAAGTCTGAAAGAACTTCTTTAACATGGCTGAATCATTAGTAAGTGTTTTTGTTTTTCCTCGACAGCAGGATAGGGAGGATTTGCAGGGTCTGGTTTTTATTTTTGCCCACACTGTGAATTATTCCATGCTCTCCCCATTTACTTGGCATCTTTCCACAGCACACACCGGTTGGCTGCGAACGAGTTTTTAGAAGCATGCACATGGAAGTGAGCGAGCGTGATGAGTGTATTCGCTGGGTGGCGAATGATGTTGATCGTTTTACACATCACTCTGGAGTGTTTATATAAAAATCAGTGTTGCTTTGGCATTTCTTTGTGAGGAGGCTACAGCTCATGTGTTGCATGTGAAAAACTGCAATATAATTATTCACTAAACCACAACTGTGACTGCTGTCATGAAACTGATTTTACACACACAGCCAAATGTATGTGGACACCCGATCAATCACACTCGTGTGCTTTTTTGAACATACCATTCCAAATTTAGTCCCCCTTTGCTGTTATAATAACCTCCACTCTTCTGGGAAGGCTTTGCACTAGATTTTGGAGCGTGTCTGTGGGGACTTGCCCAGTCAGCCACAAGAGCATTAGTGAGGTCAGGCACTGATGCTGGGTGAGGAGGCCTGGTGCACAGTCAGCTTTCCAGTTCATCCAACACAAAGGTTGAGGTCAGGGCTCTGTGCAGGACACTCGAGTTCTTCTACTCCAACCTCAGCAAACTTCTTCATGGACCTCACCCTTAGGCGGTGGTAGCTCAGTGGCTAAGAAGTTGGGCTACTGATTGGAAGGTCATGAGTTCAAATCCCAGCACTGCCAAGCTTGAGCAAGGCCCTTAACCCTGGGCTGCTCCCCTTGCCCTGCCATTTTCATGTTCATGGTTTGTAGTGTGTGTTCACTACACACAACCCCTAATGGGTGTGCACTAACTTGGATGGGTTAAATGCAGAGTATGGGTTACCATACATTGGCCTTCACATGTCACATTCACATTAGTTCCAGTGATGCTACAGCACACAAAGACATCCTATTCCAACTTTTTGGCAACAGTTTGCTGAAAGTCCACATATGGTTGTGAGGGTCAGGTGTCCACAAACTTTTGTCCATATACATTTACATTTGGCAGACGCCCTTATCCAGAGCGACTTACATTTATTTCATTTACACATCTGAGCAGTTGAGGGTTAAGGGCCTTGCTCAAGGGCCCAACAGTGGCAGCTTAGCGGTGCTGGGATTTGAACTCCCGACCTTCCGATCAGTAGCCCAACGTCTTAACCTGACTGAGCTACCACTGCCACTACCTATATAGTACCTATATATAGTACAATACCTATATAGTATATATTAGAGCCTGCAGCCAGACAGGAAGCTTCTCAGCTATTCTCCTGTCCACCCACGAGCATCCATTAGTCTCAATCTGAGCCAGCATGGGTCAGCTACAATTAAACAATCTCGCCTGGATGGAACACTTGAATCTGAAACTCCTCTAAAAGGAATATAAGTGGTAGAATTAAGCTTCATATGTCCTAAAATGATTGACTTCAAGGTCTTGTGAGTAAATTTTGCCAACTTTCAAATATGTTCCAACATACACATACATATCATATATCATACATATCATAACCAAACAGAGATGTCCTTTTTTAGGAGGACTGAAGTAGTATCTCAGTCTATTCATGTTATTCAGTAAAAGTTCTGCGAGGGTACACCAAGGTTTATGGCATATAAATGGTCCAGTTGTGGTGCGGGAACAGGATGCCAGAAGCGCTCTGAGAGAAAACTCACCCTCAACTTTGACCTTGCCATTGTCTGTGACTTGGACACTGTTGTCCAAAGGAACTGTTTGGGCCGAAAAAGGTGCACCGTGTTTCAAAAAATCCACATGCTCACAGAGGTTTAGCATGAGGTACTGCCCCCTAGTGATGCTTTCGATAATCTGCAAACCTCATCATGTCCAAAAAAGGACTGTTCAAGATGAACAATTCTCAGTTATGTATCTCACTTATAAAAACATAACCCCACATACGCACTAGTTTCCTTTAATAATGTATCATTTAGTATTTTATTGTGTCACTGTACTGTTTATCTTCTGATCTCACTTCCTCCCAGTGCTAGGCAGTGACGGACCAATCGGCGGCTTAAAAGAGAATGTTTATCTTTCTATTCACCCAGGGTATTTATAGGTGATTAATGCTCACAGTGGTCATTCAGCATCATTCCACATGTTTCTGTTCATGTTTAATCTCTTTATTGTTCCTACTCAAAAAAACCCACTCTCTTTGTGCTCTCTCATTCACACACACACACACACACACACTACAGCTGCAGGAAGACGCAGCAGAGTTAGTGAACAACAACAGAGGGTGGACCTTCCTTCCCCTGGATGCTCACCTCCAAGTTATATGTCAGTGTGTCTGTATGTGTGTGAGGCTCTGTGGTTTGTGAGAGCGAGCAAGAGCCTGCTCTGGATGACAACTGAAAAATTGGCATATTCAACTGAATATAACAAGAGCCATGGCAGTTGGCGACCTCCAATATTTGCAATTCTTCAAAATTTCAAAGTAGAATGATTTATTCATTAAGGAAAGACAAAAAGTTCGGCTTCTTTTTAGTACATGATACAGAGATCGGGGGCACGGTGGCTTAGTGAGTAGCACGTTTGTCTCGCATCTCCAGGGTTGGGAATTCCAAACTCGCCTCTGCCCTGTGTGCGTGGAGTTTCCATATTCTCCACATGCTTCAGGGGTTTCCTCCAGGTACTCTGGTTTCCTCCCCCAGTCCAAAGACATGAGTTGTAGGCTGACTGGCATCTCTAAATTAGCCGTAGTGTGTGAATGGGTGTGCAAGTGTGCGTGAGAGTGTGCCTTGTGACGGGTTGGCACCCCATCCAGGGTGTCTCCCGCTTTGTGCCCCGAGTTCCCCAGGATAGGCTCCAAGTTTCCCCGTGACATTTGTAGGATAAGCGGTACGGAAAATGGATGGATGGGTACAGAGATCTTTGAAAGCGCTTTATCTAATACAGTTGGCCAGGACACACAGGTTTAACACATTTAACATTGTTAACACAAATGCTAAAACTCCAAGGCCAGGACAGAACATGAGAACAAATAATAACCCAGAACTTCTTGTTGTGTCTATTAGCATCATTGAGGAGTTATTTGGTAATTCAAGTCTTAGAAATTTAGAGAAAAAAAAATACAATTAGAAATTTTACAATGACTGTCAGATTTCCAGTTCTCATTTTCATCATTTATGATTGTTTATGTAAGGAGTAGCACTTAATTTACACTTTACTACCTCCACTCCGTGCTGGCCCGTATAACACCACCCTGGCACAGGTTATTTTTTGTATAACATCACAGTATGAAGTGCGTTATACCGCTTATACCACAGCGATTTGCCAACTATTATAATTTTTCATTTATTAACGAACAACAGTTTTTCCTTCACCAGCTGTTCTCTCTCGAAGTTTTGACGTTAATAAAGTTAATTGAAGTTAATAATACACAATAAATGCAAATGCAAAGTTTATTGAAGTTAATAATACACAATAAATGCAAATTGTTGTGCTACTGAGAAACCAGAAAGCACAAAGTCCTCTGTCCTGCACACTCCTCTACTGTATGCTGGGAAAGTTACTGACTGTTACAAAGTGCTGACACTTAAGACTTATGCTAATAGAAAACCACCATATCAACAATTACAAGTTTTGTAAGTCTTAGATTATGTGGAGCATCTAGCATTTTTCAAGTCCCTTTGAATGAGCTGTTACTATAGAAACAATAATGTATTAGAACTGTCACATTAATATAAACCTATGAGTTATGTTACCACCACTGTAAGAGCCACGCTGTTAAAGGCTAAGTCTCGATCAGCTCCTTACCTCCCTAGGTCGTGAATAAGTTTACCATGTACACTGGAAGGATTTTACGATTGAGACAGCCCATTAAAATGGCCGACTCCCTTATCAGTGCCTTGACTACTGAACCAGCGAGCTGCTCAACACCACCTGGTTTGAGAATTCAACCGTGCTGTGATATAAAACTGTATAATCTGTTTATATCAGTCCGTACAGGATTTCACAGCGTTGCTTGGGATTGTTGTGGCCAGAAATGGTTGATTTTGCTGCGGCTTTTTAAAAAAATTTGTGATGCAACTTGCGAAGTTTTTTTTTTTTTTTTTGTGGAAAACTACCTGAATTGCCATAATTGCACTCGCACGAAATTGTTTTGCACAGTGATGTTTGTTGGTAAATGAAACCTTTTAGCTGCACTCATGTTCGATGCACGTGAATCAAAGAAGGCTTTGGCTGAACGCGCGTTGTGATGAAGGAACCTGCGGAAAATCTACGGTAATTTTGAAAGATCGCAAGCTCCTCCGAATATTGCGGACTTTGCTTGATATTGAATTAATTTCTGGAGGGACTGTTATATAATTGTAAAATAACCCCGTGAAGGGTTCCTAATTGAACACGCATAGTATGTTAACTTTCACCTGTGACACACCAGATGTGACTCAGGTTTAGACTTTAGGTGATCAGTCCAGCGATAGCTGTTCTTCCTGCAATCTGGGGTTCATCGCTCTTAAAAAACATGATCTTGGCCAGCTTTAAGCTCATCTCTTTTATACTGCAAGGTGAAAAACGATGTTCAGTCTGTGCAATACGAACCAGGGTTGGGAAACAAGCTTATATTGTTTCCCACATTTACTTAAAATCTAATTCTTCTGTATTGCATATCATGCTGATCGGATTAGCGTGTAAAGTCCTCACGGAGTTATCTGAATTCAACAGTAAGAAATAATGCAGGCCGATCCTGAGGAACAACACCTCACAGATCACCTCGCAAAGTTTGTTTTAATATAGTGCAAGGCATTTCAAAATCTCAACCTAAGAGCAATATATTTAGTACGATGGCGTTTTAGTGCCACGTAAAAAAAAATGTTTAAAAAATTAGGATTACGGGAATAAAGTCGTAATAGTTTTAGAATAAAGTCAAAATTATGAGAATAAAGTCGTAGCGTTGTGAGATTAAAGTCGTAATATTTTGAGAATGAAGTCAAAATTACACCGCGGTAAAGTTGGTTTTATAGTCATTCATTTATACCTAAATCAGTAAACATTTAGGGTTTAATGGATTGTACAGTGTTACTTTGATATCTTCAGTGTTCCTGCTGTATTGTATATGTAAGGAATAACTGACGCTTCGCTGTGTGCGTTATTTTCTAATAATTTGACGGACCAGAGTCAATTATTCCGCTTATACCACAGTTACACCACCTCAAGACATTGTTCAGATGTTTTATTTCAAGACATTTGTCAGGTTTTTGTCCTTAAAACGCTCTTATGTGTGGAACTATTTTATTACGCATCACATCTCAAATCATTGATATGCAGTTCACAGGGTTTTTTTTTTTTTCATTTGATGCTGATAATATAAAAATTGAACAAATAAATAAATATCGATCTTGTTCACAGGATTTTTGGTTGTTTATTACTGCAGAAAATACAACGAATAAAGAAATATTGCTACTTGTTCACCGGCTTTTCTGTCTCATTACTGCAATCACACGTGCTCTCTCGCGCTCGCTTTTTTTTCTTGCTCGCACAAGCCACCGCTTCGCCCCGTGGCCGCATTACCACCTCGGGTTGCGCATTTATTTTCTAATATTTCAACGTCCCATCGTCAATTATTTCGGACTTATTTCTGGGAAAATCGAAACTGTCTGTCATTCTGTTTGTTGTTAGGTCTGTGTGCTGTGGTGGACAGTAGGCTAACTTTTCCGTTATTTCAGTTAACTTGGCGAAGTGATATGGAACTATTTTATCTGTGCGTTTACTGAAAAATAATTGCACGCCTCAGAACGTATGTCAGCCAATCAGAATCGAGAATTCAACAGCGCCGTGGTATAAAGGTAGTGTATAAAAGCGTTAAATTAGATATTATTGTGTTAACTGTATGTGTTTAGCATCTCACTATCTTTTTTTTTTTTTTTTTACAATTTTTTACTTTTTTTTTTTTTTTTGCTACAGCCTACAAGGACAGTACAATTCATTAAGTAGCCTGTGCTCTGGGAACCAGGATGCTGTCCATGTTTAAAACTCAAGATAACGGTCATTTTAAAGTACTTCATCTCACACGTTCTTACCTTCCACGAATCTGTTAACGGTCACTCCCCTCATGTCTCCTCCGTCGCTGTCAGTTTTCATCTTCTCTTCAGTTTTGGAAATGGGTTTTTTTTTTTCTACAACGAAATGTTCCAAAAAAGGAAAGGGTTTTCCTTCCAATCTTTCCTCAAAACATCCTCTCGACAAACATTTAACAGCCCTCCGCTTCTCCTAACCTCTACCCCTCAGTGCGCGCACAGTGAGAGCGCGCGCGGGTGTTCCGCAGGTGTGTGTGACAGCACGCGCCCCCCCGAGTGCAAGGCGAACAAAGGCTGTGTCTCAAACCACATTCTACTACACAGGAAAGTGCAGGCAGCAGTAAACTGACTAGCGCTAAATGCACAATGCACTTGTTAGTAGGTTAGAACGCGATTGTGGACAAAGCCTTTGGCTCTGACCAGTCTAGACGAGGTGACAAACTGAATGCGCTCAATATTAATTTTGCTGATGGGATAAAAAAAAAAAAAACAATCTGAATTGAGAAAACGGTACTATAGTTACACGGTGTCGAGTTGTTTCACCTGCCAGAGGGTCAATAAAAAGAAAAAAAAAAAGTCTGAATATCAACCAATCAACTACACTGTTATTTTAATGGTGATGGACACCAATCAGCCATAACATTAAAACCACCTACCTAATATTGTGTGGGTTCCCCTTGTGCCGCCAAAACAGCTCTGACTCATTGAGGCATGGACTCCACAATACCTCTGAAGGTGTGCTGTGGTATCTGGCACCAAGATGTTAGCAGCAGATCCTTTAAGTCCTGTAAGTTGCGAGGTGGGGCCTCCATGGATCGGACTTGTTTGTCCAGCACATCCCACAGACGCTCGATCGGATTGAGATCTGGGGAATTTGGAGGCCGAATCAGCACCTTCAACTCTTTGTAATGTTCCTAAAATAAATTCCTGAACATTTTTTGCAGTGTGGCAGGGCGCATTATCCTGCTGAAAGAGGTCACTGCCGTTAGGAAATACCGCTGCCATGAAGAGCTGTACTTGGTCTGCAAGAATGTTTAGGTAATTGGTGTATGTCAAGGAACATCTACATGAATGCCAGGACCCAAGGAACATTGCCCAGAGCATCACACTGCCTCTGCCGGCTTGCCATCTTCCCATCTTCCCATAGTGCATCCTGATGCCATCTCTTCGCCAGGTAAGTGACATACAGAAAACAAAAAATTTTTCTTGTTGCTGTCACATCCACCCTGTCTATCACTGGGCCCCTATTTGTCTCCAGATGATGCCAGATACTAATTTACATATTCCTTGTATCGCTATAGTCATTTGGATATCAAAACATGTTACATGAAGAAAGAAGATTTTCTAATGACACTTAGAATGGAACAGAATAGAATAGAGCACAACAAATGAACTATTTATGTACTTAGAAAACAGACTCAAACAAATTTACAAAGAAATGTACAAAATGCTCAGTCAGGCTTTACACACTGGTGGTGAGTCATCTGACATACTCAAAAAACCAGCTATGATGGGAACTGGAGAGCCATATAGAGTGCAGGACAGGATTATTGGCAACATTTGCATAATGATCAGTTATTGTTTCATCATATAGCTAGATAGTAAGATAAAGCACTCATTTTGCATGAACCACCTGTATGAAATGTTAGATAACTGCAGCACATAGGGCTTATATATTAGCTAATGAGTTAGCGCTCAGCACTTCTCTCAGGACAGTTGGTCACACAGGGCAGTACGATTACACGAAGCTCATTTATCTCCTGGTTTCATGACATTAAATAATGAATCAGCATATTTCTGCTCAGGTTTGAAACAGCACAAGGTTACAAAAGACTGATTTCAAAGCAGATGTCTGCTTGCATTGAAATGTAATGCTTCTCCCTTCATTGAACAAGATATTAGCTAGCTAATTCACCAGTGTAAGTGAAGATGAGTCAATTAATGATGTGTTGTTCATGAATAAGTTGACTCTGAGCTAGTTCTTTCAGGTGAACATGAGTCGACTCTCATGTCTAAAGAGCCATAATACCTTTTGGCTGAAAAATTCATCAGTATTCAGTGCTCCTGATTCTCTAATGCCTTTAATCACACACAGTGTAGCCATGACCACAGTGCATCAAGTGAGTCTTATCAACATCTAATTTGTTTGGCACAATATAAGTATGTAGGTGGTTTTAATGTTAAATTAACAGTGTGGTGATATTCTGACATATTTTTCTTTTTTGGTAGGTCAAACAACACGACACCATGTACTGTAAATATATGACACAGCAGCACAATAATATGTTGAGGAATGAACAAGAAGGCTATTTTTTGAGATCCCGTTGTAGTTCAGCATCCTGCATAGGTTTGTAAGGAAGGGATTCCAGCAAAACGGGGGATCCAGATTGTGGTGGATGGAGGCACCATGCTCCTTTTAGAAAGTCATTAATAAGCATATGATACCCTAGAGCGATGACATCCACACTACTGTGGGATGTGCAGGATGACTGTGACATACACGTTTTAGATGGGAACGTGTTACTGCCTTACAGTCCCAGAAGAAAATTTAGTATTTTGGGAATTGAGCAATGTACCAGATCCAGCTGAAGAGGTGAACATCATTCACAGAACAAGTTACAAATAAGGCCATACAAGGTATGTATGCTAGGGGCCCTTGTGTTTAGAAGTGGTTCCTGGACTGCTAGATTGCAGTTCTCAGCTAGTTATTCAGTCCAAGGGGCTTGCCCCACAGACGCAGGTGACTGGATAAGAGTGCCAAAGCAGCGGAAGAGGACACAGGGTATTCCAGCCACTAACAAAAGCAGTAGTGGAAGCCAAGGTCTTGCCAGCCAGGTCAGGGTCATGAGCAGGACTTATGCAGTGTGGGAAGAATTGGTGGTAAAGGAGGAAACGCATATATTACATAAAGTTGTATGCAAATGTTTGGGCACCCCTGGACAAATCATGTTTTTTGTTGATTTTTGAAGTGAACATAAGTAAACACAACCTCTGCGGCAAACTGTTGAAAAATAACATTAATAGTGGGGAAATTAACATTCCAGCAGTTTAATGTGTTATGACCATACAACCTCCCCCTCCATACCCCTGTGGCACCACACTGCTCCCTAGCTTCTAAGAGAGGCATCTGTGGTGATTGTCTCTCTCCAAAAGGTCACCCCTCCCAAGTGGATTCCTTTACTTAATACTGGGCTACATCTAAAGTCTTTGGGCTTCTCTCACTGGGAGAGACACCTGTCTCTAGCCTTTGGGGTCCAACCGAAGGTTAATAAGCTACTCCTAAAAAGTTTGTAGCTCCAGCAAGCCAAAAGGAATCACTGATCCACAGATGCCAATACCACACATGGTAGCCTAGTTGAATTTGATTTTGCAAGCATAAAATACGCCACACATTGGGCTGATGAGCCTAATATCCATCTTGATGCCACTAGCCAACAGGGGAGACAGGGCCACTTGCGTACATGTTGAAAACACAGATTCTAAATCTGATTTGAAAGATTCTTATAAAGGAATCAGTTCTGATATTGGGTCATTATGCAAAAAGACACCAGGCTTGCACTGCTAAGCAGATCCAGGGCAAATACAGTACTATATTTGGTCCTAATATGGTGAAGTGTAAATTTATTGTCTGGGTTGTATAGGAAAAGTATTTCAACTCCTCTGTTAAATGGTACCTGGACCAGTCAGGGAAACACTGATCTAGAATGATGCTGTCTTTTCAGATGAGCCCCTTTTTGTCATAAAAACTGTTATTGCCTGGTTTCTACATAACTACTTGCACTACACAAGACAATTTTGAAATGTTTTGAAATGGCAATGTAGCTTATTTTAAATCAGAAAGAATGGCTGAATGTAGCACTTAAAAGGGGCTTAAACAAAGAATTTGATATTAAGCCTTTTATCATGTTCTAAGCTTATACTGTACAATGTGAAATTCTGTTATTTCCTACCAGGACATTGTCCTTTTTATGTATTTCATGAATTTTCACTGTGATTTAAGGTTAGTCTACTTGCCTGTTGAGTTACTGCACCATGGCAGTGCCTAAATAGTACACAGGCCAGAGTGCCTGCCCAGGTTATTTTCAAGATACTTTCTGATCCAACAGAAAAGGTATACTCCCCATTCTGGACCTGGATTTTCTTAAAACAATTGCCATTCCATCAATTGTTCTGTCAACAAACACTGATCTGAAAGATGCATTCCCACATTTAAACTGGTGTGGAATACAGGCAATTCCTCTGCTTTTCACATCAGCAGAGTGAAGTACCCTTCCCTTGGGGTTAGCTGTGGCACCCAAGACGTCTCGGAGCCCCAGCTGCAATGCCGTGATCTCTTATCGGGAATATCGGCTGAGGGAAGCCCTGCAGCAGGTGATGAGCCAGCCAATTTTGTCCTAATCTTGCAGATTGTTCAATGGTATGCTTTTATTTGCTACCCCAGTAGTAAAAATTGGGATTGTTGCATCACAGATTGATCTGAATGTCAACACTATTAGCTATTTCACAAAATCAGTAGTATTTAGGGGGAGGGGTTAATCCAACATATCAGCATCCTCGAATTTGAAGCTATGTGGCTAGTGCTACAACATTTTCAGGACCCCCGTTAGGCGTGCACTGACAACACCATGGTAATGTTTTACATCAACTACCAAGGGCCACAAAATTGCAAATGATGTTAAGGTGAGAAAGAGTGCTCCAGAATTAAACAGACACACGATATGCACTGTCTACCTATCAGGCTGATGAAGTCAGATACTGGATACGCTCTCTTTTAGCAGTTCTGTGCACAGGTAACTGCACATTTTCAAGGAGGTAGATCAGCTAATGTGGAAAACAGAAGAATGGATGTCTGACAAGGCAGGCTGTGCTAACTACACTTGGCATCATGAGCAAATCACATAGGTGGAGAGTCATCCCATTTCCTGGCCTAGGTGTTCCGCTGCCAGGAGTGAAGTGTCAATCAGCTCCCTCACAGAGTGAGTATTTGTTTTAACGCCAGCAATATAATAACTAACATATTGCCAATGTATACCTTACACAGTGTAATATCATAAGCTCTCACTAGCCCATCAACCATACATCAGTGCTCTAGTAGCATACATCTGGGCATAGAGCTGGGAGGGGAGGTATCAAGATTAGGGATGTGTTCCAGGCTGACCTCCTTGTGGTCATATAGCTCAAACGTGCCCCACAAAACCCAGGCATGGTTGAACTGTCAGTCCTTTAAAGTTCTTGATAAAATCCTTGCACTGTGGCATAATGAAATCCATTGCAACCAGCATTGTGTGAAAGAGCATGTTTAGTGCCACAGGTTGCATGTCACTTGGACTGCCACCATTTTGAGTATGTCTGTCACAGATATTTTATTATTTTATTAAATGTGAACGCTCAGAGGAAATGGCGCTAAGGAAAACCAACCCAAGAGGAAAAATGAGAGGTGAGTGCCACCACAGAGTAACAACATCGAGCAGTAGTATCTGAATGAAGCTAACAAGGTTGTGAGTGAAGCTAACAAGGTTAACAATGCTATTGATGGGAACACGTTCTTAACCACCTGTTAAATCTGTTGGAGGACAGGATACCTGTAGTACCGACCATAGTCATAATTTGTTTTACAGAACGCTCCATATGGTGTATGTGCACAAGAAGGCATCACTGTCCCTGGATCAGTCAGATGAAAGAGAGGATGAGCCAGAGGATGAGTGTAACATAGACGGGACCTACTCATGTAGGGTCATGGTCACAGAGTTGGTGACTTTGCTATTAATACTTGGCAAGGACACCAGTGCACCTCAGTACTCAACTAATTCCAAAAGAAACCATCCTGACCATCTTCTACTCAATCATAGCGCATACAGTAGGCAACTTTCTCTACCAGAGAAAGCACTAAAAGATTAGTTAGGTTTATTTTGGGTTGGATATATAGCCATATCATTACATAATAAAATAAGATGTTATTATATATGCTTGCAGCCAATAAATAGTAGTCATTAAGGGCCGTATTCAGTTGAGTTAAGCGTACTCAGTGGTGATTTAGTACTGAAATTGTACACATCTGTATTCAGGCCTCAGCTGTAATTTCATGTTATTGGTTTGTAAATACACAAAAAGACTATAGAATGCCATCTGAGACCACTATTAAATGTATAACACTATTAATTAATTAATAGTATCAGCTGTTTAAAGCCAATGAAAAGTTATTGGAGGAGACCACATTTTAATCAGAGACATAGGACATTGAGGACTGAATATTTTATGGATCAATTCTAAATAAATTCTAAAAGCTGTAGTTGTGTGCAAAATAATAGGATGTGCTGGATCAAATGCTATTTTACAAGCTGCCAAACAATGAGGGAGCCATATTGCTAAATTAAACCAAATTTGCAGTTATTAATGTGATAATTACTACTAGGATTATTCAGGAAGCAAAATTTTGACAATATACCTGACTGCTATGAGATGTCTATTTCAGTGCTTGCCATCTTATTCATATATACTCAGCATCAAAAGAAACTAATAGGTTCTAAAAGACATATTTCAATATAATTTTATTGGTAATAAGCTAATGTTTTGGTTGTTTTGATTGCTCTGAGGTCCAGGTAAGTTTGTTGACTCTTTAATTGGCCAGGTCACGCCTCGTTAGCTCTGTCTGATTGAGTGAGGTTATTTGAGCTTAAGGCTGATTTCTGTCCTAACATTTAATGACACCTGAAAGATTTCACTCTGGTGACAATTGTTGACGATTTCTGAGGTGAAAAACATTGAAAGAAAATTGATGCCAAGGTTGACGAATGAACTACGGGCAATTGGTATGCTGGAGTCCGGTGTCAGTCAGACTGTTGTTGTACAAAGACTTGGCTGTAGTCAAGGTGCAGTATCCAATCTTGTGAGACCATATGCTCAAACTGGTACAATAAGAGATCGACCAAGATCTGGGAGACCATGTGTAACCACTGCTTGACAGGATAGGTGGATAGTGTTGCAGCATCTCAGAGACCGCTTCCGTCATGCAACCCAGACTGCTGCAGAAACTGCTGGAAGGAACAACCCCAGAATAAGCAGTTCAACTGTACGTAGGCATCTGGCAACTCACCAGCTGCAGGCAAGACGGCCATACAGAGGCCCTATACTCAGTGCCACTCACCGTCACAACAGATGGTGAGGTGAGAGGTGGTGTCAGCAACACCACAGGTGGACTCGCGTCCAGTGGGGACAAGTCCTTTTATCTGACGAGTCCAAATTTTGTCTTGATACCGTTGATGGTCGGGAAAGAGTGTGGCACAGACGAGGTGAGCAATTCAGACAATGTTGCATACGTCAGTGGAACCGATGGGGTGGTGCAAGTGTAATGGTCTGGGCAGGAATTACAGCTCGTTACAGGACACCATTGATCATTGTCAGTGGAACTCTTACTGCCAGACGTTATGTTGATGAGATGCTCAGACCACATCTCTTGCAGTTTTTGCAAGAGCACAATGACGTCACAATATTCCAGCAAGATAATGCACGACCTCATCTGACTAGACAGTTCCTGGAGGCTCACAATGTGCAGGTCATGCAATGGATGCCGTATTCACCTGACTTGAACCCGATTGCACATGTTTGGGATGAATTGGGATGACGTCTTGCTGCCAGACAACCAAGACCCATCAACAGGCAGATGCTTGCACAAGCTTTGCAGCAGGAATGGGCACAAATACCGCAACAGCGCACCCAAAACCTGGTTTACAGTATGCGACAGCGGTGCTTGTCCTGCATTGCAAGTCATGGTGGTCACACCCGTTACTGAGAACAGTTCGTGAGCTGTTGTGGTGGAGTTTATCCATGCTGATTCTTGTTAACTTGGGACAATAAAGCTCCTTGAACTGTTTTTCCAAGTTGTTTTGTGTATTTTATCTTCAGATCATTTTTAGGAAGTGTCTGAAAATATTATTAGTTTCTTTTGATGCTGAGTTTATCATCGTATTAGTCTTTTTAATTTTATATTTGACAACAAAGAAAAAAGCTACTTCCTTCTTCAGTCCACATTTTCTATCCCGGATCTTCAGTTTCTTTTTTGGGGGAGATTAAAGGCAAGTGCTTGTGTTTAAAGGCAGTGGTCTAGATGCTACTGAACAACCCAATCTCCAGGTGATTTGCATATTCTGCATGCGTAGCCCATCTCTGAATTTGAGTAGCAGTGTCCCTAAGTGACCACTTGTTTCTTAAGGGACTTTTCATCTTATCTAGCTTATGACACCATGTGTGTACTGACAAGTTTACTAAAATAATAGACCTGGTTTAAGCATACGGACAGTATCGAGGCCTTATAATATATATGTGTGTGTGTGTGTGTGTGTGTGTGTGTGTGTGTGTGTTTGTTTTATATGTATATATATAAAATACAGTGCTGTGCAAGTTTTAGGCAGGTGTGAAAAAATGCTATAAAGTAAGAATGCTTTCAAAAATATACGTTAATAGTTTATATTTATCAATTAACAAAATACAAAGTGAGTGAACAGAAGAAAAATCTACATCAAATCAATATTTGGTGTGACCACCTTTTGCCTTCAAAACAGCATCAATTCATCAGTTCTTCTAGGTACCTTTGCACACAGTTTTTGAAGGAACTCAGCAGGTAGGTTGGCTTGGATTACTAACCACAGTTCTTGTGTGGATTTAGGCAGCCTTAGTTGCTTCCCTCTCTTCATGTAATCCCAGACAGACTTGATGATGTTGAGATCAGGGCTCTGTGGGGGCCATACCATCACTTCCAGGAATCCTTGTTCTTCTTTATGCTGAAAATAGTTCTTAATGACTTTCACTCTATGTTTGGGGTTGTTGTGATGGTGCAGAATAAATTTGGGGCCAATCAGATGCCTCCCTGATGGTGTTGCATGATGGATAATTATCTGCCTGTACTTCTCAGCATTGAGGAAACCATTAATTCTGACCAAATCCCCAACTCCATTTGCAGAAATGCAGCCCCAAACTTGCAAGGAACCTCCACCATGCTTCACTGTTGCCTGCAGACACTAATTCATGTACCGCTCTCCAGCCCTTCGACAAACAAACTGCCTTCTGCTACAGCCAAATATGTCAAAATTTGATTCATCAGTCCAGAGCACCTGCTGCCATTTTTCTGCACCCCAGTTCCCGTGTTTTCGTGCATAGGTGAGTCGCTTGGACCTGTTTCCACGTCGGAGGTATGGCTTTTTGGCCGCAAGTCTTCCATGAGGGCCGCTTCTGACCAGACTTCTCCAGACAGTAGATGGGTGTACCAGTGTCCCAGTGTTTTCTGCCAGGTCTGAGCTGATGGCACTGCTGGACATCTTCTGATTGCGAAGTATACAGGCCTGTGCAAAACTTTTTGCACAGTTTTGCAAAATTTTTTTTAGTACAAATTTTTTTATAGATTTTTTATTTTATTTTATGACTTCTAAATAATCAAGTCAGTACAAAAACATTTTAGATTCCCAAACATTAGTTTTCTAGCACAAAATTAAATGTTACAGGAAAAATGTTTGTATGTCATTAAAGAAAGCAGCATATTACGTAACAGACACTTTTCAGACAAAAAAACACAATGAAGGCTGCTGGGTTTTGCTGCAAAAATAAGAAGCGAGTGCGAAAGTCAAAGTCTCCAGAAGAACTGTGTCTGGTTCTGCAAGATGCTCAATAAAACTTACCAGCTCATTTCCTTATAAAACTGCACTAATTGTACCGGAGACCATTTTTATTTTTTTTTGTCACACCAAGTATTGACTTTCTACTACATGAATCATATTAATAACCAGGTTTTCCTGGAGTGCAGACAAAATTACCTAGTGATTGATTATTTTCCGAGTAGACATGCACATAGCCACATTTATAAATATACAGACCACAAAGATGTTCAAAACCTCTCCAGTGTACAAAAGTTACCCCACAAAGCATGCAATGGCATACAATGGTATAATATGAAAGAGCTTGTGTGTAGGATACAGAACAGGGGTAGGCGAATGTAATGCAAGAGTAGAAAGGGAAAAGTAAACAGACCCCTCACTGAGGCCATATTGGCAAGCAGTTGGTGGGTAATTTGTTCAGTGGTAATTTGGCCTTCTAGAGTGTTGTATGTGAGAAGACCCTTGAGGACCCCAGCCTGACTAACATAGTCACTGAGGACAGTGTTTAAGAGTAGAAGCTATGTATAGAAATAAGAACTGATATGTTTTCATGCACATAGATACAGTATCCGTCAAGGTCATGATTATTCTGGGTATTAGTGATTAGATGCAGATAACGTTTCAGAAGAAACAAAATTCATTGTTCTTGTGTTAAGTGGGTTTGTTTACTCAGACCTGCCTGCACTGTCTTGGCTCACTTTTTACATTTTGCTTTCTGCACACAGAATATTTTACAATGCATTAAAGACAAATACCTACTGCAATCATATGTTTGTGTGCACATTTCTTTACACTCTTATCTTTAACATGCCGCCCTTGTCACCCTTTCCAACATTTACTAACACCCCCTCCTTCCGACACTTTCCCTTTTCGCTCATTGGCTCTTCTGTTAAGCCCAAATATATTTTTAGGCTGTTATTCTTTCTGAGGGGTGGATACGGCAAGTGAGGGGATGGATATATACAGAACCCCCCTACAACAGAGAACAAAAGTTGTGAATGTTATTCATCTCTCTGTTCAATTGGCAATTGAGGATTAATATACCTGTAGGCTATCCTGGAGAGAACAACTAATTCAAAGTAAGATTCTGAGCTTACCTGAAAATGTTTTTGTGTTTTTCTATGTTTTTTTGAAGTGCATTGCATCATTTCTATGCTTTACCAAAAGTGTTCAATAAAATGTTTTACGCAGCTGTTCGAATATATCTAGCTAACCTAACTTCAGAAACTCTATGCATTTATGTGCATTCAAACAGCAAGATGACAGATGTCATGGTTCAGAAGGTCTCCTTCCCTTTTTCTTGCTCACCGTGCCACACACAAGCTGATGAACAGCCAGTCATAGAGCAGAGATCTCACCAAGACATCGAACGACTGGAGCAAGGAACACTAAAAGCAGCAAAGGACCCAAATAATAACCCAAACCAAAACAACTCAAAGCTGGAGTATGAGGACACAGCGTCTGCATTCAAGGTCAGAGAAGCACAAGCTCCCAGCACAGACCCTGACCTCCAGAACACCGATATGGTCTACTCTGCAAATGGCAATCCCCATCCAGAGCCTGCAGTAAGCACAAATGATACCATTAAAACCTATCTGACTTCTGATAAACAGGACAGGGATTCATCATCAGTGGAGAGCAGCAAGTCTAAAGGCAAGGGTTCCTACAAGACTGTGTTTGAGAAATGGGCAAGCCTGCAATATGAAGAACAACGGCCTAGTACAAAGCGCCAGCTCTCTGCAGAGAGTGCAGCAAAGTGTGTGACTGTAAGGAAGAGGAGCACAGTGGCAAGCAATAAAGAAGAGCCAGCAAAGCCTCTCTCACACACCAATCCTGGCACACAGCCCAGGAAAGCTGGTCTACCCATACGCTCCTCCTGTCAGAGGCAGCCAAGAAGACAGCTGTTCAGCAGCACTGGGGTCTTCCACAAAGTGGACAAACACGTAATTAGCAAAGGGAGGGAGGTAACACACACACGCACACACACACACACACAATAGAAAGCCATCAAGATATTTCTTAATAATGTCTGGTAGCTGAATGCTAGTGTTGAATACATTAAACTATGTTTTTCAGGACATTGTAATATTGTTGTATTTGAACTATGACCATACAGAAAATTTCACGATGTGATGGTACACAGTATACACCGAGTTGCCAGTTTAGTGGCACCTACCTTGTTGCTACATTCATCTGCCATTTTCGCAGGTCCACCTATCATATAAATACAGTTTTTAGCTCTATAATTATAGTAGCCATTTCACTGGCTACACACTTCATGTGCTACACGCATACAGAAACACCTTAAGATCATCACTGACCAGAAATTACTTGTATGGTGGACCACTGATATGGTAGTAGCTTGTGGTTGCACAGTATCGTTTGCAGCGCTGCTACTGGGTTTTTTTGTTTTTTTTTTAAATTGTGTACATTTACTGGTCTCTTTATTAAACACACCTCATGTGTATCTAGGATAAAGCCAGACACTGATGCCACAGTATGCACTAGCAATGCCTTTATTTATTTTTCCCATGAACAAATTCAAAGTATGAATTATAATTTCATCATCATTAACTAATATTTCATCATCATTTACCACTTTATCATGGTCAGGGTCTCTGGGGTTCCAGAGATGCAAGGCGGGATCATTCACCCATGATGGATGGGACACTAATTCACACCTAGGTGCAATTTAGCATGGGCAATCTGCCTACCTGCATGTTTTTGGATAATGGGGAAAAAACTCTGAGTACTTTAAGTAAACACTGGGAAAACCCAATCTGCCACCATATCTAACTATATAGCGACCAATACTACTACATGACTGGAGCGATTAGAATCGTTATATCCAATATACTGAATTAATTTCACTCTAAATCATGAACCTATGTACTAGATCCACTACCTATGCATTTTCTTAAGGAAATACTACTAGATAAACTCCTCCCTTAGCACTGGCCAATATCTTGGAGGTTGTACCTCAGCAGCTGAAATCATATACATAAAATATTTCGGTCAGGATTTAGGCCTCATCACAGTACTGAGACAGCATTGGTTAAAGTAGTAAATTACCTTTATTGGTCCCTGATCAGGGTTGTGTCTCTATGATGTCACAAGATGTTGAGTTTTTTCATCTCTAGATCAAACATTTTGTTGGGGCTTAGGGTTCGTCTCAGATCTGAGCATTATCAATTTGTAAACATCAATGGTGATATCTCTATTCATACAAAAGTTTGGTGTTCCACAAGGCTCTGTTCTAACCACCGCTTTTTTCAATATATGCTACCTCTGGGTACAATTATTTCTGAATATTCATAAACATAAACTTTCCCTGCTATACTAATGACATGCAGTTGTATGTTTCAGCAAACCTGATGAGACCCACCAGCTTAATAATTTTCAGGAATGTGTAAAGGACATTAGATGCTGAGTAACTTCCTCCTACTTCATTTTGACAGACAGAAGTTTACTAGTGCCACAGGCATCTAGAAGTAGTTTTTTTTGTTGTTGTTGTTTTTTAATTATGTAGTAACACTTGATGACCTTTCAGTTACATCATGCACAGCAGGGAAAGATCTTGGTGTGTTTATTGAATCCAGCCTCTCATTTGAAGCTCATGTAGATGATATTACAAGTATAGTCTTTTTCCATCTCAAACAACTCATGCTCTTATTATCTCTAGGTTGGACTATTGCAATGCTTTGCTGTCTGAATCTTCCAGTAGGTGCATATCTAAATATATGCATATATTGTGTTCGTATAGAACATTTGGTCAATTATGATCTGCCACATCTGCTTCAGTCAAAAGGCACAGGTATTTCCTTGTTAAATAGCTTTTTTTTTTCTTAAGCAAAGGTCCAAGATCATGACATAGACAGTTTCTGTAAACTGGGATGTTTTGATGCTGTTTCCTCCCACACTCTCTAATGCGATCTCTCAGGTTTGTGGACGGTGAAGTGGCCAGACACTGATGTTCCACAGTGCCCTTGTGTATGTGATATCTTCTGGCCCTCCCTTTTAGTTGTGCTGTGATAGCTAGACCTTACAGAGTTTCTACTTGGATTTACACTTACCAAAAAAGTTTATGCCTTAGACTCATGTTCTTGCTGCAGTGAATAATCTGACTTGGCTACCACAGACTTACACTTCTTAAGATCTCCTGATTATAAATACTGCACATCCCAGGACTCTATTCATGATATGATCACACCAAACATTCCTTCAACGTGTATAGTACTGTTTGCCTTTCTTTTATGTAAATGTTTACCATAATTCCCACTTTTTCTTTTAAGTCTCCAGGTTTCTTTCTCATGTAATCTTGGAGAGTTATTCCTCACTGTTTCCTCTTGGCCATTCATTAAGATCTAGATCTACATCCAGATTTCTGTGACAATGTCTACTGTTATAAAATAAAATCTAATGTATTTAAATTGTGTTTAGTTTTGTGTTCAGTTTTGATTTGTGCTCAAGTCTGTTTAGAGAATATAGCTAGTTATTTCCATACACAGCTTGTTTTAATCATCCTTTTGCTCATCATCAGTACTCAGTTTCCGACCACGGCACTGCTGTTGGCTGAATATTTTTCACTATTGAACTCTTCTCAACCCAGTGCTGTTGTGCCCGATACACTTATCCCAGCATTGCACACGCTAACATGCCACTATCATGACAGTGTCACTGCTGTGCTAAGAATGCTCCACCACCAAAATAATATCTGGTCAGTAGAGGTACTATGGTGGTCCCTTACTGTTACTGTTGACCTACAAAATGCACCTTAAGTGTAGGTACACCTGATGATGAGGGTGGAAAATACTTCAGTAATTGTACTTCATTACCCTACTCAAGTATAATTTTACTTGAGTGTTATTGAAATTGACTACTTGTACTCTTACCTTAAAATCATTTGCAAGAAAAAATGCTTTTTTTTTTTTGGTCATTTTTCTACGTTTTTATTTATACCTTCAAAGTACTCCACAAAGGATTCTTTTTTTCATCCAGCCAAAGAATGTATGCTATATATATCAATCTAATGGGCCTGGTTTAGCATCCACAGTCTTTTCAGTTTAGAATGTAGAAAAAAAACTATCAAGAATTGTACCAATTCATAATCTGCAGTGACCTTCTCATGCTACACAATTTAGTTGACAATATAGATATTCATGTGCGTCTGAAGATGCATAAGCCACTAGAACCTAGTGCAGATGAGCTGCTCCTGGCCCTACCTCAGTGTTTCAATATGCTGGAGAAAGCAAAGACTTGTATAAAATGAGGTGTCTCCTTTGCCTCCCAAGAAGGCATGAATGCCATCTAATTTGAAAACTCATGTTGAGGTATGTTTAGCTAATTTAGCTAAACATAACATGGCTATATTGAACAAATTTTGCCTGTTTTCTCTGCTAATGAGGGTTTAACCAGCATTGATTCCAGAAACTTTACATAATTGGCTAGGGAGTAGGTTAAATTCTAGCTAACAGTACATTTTGGTTATTTACATGATATTTCACTTCTGATTAATTCATCAGCGAACTATGTCACGTTAACCATGCATATGACCAGCAAACGTACAGAGACTGTTCATGCAAAACAGCATAGTTGCTTTAAAATGATAATCCTTTTCTAACAGTTTTAGATACATAATAAAGGTAACTTTATACATGAAAACAAAACATTTACTTTTAAAAAAAAACTTCAGTACGTTTAAAAGTAGCAACTTTGTTTTGTTTTACTTTGTCTTGAGTAAATTTTTAGCTGGATACTTCCACTTTTAATTGAGTAAGCTTTTGACACATTGTCTATACTTTGTATATTCTCTCAGTACATTTTCCACCCCTGCCTGGCAATGTGTGTAGCTACATAAAACAATGTGTACTGCCAACTCGGTGAAAGCATTCATAATTGTATACATATCAAAATATCAAGTGATTCATATAAACAGTGGCATTCCAAAACTTGACGGTTTTCTTCCTCCACGTTAGATTCGCCAGGATAAGACAGAAAGACAGAGGCGTGTCTAGTTTTACTTTTATTTCTAGGTAGAATTTCTGAACAGCGCAGTGAAATAAGTTTTAATATTATTGTCTAATTAATCAATATAATGATACATGATCTCAGTTTTTATGTGTATTTCAGCTGAAAGAGCAGAGAGTGTTCTCACCTCAGAGCATTGCTTGCATAATTACACAGGGGGCCAGAAATGAGTTAGAAAAAATCAGGGCCATATGGGTCTGGCTCTGCCATAATATTGGTAAGTACATACACACACATTCACTGAAACAGCAAGAGAATCTAAACACTAAATGAACTGGTGAAACAGAGTTGCAATTTTTTTTTTTCTTAAATGGAGTAAACACTGCATGTAGTAAGCACAAATACGGTAATATGTAGAAAAATGTATGATGCATGGTGCTCTATGAATATATTGCGTGTGTGTGTGTGTGTGTGCGTGCGTGTAGAATATGATTTGGATGGGTACCTGGGTCTTTCCCCAAAGCTCAGCACCCCAGAGGAAGTCATTAAGGCGGGTCGAGGAGTATGCAGCGGATTTTCCAGCATCTGTTTTGAGATGTGCAGGTGACTGCCAGCGTGAAGGATGTTGGGAGCAGTGTACCATTATACCATAAATATTTAGAGTTTACCTGAAGTATAGTGTGAGCTGTACTTGTTTTCTCTCTGTGTCCTGTAGGGAAGTTGGTATTCAGTGTGAGGAGGTGAGTGGGTACAGTAAAGGCATTGGGCATTGGCCTGGGCACAGGCTGGCAGATAAGCCTTCTGACCACATGTGGAATGCCGTGTGGGTGAAGGGGCAGTGGGGGCTTCTGGACGCCTGTTGGGGGGCTGGCACTGTCAACATGGACACCAAAACTTTTGTTAAGAGGTTAGAATTCTGTCAGTGTTTGCAATAATCACACCTGTATACATGTATACAGTATACGCAAGCAAATACATGTACAAAGATAAGTGCTAAATACTCACAGCACTATTGTTTTATATTAACATTGCTATTCCTCGCTTGTTTAAATATTAGAGAAGAGATGGTGAATAACCCTTTGTGGTATGCCTCTTAGATTTGATGATTTTTACTTCCTGACTGAGCCGAGGGAATTTATAAACTCTCACTTTCCTGATGAAAAGAACTGGCAACTGCTAGACACTCCAATCTCTCTGGAACAGTTTGAACTGATACCGTTAAAGACCTCAGCATTCTACACGCTGGGACTGACCCTTCTACAACCCACACAGTACAAAATAACTACAGGTCACACACCCACACATGAACAAATACTTTATACAAAATAAATAATAATAAAGGAATTAATCTATGTTCTCACCCACACTCTCAATAATGTAGAGGGGGGAAAAAACAGATTTGCATGCAGAAAAACAGTGTATAGACATACAGTACAGACTGAGTTAATATCTGGCTCCTTAACCCATTCTCCATAGCACTGGGACCAGACATCAGAGAGGCCCAAAATAACATTCTTTTTCTGTTTGTGAAGTTATTGTGTGCTTTAAAGATTAAAGCATCTCAGGGGAAGGAGGGCCAATATGTTATTGTTACTAAGATTTCCTGAAACAGTGACAGAATACCCTCTGCACACAGCAAGGGATACAAATATATAAACACTGAAAGGAAAATGTAAAAGTGTAAGCAGCAACTCCCTTTCCAACAACATAGTTTCCACACAGATGTTGTAAGAGTTGTAAGAAATGCTATGAGGTGTGGACAACGCACCCCACCCTAATCTTAATTGTTCAAGGTTTTTTTTTTTTTTAAATAAGATTTTAGGTAGTTTAGGTAACTACTTACACAATTGCGACTGTCTTGTTTGAACACCGAACTTGGCTAAGAACCCTGAAACATTTTGTAAAATCTTTGTCTCCCACACAGATGATGGGGAGACAACGGTGTCTGTGAGCTCATGCGGACGGTTGACCTTTGCCTACGAGCTCAGGAAGCGGGACTCGGAGACAGGAGCTGCAGGGCAGAATGAGGTCGACGGCTCATGTGGTCTGCTGTCAGTGACGCAGCAGGGCATGAGTCTTCGTCTGCTGCCACCAGAGCCAGGAACCTATGAGCTGAAGCTGTTCGCACGACCAGAGGATGACTCTGGCACTCTGCTCTGGGTCTGTACTCTGGAGCTCGAGTGTCCGGCTGTCCAGCAGAGCCAATCGCTGCCCGCTAACCCCTATCTGAGTTGGGGCTTAGGGTCCAATGCAGGGGTGCATGGGGTGAAGGGCTGCAGTGTGCCAAGCCAAGACACTCTGGAGGTTTCTGAGAGAGGAGAATGTGAGGTGGTGCTACACACCTCGCGCCCCCTGATGATGGTGTGTGAGCTCATACACCCTGAACTTGACTTTGCTCTGGCTAAGCGCTGCCTGGCACTGCAAATAGCAGCAGAGCAACTGATGTGCAACGTGCTATGCCCATACAAAGGCTACTACCGTCTTTCTGTGTTTGTGCGTGATTACGATGATGGAAGTGGCTCCTTTCAGAATGTAGGGAATTTCCTGTTGCGATGCAGGGGCTTAGGAGTGAATCAGAATGTGCTATACCCTCCTGATCTTAGTCCATGGTGTGGACCAGGAATGCGCACACAAGCAGCTGGACTGTCACACTTTAGCCACACAGGGGCATTGGTGAATTTGCCTCAGGGTCGCTGTAATATTACTTTCCACTGCACCTCATCACAGCTGCAAATACACGCAGTCCTCAGTGCAGAGTCATATCAGAAACCAAATCAGGCCGGCTTTCCACTGTCACGGCACATTTTGCTCACGTTCACAGACAGCAAGGTGACAGTGAGTGTGTGTGTACCGCAGCCTGGAGTCTATCGCCTGGGTTTGTATGGACGCACACCCCCTCAGCAAGACTACACACCGCTGTGCGACTACGTGCTACGAAGTGTGTGTGACAGATGTGGAGAACCATTCCCGTGTGTGTATTCAGCATGGGGGAAAGGGTGCGTGCTGCTGGAGCCACGTGGAGGCGTGCTGGCCCCACAGAGCTGGGTGTGTTTCCGTGTGCGCGTGCCGGCGGCGCGGAGAGTGAGTGTGCTCGCAGAGCAGAGAGTTGATTTAAAAATGAATAAGAGCAGGGTGTGGGAGGGCAAGGCCTTTACAGGAAACGTCACTCAAATTAAACTGACTGCAACCACTTCGGACACCAGCGACTCGGCCGTGCTCATGACCTTTGATGTCCTCAACCTGGAGAGCAAGCTGTGATGGAAAAGAGAGAGAGGGAGACGGAGTATGTGAGTGAATGTGAGTGTGTATGTGTGTGTTGGGCAGCTGGACAGTATCCATAAAGTGAGCTTGTTTATGAGAAAGTTGCTTTTCTCCCCCCCAGTAAATGGTTTGTTTTGCACGGATGTATCTTTTGAAATATACATTTCTTTGTATTTAAGAAAGCATTTCTTTAATACAGTAACCTCAAACACAAGCATTTTAAATGTCTCTGTCTTTGTTTTCCAATCCATGTTCTCAGTCTGATCTCATATAGTGTACTTATAATGGCTGTAATGGATGACAGACATTTTAAGAGGGCGTGGTACAGCTGTAAAGGGCATTCTAGTCACAGAAGGGCAATTTGCGTGTTTAGCAGCAACATGATTCAAGGCCAGAGTACGTGGCCCACTGGTGGATAAACAGCTTTTACATGGCACTTAAAAACTGTTAAAAGTATGGTTTAAATATGTCCTAAAGCTCAGGAAATGCTGTTTGTGTGTCAAAGGACACAATACACTGAAGTGAAAATCTCCATAATCTCCAAGATCGTTGTCTGCGGAGTTTGGTAGACCACATTTTACCACTGAAAAACTGTTACTTAAAATACGCCTGTACTTAGCAAGGAAAAAACAAATGACAAATGAGCAGCACAGTATATGGAATCATCCCAAATAGAAGGAAATGAGAAAGGCTAACTTTTTCCAAATTGGAGTCGAATCTGGTATCAGACTGGCCCTAAGCTCTACAGGAGCCAGAGGGGACACCGTTGTTTACATGCTGCAGCCATAACAAATAGGAGCTCAAAATGCACTTGGACTGCAGAACCACTCCAAACAAGAAGTAAAACAATGCCTGCTATGTGTGTGTTTGTGTGGGTATTGCCTGTAGGGAGAAGGTCAAGTACTGCTGATGTAAGGTGCCAGAAATACTGCGTGTTTTGGATCCGTGTGTGAGGAGCTGGTGTAGCGATGTCTAGGGAATTGTTGGCATGTGTGTATGGACACATTCAAGGGGTGTCAAGTCTGCGTGTCTTTGCATAAAAACAACTGCTTGGTATGTGGCAACGATTGGATGGAGACCAAAACCGAGGGCCAGGAAAAAGGATATGTACTATCAGATAAAAACACACAGAGAGAGAGAGAGAGAGAGAACTAAATCACCATAGTAATGGCAGGCTCTGAATGTTTGTGCTGATGCAGGACTTGGCATTTTCAAACACGTTATCACCATGTGACAAATTCACTGCTGAGGGTATAAACATTAACACCCACCCACACCAACAAATGTGACTCACTAATGATGAGACCATCCTGAAAATGCAGAGAAACCCACAATCAGCAAACTGAAAACGCAAGAAGACATCCAGTAAGTGGGTTATAAATAGTTTAATGGATTATTTAATCTCATAAATACAACATATAGATTATAAAAAGCATAAGTCACAGGAGAAAACAGGAGTTTCAGTAGTTTTGTGCAAATACAACTCAATAATTTGAACTTTCACACACTTTTGTGAATCTCTTTAACATTTTGGCACTTTTCAAGTGCAACCATTTCCACCACAAATAACAGTATGAACGCCAAACATTGGGTATTCTGAGGTAAAGTCTTAGGAATTCATTACTTATATTCCTTTATCTTCTCTCTAGACCTAAAAAGGTTCAGAGATATCTTAATTTGTCCACAGTCTGGACGGAATGGGAATGTGTTCATTGTTGTGAAGGCAAGAACATACTGACTATTCCTATTTTAGGCCTGGAATTCTTTACTTCAGGTTTGTTCCCTACCAAACATCTTGAGCAGCAATGTAAATTAGCCCTTACGTTTCTGTTTTCCGTAATAAGCTCCTCTCACCGCCAACTGTAACCTGATTAGCATAACAGGCGCAATCAAGTCTCTGTCATCTGTGATAGAAAATTCTTATATGTTGGTACAGACAATATGGTCCAGTACCTGAGAACATAAGAAAGAAGTCTTCAGCAGGAAGTCTCTGATGGCCCCTGCTGATTTTAGGAATGAACAGATTTCAGAGTGGTTAACAGATGGGAGTGAGTTGCTTTGGTCAGGAACAAGCCTTCAGCACCTAAAGCAAGTTTAAGATATTGCTGAATAATATTATTGTTCCAATGGAGGCCAAAGCCAAGACAACTGCGATTATAGATTTTTAATTTTTTTAAAAAGTTTTTTTAAAGTGCTTCAGTTTATGGAATGGCCTTTTGGAACACTGATATGACCCTTCAGCTAAGAAAAAATTCTTTAATCCAAACAATTTTTCACATATAAAAGGCTAATTCTTTCTCTGACACCAAACTCTGTTTAGTCCTCTAAACTCAGCTCCACAGGTACAGTGGTCAGGGAAGACCTGGCAGGCAGTTATAGGGACAGCCTGGAGGGCCTCACTGGGGTCTGATTTCAAAAGCAAACTAAAGACTGACCACATTGCCAAATTTGCATTCATTCATTCATTCATCCAATTATAAATAAGATGTCTTTAAAAGAACACCCATTCCACTTAATCTAGGCTTAGGCTTTGCCCGGACACTGACGTTTCTTTGTTTAAAGTTTTGCTTTGCTGCCCTCCAGTGCCCTCTTGCCAGCCAGCATCCGACCTTTCACAAACAAGACAGACACTATGCTTATCCTTTCACCAATACTGCTGCTCAACTCTGCCTGGCAATGTGCCTGTTCCTCTTGGCCAAGGCACTTCAGTCAGCCTAATAGGAAGCCTCTGAAATAAGTTACAGGAGTGAAACATACCCCTAATTTAATCAGGTTTTTTTGTTTTTTTTTTTGTTTTGCATTTTAAATTCACAGCCTTATAAAAATACACTTTTCCCTCTCTAGGTAATTCAATTCTCTTTAGATATGCAAAATAGTTTTTCCCCCCTTTGTAGTACCAGTTTGGTGAAAGGCAATTGTGTTATAAATATAAATATACCTCAGTAAGACATATTAACACATGCGGATAGTATGTGCTAAAAATGACTGCTACTCTGAACTACAGATTACAGAAGTGTTATGGAGCCCCATAGCCCCAGAACAGCTGCTCTGTGCGTCTGAGATGCAACAGAAATTGTCTCACATGCAGAGCAACTGCTCAGTGAAAAAGCTCTGTCAGTCAACCTGGTGTGAGCTGGTCTGACATCACCTTTTACTGCACAGTGGACACACATCCTCATAATAACCTGTACTTACAGAGTTTATGCTAAGACAAGTGTGCTATCTTGAAGCGAACTGTGTTTGTTTGCTAAACGGTACGAAGTGGTAAGTCTCCATGGTGATAGTGGCAAGTGTGCCATATTGTAAATCTCCATAGCAACAGCGACAGTAACACACCTGTCGAGCATATCAATGACCACGGCAACTGTTATATACTCTTATACTGGATATGGTGAGAGATATGCTAGCGCACACAGAGTGCTAACACGTATATAGAATTCCACCACTATACCTTTTATTCTTATAGCACGGAGAGGAGCAGCAGTGTCTGAATTTCTTTCACAGCAAACATTTCTTTCATGTAATATTCACTTTCAAAGCGCTATACTTCTATAATACTCGTCTTATAGATGCCAATATCAGAATGCATGTTTGAGAATGATGCTGCTTCTCCCCTGCTGTGCGTATTTAAACATATGTAAACATGCATAGAGGAGTGAGACCCCAGGTGAAGAGCTAATCTGCCTGCAAACATGACACATTGGATTCACCGCTACAGGCTCTAATAAGCACGCATTAACCACAATTTAGTCAAAGAAAGTTAATATATACGACTCTCCTCAACCCCCTACACCCATTAACTGGAAAATAGGCTTGACAAGAAAGCTTTCATCCCACATAGAGACAAGGCTCTACCTTGTTGCTACACATCAAAAACTAATTCTACAGCCCAAACTCCCACTCAACTGAAAACTCAGATTCCCACCAAACTCTTTATCACTATTGCCCCTTCCCTAAGCCTAACCATCTTGCCCTTACCACACATCCAAACCCCTCACCCCAGTGGAATTTTCTTGTTTGGCCACTTCAGTTGTCTGAGCTCTGCGATAGATGAGAGATGATCACCACAGCTCCACAGCTGGAGTCTACAGCTTGATAGAACATCACATCTGTCTCCCCATCTGCACTCCCCTGGATGTGGGCTTCTGAGGCTTCTCCTGTTAGTGCAAGTTTGCCCCTGTAGACAAACTCTGTTAGCATTTTGCTATGATCCTAGCACTTACTCTTTGTGTAAATGGTACTGGAATTAGAGTGGAACTACGACTAACCACTGTTACCTCTCTAGCTATAGCGATATCTACAGGAACTCCTCACTAGTATATTCACATTGTATACATTAGGATGAAGCTTACTAGAAAGAGAGAATTTAATTGAAGAGTACCTAAACATGTTATGCTTGTTATGTCCCAGCAATACTAAACCTACATGCAGTTATATGTGTGAACAGATTAATACATTTAAAGTAGAGGCTTGATTTAAATGCATCAGAGCACAAAGATCATCGCAAGATGGTTAAGATGATCTTAGTAATATATTTCCACAATCATGAATGTAGCATAAGGCTTTTTTTTACTATTTTAATATACATATGAACTCATGCCACATCTTAACATGCACTCTGTTTCTTCTCATTATATGCTAAATGTATTATTTACAGAAGGAATGTCTCTCAGGAAGTAGTACAGAGTGGTAGTGAACTGGGTGAAGATCTCTCATCATCTACACTGCAGTGGTTTTCCCTGAATTTATGGTGGATTTATGAAGTGGCCAACCCCTCCCTCCCTCAGTGTCTTACTTATCCCCTTAACATTGTGTGGATAGTATAGTGAACAGCTGATTGGAGACATCATTGATCCTGGAGTGAAACCCCATCCTGTGCTGAAAACGACAGAGGAAGGACTCTAGTCAAAGAGATCCCTGGGTGCATACAGGTCCACCTCACTGTTAAAGCGCTCAATCTCCTTATTGGCCTCCTGCAGATATTCCTCTACAAACTGGTCCATTACTGAATACACACATATAAGGAAGCACACAATGCAAACAGTGACAAAACAGTACATACGTGAAAACAAATAAAGGTTCTACAGAGAGTAGTGCTTTCACTAAAGGATACAAGGATGGAAGTTCTGCTTCTCTCCAAAGAAACTGACAAACTGATGGCCGTTATAGAAGTAACCAGAAGGAAGTGGTTCCAGGTGCCTCTTCATCTATAAACAGATCAATTAACAATTGTGCAGTTTTATAAGGAAATGAGCTGGTAAGTTTTACTGAGCATCCTGCAGAACCAGCCAAAGTTTCTCTGGAGACTTTGACTTTCGCACTCGCTTCTTATTTTTGCAGCAAAACCCAGCAGCCTTCATTGTATTTTTTGTCTGAAAAGTGTCTCTTATGTAATATGCTGCTTTCTTTAATGGCATAGAAACATTTTTCTGTAACATTTAATTTTGTGCTAGAAAACTAATGTTTGGGAATCTAAAATGTTTTTTGTACTGACTTGATAATGTAGAAGTCATAAAATAAAAAATCTATAACAAAGTTTGTACTAAAAAAAAATAGGGTGCCTAAAACTTTTGCACAGTACAGTCATGTGAAAGATAAGTACACCCCATGGAAATTGTTGGCTTTTTTGACATACAGTGGGGGGAAAAAGTATTTTATCCCCTGCTGATTTTGTATGTTTGCCCATTGACAAAGAAATGATCAGTCTATAATTTTAATGGTAGGTGTATTTTAACAGTGAGAGACAGAATAACAAAAAAATTAAAAAAAAAAAAAAAAAAAACATTTCAAAAAAAGTTATAAATTGATTTGCATTTTAATGAGTGAAATAAGTATTTGATCCCCTATCAATCAGCAAGATTTCTGGCTCCCAGGTGTCTTTTACACAGGTAATGAGCTGAGATTAGGAGCACTCTCTTAAAGGGAGTGCTCCTAATCTCAGTTTGTTACCTGTATAAAAGACACCTGTCCACAGAAGCAAGCAATCAATCAGATACCAAACTCTCCACCATGGCCAAGCCCAAAGAGCTGTCCAAGGATGTCAGGGACAAGATTGTAGACCTACACAAGGCTGGAATGGGCTACAAGACCATCGCCAAGCAGCTTGGTGAGAAGGTGACAACAGTTGGTGCGATTATTTGCAAATGGAAGAAACACAAAATAACTGTCAGTCTCCCTTGGTCTGGGGCTCCATGCAAGATCTCACCTCGTGGAGTTTCAGTGATCATGAGAAGGGTGAGGAATCAGCCCAGAACTACACGGGAGGATCTTGTTAATGATCTCAAGGCAGCTGGGACCATAGTCACCAAGAAAACAATTGGTAGCACACTACGCCGTAAAGGACTGAAATCCTGCAGCGCCCGCGAGGTCCCCCTGCTCAAGAAAGCACATGTACAGGCCCGTCTGAAGTTTGCCAGTGAACATCTGAATGATTCAGAGGAGAACTGGGTGAAAGTGTTGTGGTCAGATGAGACCAAAATCGAGCTCTTTGGCATCAACTCAACTCGCCGTGTTTGGAGGAGGAGGAATGCTGCCTATGACCCCAAGAACACCATCCCCACTGTCAAACATGGAGGTGGAAACATTATGCTTTGGGGGTGTTTTTCTGCTAAGGGGACAGGACAACTGCACCGCATCAAAGGGACGATGGACGGGGCCATGTACCGTCAAATCTTGGGTGAGAACCTCCTTCCCTCAGCCAGGGCACTGAAATGGGTCGTGGATTGGTATTCCAGCATGACAAAGACCCAAAACACACAGCCAAGGCAACAAAGGAGTGGCTCAAGAAGAAGCACATTAAGGTCCTGGAGTGGCCTAGCCAGTCTCCAGACCTTAATCCCATAGAAAATCTGTGGAGGGAGCTGAAGGTTCGAGTTGCCAAACATCAGCCTCGAGACCTTAATGACTTGGAGAGGGACAAAATCCCTCCTGAGATGTGTGCAAACCTGGTGGCCAACTACAAGAAACGTCTGACCTCTGTGATTGCCAACAAGGGTTTTGCCACCAAGTACTAAGTCGAAGGGGTCAAATATTTATTTCACTCATTAAAATGCAAATCAATTTATAACTTTTTTTGAAATGCGTTTTTCTGGATTATTTTGTTGTTATTCTGTCTCTCACTGTTAAAATACACCTACCATTAAAATTATAGACTATAATTATATAGGTCATTTCTTTGTCAGTGGGCAAACTTACAAAATCAACAGGGGGTCAAATACTTTTTTCCCCCACTGTATTTGGACACACAAACATTTGATCATCTTTGAAACAGTGCCTATTAATGAAGTTGGTATATTTGAACAAAACCACAAGGAAAAATAGCTTTTTCAATCATGTACTCAACAGAAATATCAATAGATGTGATAACCTTCTGTGGAAAAAGTAAGTACACCCTTGGCCTCAGAAGCTAGTATTGCCCCCTTTAGCAGAAATAACTTCTTGTAGGCATTTTGCTGGACTTTTTGACCACTCTTCCATGCAATATTCTTTCAGTTTCAAGATGTTTGAGGGTTTTCTTGCATGTTCTGCCCGTTTCAAATCCCCCACAACATTTCAGTGGGATTCAAATCCGGGCTTTGTCTAGGCCCTTCCATAACCCTCCATTTCTCCTTTTTGAACCATTCCTTGGTAGATTTGCTAGTGTGCTTAGGATCATTAGCCTGTTGAAAGGTCCACTTTCGGTTCAACTTCAACTTTTGGACAGATGGCCTCGCATTATCTTCAAGCACTCTTTGATATGATGCAGAATTCATAGTTGAATCAATGAATGCAAGCTGTCCAGTCCCTGAGGAAGCGAAGCAACCCCAAACCAGAACATTTCCACCACCATATTTCACAGTTGGTATGAGGTGCTTCTCTTGAAAAGCTGTCTTTTAGTCACCGCCAAACATGTCTGTGTTAGAGTCCTCCTCTCTCTCGGCGCTACTCGCGAAAGCTAGCGAGTAGTGTACTTCCGCATTCCCCGCATTCCATTCATAAACTCCGTTGGACTTTCCTATTCATAGACTATAGTTTTATTTATGTCACCATGTGCTCCTTTGTTTTGGTTTACGTCATGTCTCTGCCTCTGTATGTTGATTGGTTCTTTGTTTTTGGTTCATGTTACGTCTCCGCTCCTGTTTGTTCATTGGTTTACCGTTTATTGTTTTCTTATTAGTTTCAGGTGTTTTAAGTTACAGCTTGTTTTCGTTTATGTATTCAAACCCTTTCTTTTGTCCGCTTAGACGCGGAGTATTAGAGTTAACTATGTGAATATATGTTCGTTGTTTTTTCACTGCCCTCGCGTTTCCTGGACCTTGGACTCTTGCCTCGATATTGTGTGGATTAATGCCTCGATATTGTATGGATTAATGCCTCATTTTTGTGTGGATCAATGCCTCGTTCTTGTGTGGATTAATGCCTCTTTTGTGGATTTACTACCTGGTGGATTATTGTTTGTTTTTTGACCCTGCCTTTGTGTTCCTTTTTCCCCTGTCCAAATACTTATGGTTCTTTGCGTTTCCCCGTCCTTGTATTTTTGGTTACTACTTAATAAACTGACGTTTCCCCAGCACATGCATCCAGTTCCCCTGTGTAATAGTCTGCTGTTACTGTTTCCAAACAACTCTATCTTTGATTCGTCTGTCCAGAACACATTATTCCAAAAGGTCTGGTCTTTGCTTATATGCTCATTGGCAAACTGTAGTCTTGAAAAGGCTTTTTCCTGGCACTCCTCACATGCAGATCAAATTTGTGCAATCTCTTTCTGATTGTAGACGCATGCACTTTGACACCAACAGTTGCAAGACTTACTAGCGGATCCTGTAATTAAATTTTGGGTTCTTGGACACTTCTTTTTGCATCAGAAGGTCTGCTCTTGGGCTGAATTTGCTGGGACGGCCAGTCGTGGACATGTTGGCAGTTGTTTGAAATCTGCACCATTTGTACATTTTTTTTCTTACAGTGGAATGATGTATTTCAAATAATTTGGAGATCTTTTTAAATCCCTTGCCAGACTCATAGGTATCCACAACCTTTTTTCTGAAGGCCTTTCAGAACTTTTTAGAGCTTGGCATGATGATATCACACCTCAATAGTAAAGGGAACACCAGACACTAGATATGAGAGGGGTATAACTAAGACAGGTTCCACCTGCACACCCTAAGCAGGTTCTAATCACTGGCACCCAATCTTGAACACCTGATTATGTTTTTATGGATTTGAATGCATGATGAATGTAGGGGTGTACTTACTTTTTCCATGTGACTGATCTGTTTTTTTGTTAATTTAAATTGTGAAAATTACTACAAAAGGTCAATTTTATGTGTCATTTGATAGAGTGCATCAACTTTATTAATAGGCACTGTTTCAAAGAGGATTTCAAAGAGATGTTTGCTTGTCCAAATATGTTTAAGGGGAAAAGAAAAAAAAAAAAAACCCAACAATTTCTATGGGGTGTACTTATTTTTTCACATGACTGTATATATATATATATATATATATATATATATATATATATATATATATATATATATATAATATTTCAATCATAACATGTGCCTACTTCATCAACTTTTTGTTATGTACTCACATGGATATTTCTGATCTCCTGTGGTGTAAGAGTACTCCTGGTCTTCTTTGCTTTCTTTGGTACTTTCTGTAAGACAATACGAGTGTGAGCTGACAAATCCAGACAATTCTGAATCTAAGTGATTGGACAGTGACCATTTTTGTTATTGGGGATCTGTAAATTTTGGATCACCATTATTATTTTGCTTACAAATACGTATCACCAGCAGAACACGACACTGGGTAAGAAGCGCTTAATAGTATGACAGTTCATTATTAATACACCTAATATTTTACTGTCTAATGTTTTTCCTGGTTTATTTATTCTGGATTTTTTTTAACTGCACAGTTCATTTTGGTCTCTGAAATCAGGAGAAGTATGTATAAAAGAGCTAATATATTTTTTATTCTTATATATTGCTGACATTTGACACTCAAATAAATGTAGTGGAGTACAAAGCCAAAAGTAACCAAAAGAGTACCTGTTTAGTACACTGTCTGAGCCAGTCCTTCAGGCCATTTTGGGTGAGTCCTACACCATGGAACAGCAGGTAACAAGTTTGTGTGATTTGGGGGCTATAGGTTGAGACCTGATCAAGGGCCACAGTCACACTTCCACTGATGGAGTTACAGCTGATCTCCCAGAACCTGTCACTGTCTGTTTGCAAGCATTTGTGTGGGCACACACACACACACACAATTAAAATCACAAAATTTGCAGGGATTAAAGTCAGAGTCAATGTGTGACTGAAACTGTCAATGTGTGATAATTAGCCAACTAGAAAAGCAAACTTATATCATCTTGAAAAAGTTGTAAAGAAACAAACAAACAGACAACCACTGCCCATCTATTGCCTATGCAGCAGTACGTCTGTTGGTATTGCATCACACAAAACTTGTCCATGGACATCCGCTTTGTGCTGCACTCAGTGCCAAGATCATGGCTGCGTAAAGTCATGTCTGCCACGTGCATCTATTTTGAATCATGTCTATGGAAGCGGAGCAGTGAGGTTTATGAGAAAGCCATTGTACTATTTAAAAAACAAACAAACATCTGGTTGGACTGGTGGTGGCTTATCCACGAGCCCCATCCTTGTTTACACTAATAAAACATTTTGGATTAATCTAAAACCCTAGATAAGATCAGTATGATGGAAATATGTTGTGGTTGATCAAATGTATAGCATAGCATGCTTAGAATCACGCATCTCACTCTCAATACACTTCTCACCACAATATGAACTAATATTTCTGACAGAACTCTACCACAGGCAGAAATTTAAACGAGGATCAAATAACTGAAAATAATGCATTATAATTCAAATCAAATAATTACATGTGTTTGGCAAACAATGTAAACAAACTAAAAACAACACCAAAGACCACCAAAGCATAAAGAAGTATTTAATATAAAACACAGATGATTTATGGTGAAAACAGAGCACTGCAGATGGCAGGACCTTATGACATCTTGCCAAGTGAATAAAAATGCACTGTGTTACCCAGGGTGCTTTTTATGGTGTGAAAACAAACTATTAAATCAACTTGTACAAACCATTCCAAACAGCCATTCAAACCGCTGCATTCTACTCACTCTCTCCATGCAACTACACCACAGAAAAGGTACAAGAATGGATAGACCCTTGCAAATAAACGATTGAGAAAAGGAAGTAAAACAGAGATGAGTGGAGCAGGCCACACCACTTTGAGGATTTGAGGCAAAAGTCCTACCGTCCAGAAGCAGCCCAGAGGGCCCCTGTCTACCACTCCCCAAAGGCAAGTCATAAATTTATTACAAACACTCACATACACACTCAAAACAGAGAAACCCACAGCAAGAGACATCCTGGGGTTGAATAAAGTGAAGAAATGTGCAACACTTTGCATTAAGAATATTATTTATATGTTGAACAAGATATTTTAGTCAGTAAAGAAACTGTAGTGCATGAACACCCTACCAGAGAAGAGCACTTTCCCACTGATGTGATAGATGTTTCCTGTGAAAGGGCTGCCTCTGAGGGATGACTTTAATCCTGAGATACAGATATGTGTGAGTGTGTGTGTGTGTGTGTGGGAGAGAGAAGAAAACAGAGCAAGAAAGAGAGAGAGAGAGTTACACCACTGAGCAGTGTCAGCTTTCATCGCTAGACTTGGTATCTTGGTATCTCAGTGCAGCTAACACACTGCTAGCACCTTCAGATTACATCATTTCCATTGTCTGTTACCAACCTGGATGAAAGAATTGCTTTTCACAAACGCAAGCACACACACACACACACCTTTGCAGCAATGCAGAAATAAGGATCTTTCTAGAGGACGGCTGAACTGTACACAGTGTTGGGACATCGATACAGATCCACAACCAGACACAAACCTGCCCTCCCACCTACAGCACAATAAAACAAATTACAGGACAGTGTTTATATGTTATATGCATTCACATGGCAAAATACACACACAGACACACACACACACACACACACACATTTAAAAAAAAGAGGAAAAGGAAGAACGAGGTTCACCAGCCAGGGTAGAGCAGGTATCTGGCTCTGATCATCTGAGACTGATAAAAACTGCTGTCACTCAGAATCAGCCGCATATCCTCCGTTCTGTAATGCAAATATTATAAACAAACAAAAGCATAAATCTTTTCACCTCATACACCTACACACACTAATGCTATTTTAATGTCCAAGATACAACACAAAGATTAATGCTTGTGCTTGCTAACCTGGTCACAGCTCCTCTCTCGGCTAGGATAAATGCTGCATTGGGATTCGCTGAGCGGATGAGCTGCTGCATGTATTTCAACAGAGGGTGCTTCTGCTCAGCAGTCAAACCCGTAAACACCACATTATTCACTACACCTGAAGTAGACACACAAAGCAAACAGACATTATTACACCAAACAAACAAGGAGATGCATGTATGTGTACACACACACGCACACACACACAAATGCTTAGATAAACAAAAAATATTCCCATGGGCCTTACCGTGACTGCACTGCTCCAGGAGTTTGGGGAAGAGAAGCCTGGGGAAATAAAGCAGGCTAGGCTGAGCTAAAATACACTTCAAAATTGTACGCATTCTTTAAGGATTGTGACAGTAGTAAATTATGCTTTAATAACATCGTTTTTGTATTGAGGTACAGCACTGGGGGTGGGGGAGGGGAGTTTGCTTTGTGAAGGATGTGGAGATTTTGTTCTATCGTTGTGTGGTGTGTGTATGAGGGTCTGATGTCTGTATTTCTGCAGATAAATGTAACGACAGGAAACCTTTGGGAAGAAAGTAAAGACCTGTGTTCTATGAAGGATGTTAGTGGGTTGACACAGGCTGTGACAGCACCCACACACACTCTGCTCTGAACCCGTGGGTCTGGATGACATATGACAGCTTGAACCATATCCAACACGTCTGTGTACCTGTAACATACATATTTATATACACATAAAGACATTAGTAACACATAACATAACAAATAACAAAATGAGGCCATAGAATGCTTTTCATATATGCAATATTTCTGCTAGACTCAAACTCTGTTGTGTTCACCTCCTTACAGTACATTAACATTGCAGTGAAGCAAAGCGCTTCTTTCGCAAGCCGCTGGTTGCTTTGGGGGTTTGCTGCTAAAAAAGTAGAAGGTTTAGCTGCCAGGAATAAAGTGCATGCAGAGTTGTAGGCTAAATCTCTGCCCCACTGAAACAAGCTCGCTATATTTAAGTGCTCAGAAAACTTTATTTGTACTTCTTAAACTCATTTAAATTCCAAACGTACTTATGTCTCACTGAATGTTTGTACACGTTCTTAACCTATGTATTTCTTATCTGCGCCATGCACTTTTATGCATTTAAACAAATGTACAGTGGGGGAAAAAAGTATTTGATCCCCTGCTGATTTAGTACGTTTGCCCACTGACAAAGAAATGATCAGTCTATAATTTTAATGGTAGGTGTATTTTAACAGTGAGACAGAATAACAACAAAAAAATCCAGAAAAATGCATTTCAAAAAAGTTATAAATCGATTTGCATTTTAATGAGTGAAATAAGTATTTGATCCCCTATCAATCAGCAAGATTTCTGGCTCCCAGGTGTCTTTTACACAGGTAATGAGCTGAGATTAGGAGCACTCTCTTAAAGGGAGTGCTCCTAATCTCAGTTTGTTACCTGTAAAAAGACACCTGTCCACAGAAGCAATCAATCAATCAGATTCCAAACTCTCCACCATGGCCAAGACCAAAGAGCTGTCCAAGGATGTCAGGGACAAGATTGTAGACCTACACAAGGCTGGAATGGGCTACAAGACCATCGCCAAGCAGCTTGGTGAGAAGGTGACAACAGTTGGTGCGATTATTCGCAAATGGAAGAAACTGTCAGTCTCCCTCGGTCTGGGGCTCCATGCAAGGTCTCACCTCGTGGAGTTTCAATGATCATGAGAACGATGAGGAATCAGCCCAGAACTACACGGGAGGATCTTGTTAATGATCTCAAGGCAGCTGGGACCATAGTCACCAAGAAAACAATTGATAACACACTACGCCGTGAAGGACTGAAATCCTGCAGCACCCGCAAGGTCCCCCTGCTCAAGAAAGCACATGTACAGGCCCATCTGAAGTTTGCTTGAATGATTCAGAGGAGAACTGGGTGAAAGTGTTGTGGTCAGGTGTGGTCAGAGCTCTTTGGCATCAACTCAACTCGCCGTGTTTGGAGGAGGAGGAATGCTGCCAATGACCCCAAGTCATAACACCATCCCCACCGTCAAACATGGAGGTGGGAACATTATGCTTTGGGGGTGTTTTTCTGCTAAGGGGACAGGACAACTGCACTGCATCAAAGGGACGATGGACGGGGCCATGTACCGTCAAATCTTGGGTGAGAACCTCCTTCCCTCAGCCAGGGCATTGAAAATGACCTTAATGACTTGGAGAGGATCTGCAAAGAGGAGTGGGACAAAATCCCTCCTGAGATGTGTGCAAACCTGGTGGCCAACTACAAGAAACGTCTGACAACTGTGATTGCCAACAAGGGTTTTGCCACCAAGTACTAAGTCGAAGGGGTCAAATACTTATTTCCCTGATTAAAATGCAAATCAATTTATAACTTTTTTGAAATGCATTTTCTGGATTTTTTTTTTTGTTATTCTGTCTCTCACTGTTAAAATACACCTACCATTAAAATTATAGACTGATCATTTCTTTGTCAGTGGGCAAACGTACAAAATCAGCAGGGGATCAAATACTTTTTTCCCCCACTGTAGTCACTTCCCATTTGTTTTTAGGGTCTTTATGCACATTTGGCCACTGCCTGTTAATATTAGCTTTTCATTTACATGAAGTTGTAAAATCCTCAAGTTTTTTCTGCCGTCTTCATCTGCTTCACACCGCCCTCACTCCCACAATCCCCTGATTTTCACCTGTCTCCATACAAAATGAATGGGGAGACAAGAAGAAAAATGCTTCACACTGCTGCAAAGTGAATGCAGTTAGTAAGGACTGTTTGGGCACTTGAATCCAAACCAAAATAACCAGTCTGAGACCAACTGCAAGAAGTGGTTTTAAGCCACTCATAAGCAAAACCGAGTGTGATTTGATTGCAGTAAGAACACAGTTTAAACCTGGTTTCAGACAATTGCAGAATGTGAAGCAAAGATTCCATGTATTCGGAGTTTAACATGCTGGCTAAACTGATATGCAAAATGCAAAGTGCCAGAGGACAGACCTGGAGTCCTACAGACGTATAATATATTCTGAAATGCTGGATGCAGTTCACAAAAATATTGATGCTTTCAAGTTATTTGCATGGCAACCTGGGAAAAAAAATTTTCATATGGTGAATTCAGCCACAGCCAACGAATCTTCCCAACCGCAACACATTTATTTGCTTAACTGAATATTAATTATTTAGCACAGTCTGTATTTCCATTATTTCTGTGTGTGCTTGCAAACCAAAAAGGCCAAATAGGTAACAAACGTATCAATACTCTGATTTGGCCTAGGTAAAAGACTAAGTAAGAAAGCACTCAAACAATTATAGGTTTTATTGTGAGTGTATGTCTGTCTGCCAATGTCTTACCCTGGTGTCAGTAGCAGCACTCTTGGGGCATTTAAATATGTGTCACTTGTTTTGGCCATTAGGCTACTCAGGAACTGTTGGAGATGTAGCACACACAGATCTTTTGACTCCAAGTCAGGGCGGTACACCTCCCACCTATCAACCAAACATTCGATATAAAAATGTGGACATAATCGCCCAATATATACTGGTGGTTTTACAGTGGTGCTTGAAAGTTTCTGTTCGCATACTTTTGCCACTTACAGATATGTAATATTGGATCATTTCCCTCAACAAATAAATGACCAAGTATAATGTTTTTGTCTCATTTGTTTAATTTGTCTACTTTTAGGACTTGCATGAAAATCTCATGATGTTTTAGGTCATATTTATGCAGATATATAGAAGATTCTAAAGGGTTCACAAAATTTCAAGCACCACTGTATATAAGCTTTTGAGCTTACCTGCCACATTCTTGATTCACATCCACCAAAAAATCACACAAACTTTCTTTAAAGCTGCCTGGTAAGCCTGTAATGATCGAAAGGACCACCTAGAGGCACACACATACACAGTTATCTTTAATCACACAGTGCTAGTACTTATTAAAATTAGAGGTAAACTGTGCCACAATAAGATTGTCTGAATTTTCAAGGTGGGTAGAATTCAATTGAACTGACTAACTCTATTGTCACTCATAATAAAAACTAGCTGATAGAAAGTAAAATATATTTAGCAATCATATAATTTGAGCTCCATTGCCTTGTTAAATACTCAATTTATTATTATTTTTTTAAATAAGTGCTGAATTTAATTGACTGACCCTTTGCTCTGACTCAGGAGCAGCTGATTTGGGCTGTGTGTTTGGGAATAGCGCTGCTAGGTGTTCACTGTACACAGACTCCTCACAGATGCTACTACTGATAGCAAAGTGCTTCATAAACCTGGGGATGATAATACACCACTAAAACAAATCCATCATGGAAGCACTATAAGCTGTAACTGATCACTGAGTGAATGTGCTGCTACCTGTCCATATCTGGCAGGTCTGGATAAGCAGTCTTCAGGGTTGCTCTGGTATTTACTGCAGATGAACCATGTGCCTCATGGAGCTTCAGCAATCTGGAGTACCTGTCAGGGTCAGCAGGATTAGACACATACAGAAAGAGGAGTTAAACTTCAGGTTTACAAAATGAAACAGAAAAGTTACATAATGCTGTAAAACAACTAATACTATACTAAGATCATGAACTCACATGCTCATCTGGTTCAGACTCAGTTGGTCTTGGGCAACATGCTGCACATGGAGCTTAGAATCAGACTCATTCCAAACCTGCAGGACCTGAGAAACAAATACAACTGATTTATAAACAAAATACATGTGCTTATATGGTTAAGCTAATGTTGCTGCACAAAGGGATGATGATACCTGTGAATAAAATTCTTTGTAACCCTTGGTTTTGGGCATCAGAGCGATGGCCAGACAACAGTCAGCACTGTGTAGAGGAAAAGGAAGGTGTGGAAGCATAGAGGACTCGTACTCAATAAACAGCATGGTAACAGCAGAGAAAGAGTCCTGCAAAACATCCACATTTACACAGCATTTTCAGTTACATACTGAACCTCAGCTGAAACATGATGCTCAGCTGACAATGTCCAATATAAGGAGTGTTACACTGGTATTTGCCATGTTCTCAACATCGTTGATGCTATGTTCAAACAAGGTGTTTAAATAAATAATTAAATAAACAAAATTTTACATAAATCATGTCGGGAGCCGCCATAAAGAGGTTAGAATGCAGTTCTTCAGAAAACCATGGCTGCGTCCGAAATCGCATACTATGATGGTAGCTACTGTATTCGATTCAGTACCTACTGCTTGGCTGTTGATACAGTACGTACTTATTAGTATAAGTGGTAAGCATGAATACAATCTGGACATACTAAGCGACGCGAGTTCTGAACGCGCTTCCGTGCCAGTCCTGTTGCATTATGGGATAGCGCAGTATCCACAGTGTCCAGTGGTTCCATGCTGCAGAATCGAGGCGGAAGCAGTAGGGCATCCGGGTACAGGTATTTCTCGCTTACTGTTTTATGAATACTGAGAACTCGGACATACTACTCCTTTGGCGTACTGCTTTTCGCCTACTGTATTGACCCCAAGCTCTTTAAGCTCAATTAAATTGCAGGTCTGTGGATAAATGAAAACAACTAAGATGGAGGTAGAGTGCTAGCAGATGTTACAGCCGTGGCCAAAAGTTTTGAGAATGACACAAATATTAATTTTCACAAAATCTACTGCTTCAGTGTTTTTAGATCTTTTTGTCAGATGTTACTAACTGTTACTGAAGTATAATCACAAGCATTTCATAAGTGTCAATGGCTTTTACTGACAATTACATGAAGTTTATGCAAAGAGTCAATATTTGCAGTGTTGACCCTTCTTTTTCGAGACCTCTGCAATTCGCCCTGGTATGCTGTCAGAGTTTGTGGGTTTTTGTTTGTCTACCCGCCTCTTGAGGATTGACCACAAATTCTCAATGGGATTAAGGTCTGGGGAGTTTCCTGACCATGGACCCAAAATGTCGATGTTTTGTTCCCCGAGCCACTTCGTTATCACTTTTGCCTTGTGGCAAGGTGCCCCATCATGCTGGAAAAGGCATTGTTCATCACCAAACTGTTCTTGAATGGTTGGGAGAAGTTGCTCTCTGAGGATGTTTTTGTACCATTCTTTATCCATGGCTGTGTTCTTAGGCAAAATTGTGAGTGAGCCCACTCCCTTGGCTGAGAAGCAACCCCAAACGTGAGTGGTCTCAGGATGCTTTACTGTTGGCATGACACAGGACTGATGGTAGCGCTCACCTTTTCTTCTCCGGACAAGCTTTTTTCCAGATGCCCCAAACAATTGGAAAGGGGATTCATCAGAGAAAATGACATTACCCCAGTCCTCAGCAGTCCAATCCCTGTACTTTTTGCAGAATAGCAGTCTGTCCCTGATGTTTTTCCTGGAGACAAGTGGCTTCTTTGCTGCCCTTCTTGACACCAGGCCATCCTCCAAAAGTCTTCACCTTACTGTGCGTGCAGACGCACTCACACCTGCCTGCTGTCATTCCTGAGCAAGCTCTGCACTGGTGGTGCCCCGATCCCGCAGCTGAATCAACTTTAGGAGACGGTCCTGGCGCTTGCTGGACTTTCTTGGGCGCCCTGAAGCCTTCTTCACAACAGTTGAACCTCTCTCCTTGAAGGTCTTGATGATCCGATAAATGGTTGATTTAGGTACAATCTTACTAGCAGCAATATCCTTGCCTGTGAATCCCTTTTTGTGCAAAGAAATGATGGCTGCACATGTTTTCTAGCAGGTAACCATAGTTAACAGAGGAAGAACAATAATTTCAAGCACCACCCTCCTTTTAAAGCTTCCAGTCTGTTATTCTAACTCAATCAGCATGACAGAGTGATCTCCAGCCTTGTGCTAGTTAACACTCTCACCTGTGTTAACGAGAGAATCACTGACATGATGTCAGCTGGTCCTTTTGTGGAAGGGCTGAAATGCAGTGGACATGTTTTTTTGGGATTAAGTTCATTTTCATGGCAAAGAGGGACTTTGAAATTAATTGCAATTCATCTGATCACTCTTCATAACATTCTGGAGTATATGCAAATTGCCATTATAAAAAGTGAGGCAGCAGACTTTGTAAAAATTAATATTTGTGTCATTCTCAAAACTTTTGGCCACGGCTGTAGTGAGGGTATATCAGAAACTTTATGACAGGAATCTAAGACGCTGTATATTAAGACTGCTTGTTTTTTCTGAACAAAAACACCTAATATAAATATAGCCTTAGCTGGTTAGTAAACCAGTAGGTAACGTTTTGGTTCATGTTTAAAGTAGATACTGACCCCATCATAAACTTTGATGTTTTTGATATGATTCTTGGAAAGAGTGATGATGCCATAATACGGATGAACAATCAATAAGCCCTCTGAGAAAAACACCAGCTTCCCTAGAACACAAAATTCCAAACAAACATTAACATTGTTAAAAAAAAATAATAATAATAATAAAAATCACTAAACAAACACTCAACATATGTGATACAATGTATCTCATACCTTCTTCAGGTGTAGAAAGTAAACTGTTAGAGAACACCTGTGCTGAGTGTTTTGTTGTTAGAGGAACCCCTAAACATGTCCCATTCTCCTCCTGTTCTCACACACATACAGTGGGAATCAGAGAACATAGATTAAACATACTGGATGTTAAAACACTGTATTAAAATAAGCACTGGAACATTTTTCACCTTCAGCAAACTCAGAGCTTGCTCAGACAATCTCAGATCAGGGTCATCCACCTATAGTCAACAGAAAAGAGACATAGAATCCCTCAATCAATTCAACTAACAAATTCATTCATGTAAAGGGCTTTACTGTGAAACTAGTGCAAAAGGCCACTGTAATTGGCCAAGGCCAAGGTTGTGTGTCTTTATTATGAAAAATGTATTGAAAATTCAATTATTAAAAGAATCCATCTAAAGAGAGAGTGAAACACTGTACCATCCAGGAGACATAGCGAGGGACTGAAGAGGTAAGCAAAGTGAAAAAGCTGTTTGACGCATGCGCTCCATCTGCAGGACAAGACACACATTACATTTCATTCATTAGATAAAGAGCCAGCAAGATTTTACACCTCCTTTTAAGACTAACCAAAAACATAGTTTCCCACATTTTGCTTTGTATGAACTTTGTGCTACTGTGTAATGAATGGGGTTGTCAAGAATTTAATGGGTGTCAAATGGTTGTCATTTTAGGTAATCAGTCACATTACACTTAATCTAATGTCAAGAGGGCCACACACACACACACACACACACACACACACACACACACACAAAATCCAACCCAAAACAAAACAAAAAACCAGTTTAATAGACCAATAACACATTCACAACTCATCTGAAATGTATAAATTCATCAGCATCTGAAAGGTACATTCTGAACACACAAACTGTGTCAGCTACTTGTATCAACTACAAACCAAACAAGCATGGCAAATCATTACCAAAAAATAAATAAACACACACACACACACACAATCATGTAAAAAAATAAGTTCACCCCATCGAAATTGTTTTTTTTTGTTGTTGACATATTTGCCAGCAAACATTTGATCCTCTTTGAAACAGTGCCTATTAATAAAGGTGATACACTATCAAATGACACATAAAATTGACATTTTGTAGACATTTTCACAATTTAAATGAAGAAAAAAACAGATCAGTCAAATGGAAATAGTAAGTACACCCCTTAGGGGTGTTCAAATGAATCGTTTCTACGATGCATCGCGATGCAGACGTGGATGATTCTGCATCGATGCAGTAATAGACCATAATCAATTACAGCCTACTGATGTTTCTTTAACGTTCTTCGCATATGCGCTTGTTGCGCTAGAGTGAAAAGGCGGAGGGAGACGAAACACAAAAGCGAGTGGTCCTTCCGCATTGCTGTTCCAGCTCAGTTGGTGGTGGTAATGCACCTAAAAGCTGGTTTGCCAACCGCCAATAAATAATAATAATAATAATAAAAGTGAGTAATAAAAAAATGCACCCACAATTTAAAAAGCCGACATCTGGGCATATTTTGGCTTTTATGAACAAACTGGTAAGCATAAACTGGAGAAGACACACGCTGTGTGTAAAGCCTGTCAAACACAAATAAAATATGTAGGGAATATCACAAACTTAAGAAGCCACGTTAGCCGTTTTCACCGAGATGCTAACGCCTGCCAGTTCCAAGGCAGACCCAGCTCAGCCAAAAATAGTAGTGTTTATTAGTTCTAAATGCTCCTTTTGTCTGCTGTGTTCAGACTTAAGTTTTGTTTGATGTTTGCTACATTCAGGAAGTGCACTTTCTTGGGGCAGATAAAATAAAAAGGGAGTTCATATATCTGACTGCTTGTATTCATTGACGAAAATGTAGCCATGTGCAGTAATATTGAAAATTGAGGATGCAACGCATCGTGATGCATTGTGATATCGAATCGAATCAAACTGTTGACATGATAATCGTAATTGAATTGAATCGTGAGACCAGTGAATATTCACACCCCTAACACCCCTACATTTACCACACTTTCAAATCCATAAAATTAGAATCAGGTGTTCAAGATTGGGTGCCAGTGATTAGATCTGCTTAGGGAGTGCAGGTGGAACCTGTCTTATTTATACTCCAATGGAATCATTATACCCCATCTAGTGTCTGGTGTTCCCTTTGCTATTGAGGTGTGTTGTCATCATACCATGATCTAAAGAGTTCTGTAAGGCCTTCAGGAAAAAGGTTGTGGATGCCTATGAGTCTGGCAAGGGATTTAAAAAGATCTCCAAATTATTTGAAATGCATCATTCCACTGTAAGGAAAATCATCTACAAATGGCGCAGATTTCAAACGACTGCCAACTTGTCCACGACTGGCCGTCACAGCAAATTCAGCCCAAGAGCAGACCTTCTAATGCAAAAAGAAGTGTCCAAGAACCCCAAAATTTCATCACAGACTCTGCTATAAAGTCTCGCAACTGTTGGTGTCAAAGTGCATGTGTCTACAATCAGAAAGAGATTGCACAAATTTGACCTACATGTGAGGAGTGCCAGGAAGAAGCCTTTGCAAGACTACAGTTTGCCAGTGAGCATATAGGCAAAGACCAGGCCTTTTGGAATAATGTGCACTGGACAGACGAATCAAAGATAGAGTTGTTTGGCCACAGTAACAGCAGACATGTTTGGCACAGACCAAAGACAGCTTGTCAGGAGAAGCACCTCATACCAACTGTGAAGCACAGTTTGGAAATGTTATGCTTTGGGGTTGCTTCGCTGCCTCAGGGACTGGACAGCTTGCATTAATTGATTCAACTATGAATTCTGCATCGTATCAAAGAGTGCTCGAAGATGTGAGGCCATCTCTGAAAGTTGAAGTTGAACCAAAAGTGGACCTTTCAACAGGATAAGGATCATTATGCACACTAGCAAATCCACCAAGGAATGGGTCAAAAAGAAGAAATGGAGGGTTATGGAAGGGCCTAGTCAAAGCACAGATTTGAATCCCATTGAAATCTTGTGGGAGGGCAATTGAAACAGGCAGTACATGCAAGAAAACCCTCAAACATCTTGCAACTGAAAGAATATTGCATGGAAGAGTGACCACAATAGAGTGGTCAAAAAATCTGAGGCCAAGGGTGTACTTACTTTTTCCACAGAAGAATATCACATCTATTGATATTTATGTTGAACAAATGATTGAAAAAGCTAATTTTGTTCAAGTATATCAACTTCATTAATAGATGATCAAATGTTTGCTTGTCCATATATGTCAAAAAACCCAACAATTTCCATGGTGTACTTATTTTTTCACATGATTGCATATATTGGGGGTGGCAGGGAAACGTCCCTGCCACTGCTCCGCCACCAGGAGACGTTCCGGGGTTAAAGGAACGAAACGTTGTTGAGTGGTGGTACCTGGCTGACAACCCTGCAGCTGATCTATGCCATATGGAACCAGTGGCACTCAGCATGCATTAACGGTGCCAGTGAGGCTTGCTACAGCCTTAGTCACTGGGGAGGACTGTAAAGTTTTGGTTGCATTAAGGCCTGTTCACACCAGGACGTTTTTTTCAGCGCGTTTAAACGGTCCATTTTGTGATGTGGTTTTTTTGTGTTCACACCCACGCATTAAACACGAGCAACGCTCTGAATGAAAGTTCAAATTCACTCCCTGAGAGTAGATGGCGCTTACTGAAAAGCAGAAATACCCCAGTACACAAGGTGGTGCTGCACAACTTTCCATTTCTGACACCCGCCCATCACTGAGAAGAAGAAGAGAGCCAGTATTTATGTGTTCGCAAAAAGCCATTCACACACTTTTTGCGAACTGGCTAACAGAAAATGGATTTTTCAAGCAGCAGCAGCAGTAGCTTCAGCAGTAGCAGTGTCAGTTTTTTTCATCATTTAATAAATAATATCAGCACCAGCACTCACTACAACAACTGATACATAATATTTTTGATATAACATCTTCTATCAAAGTTAAAGCACGTAAGCACTTTTGTGAAATGTAAGGTATTTGGTGATTTGAAATTTTTTATTTTTTACTACTGTTGTGCCCAAAAATGTTAAAGTGCTGACTGTGAATAGTCTTTCTTGTGGTCAATATGATAATACAATGACGCAATAATGGGGCACTTAGCTATCTGACTAAGACGTCAAGAATATGTATATGCAATTACATGCCAGGTGCAAAATAAATACAATGGACTATCAATCAGCAGATTATCATTGAGCAGAGATGTGAAACATTTGCAGGGAAGAGACAAAGAAATGCTATTTAGTATAAAAAGCAACACTGAAAGAATTAAATGGATCACTTAGAATATATGCCTGCATTTCAGTGTCGTCAAAAAAATAGCCTCAATATAATCTTATTAAATGAGTCATGAAGTTCTCATCAGTTTTGAACTAGAACATGGCCTGACTTGAGGCTTTAGCGCCATTGTGCAGAAGGATTTATTAGCAGTGAGCATTTTATTTTGGGTATGTCACTTATGCACTCTCTCACTAAAATGGTGGATGCTAGTAAAGAGGTTTCAGTATTTTTGTAGTCGCTGTGGCGTTTATCATAAAGTTCTTGGCGTTCAGACACCAAAGACGCAACATTCAACTTGCTTCTTGCTTGCATTTTCTTCTTTGTCTTCTTCATCTTCAGGTATCGACGTGCGCTCGGCAAGACAGTATTTCGCTGTCCAAGTCAAAACCAAACCAAGTCGTGGTTTTTATGTAACTTCAGTGGCTCCGGGCACGTGAACAAAAGTGCGTATCTCATTGGTCGGCCAATGATTTCCAAATATTTCAAATTGTCCATTACATGGTTTTAATTTAAAGCAGAGACTTTACATTCATTTGGTGGACCAGATTAGAACCTTTACAAGAATGGTCCTGGCCTGTGAGCTGTACTTCTGACACTCCTGATTTAACTGGAAGATTACATAAAACATTACTTCCACTGAGACAAACATGCTCAGCAAGTTGCTAGTATTATACCTTTCCGGTCTGCTATTACCATTCTCAAGTAACTATAGTTTGCTGTTTGTTTTTGCACCTTGTAGCATCTTGAATATTTATGTGTCATGTTATCAAATAGATTTATGTAAACCTACCCATGCACCAAGGTGCTTCTCAAAAATCTGTACCGTGCCATCCACAAAGTTCACTCTAAAGTTTAGCAACATGGTATATATATATGGAGGCCACTGATGATGGCTACATGAACAATACCATAGTAAATACAATATTTGTTTGTATAAGTACCTATTACAGAAGTTTTGCTTGGATTAAAATAAATACCTACAATTCTGGCAAGTGAAGTTATAAATAATGTTTGACAGTATCAACACCATCATGCAACATTTTGGTTCAGGGCAGTTAAGTCCACTTCATTTGTAATTTATAATGCTTTTGAAGGCTTGTTTCAGCAAAGGTTCAAGACAAAACATCTCAATTATTGGCATAAACTCACTAGACACAAAGCAGTTAACAAACAAAAGAAATCTCACCCCTCTGCTGAATGTAGATGCTAGACTCCAGGAAAGACTCAGAGAAAACCACAGATCCCAGGTCCCCTCCCCCCCACTGGAGATCTGGAATATCATGCACTACCATAGAGGCCTGAGGAGGGTCAGAGAACACTCCGTTATTCAATATGCTATGGCAGGAAGGAACCGTCACAGCAGAATGTTTGAGTCAGCCTCATTTGACGTATTTGACAAACAACTTACAGTTTTGACCAGAAAGCGACTGTGCTCATCAGTAAGAGGTATAACTCTAGGAGGAGGAAGACAGAATATGTAATGTAATCAGGCTGTGGAAAGAAACCATATATTTGAGCATTATCAGTGCATATGTGAAAACCCACCTGCCCGTATTGTTCACAGCTTCGATGCTGAATACTGCTTTAGACCTGAATTACCATAGAAAGCATCAGTCAGTGCAGTGTCATTAACAGAAATTGCTACAGGATTAAACATCAAAAGCAAAACATGTGATTAGTTGCATGTACATTATATGGCCAAAAGTATGTGGACACATGGCCATCACACTCATATGTGGTTCTTCCCCAAACTGTTGCCACAAAGTTGGAAGCACATAATTGTAAAGGACGTCTTTTATGCTGAAGAATTACAATTTCCCTTCACTGGAACTAAGGGATCAAGCATGACAATGCTCCTGTGAACAGAGTGAGTTCCATAAACACATGGTTTGTGTATAGTGTATGCAAGAGTAAGACAGAATGAGAGACCTGAGAGCACTCCTGTACTGAAGCATTCCAAAGGTTTCCAAAGCCAGATGAAATGTTTGCTCTGCTACATCCTTTGCCTAGTAAATGAACAATGCTGAGTCAGAAGTGCTTAATGCACATGAACACCTCAACTTTGGTTTATAGCAGAAATAACTTTAATGAGCAAATTCAACTGACTACAAATCAAAGTCTGCTTTGCTGCTGTGATTAACAGAAAAACTGTTCTCTCAACATGAACTCTAAAAATAAATAAAATAAAAAAAAATAATAATAAAAAGTTTCCCAGTGCAGTGTAATCATGTTATGTAAGTTTATACGTATTCAGATTTTGATGACACTAATCAGTCAGTGCAGATGATGGTCCGTAAAATTACAACTCTACCTTGCTAGCGCTGGAGTTGATGGAGAAGCATTTTATTCCTGCCAGCACTGACTGAACAGCAGCTGTGTAGATCTGTGTAAGCTGCCTGCAAAAGACCAAATCCGGTTTTTACTCCACTGGAGCCATTGTAACTTATAATCAAAGACCAACACTGTCTGAGCACCTACATGACTTCTGACGACTTCTGCGTGGTGCTATTATCATTCCCTGCACAAGCAAGACAAAAATGTGGACAATATAATGAAATATGTCACTCAGAAGAATAGCATTATAAGAAGCTTTATTGAATACAGAAACCTACCCAGGTATGGGACATGAGTACTGCCAAAGAAATATGTTCTTGCACAGGTCAGTGGACCTTTAGGAGCTACACACTGAAGCAGCTGAAAACAGAAAGACAGTAAAAATGCTTTTTCTTTGACATGCTCCTACACAGTGTTGGTTATTATTGTTATCTCTGCATGTGTGGCGTTCTCTTACCATGTGTCTTGCAGCACTCCCACAAGGCCCAGTGTTGCGGACCTGGTGGCCCTCAGAGGGGAAGGTGAAGCAATAGTTTTCCAGGTCATCTTTGGAGGAGTGACTCCCAAACAGCACATATGGCTGTCGGCTTTTACTTATAAACACACAAAGAAAAACATTGTATAATATATATATATATATATATATATATATATATATATATATATATATATATATATATATATATATATATATATATACACACACACACACACACACACACACTGTGTGTGTGTGTATATGTGTATATATATATATATATATATATATATATATATATATATATATATATATATATATATATATATATATATATATATATATATATAAAACACGCCTAGACAAATAAGTATATTATCAAGTACCTTTTATCTGTGATATTACTTGAAATGAGACCATGGGAGTAATACGTTCTGAACGGCTTCATTAAAGAAAGAAAAGACAAGATGTGAGAATGTTAACATGAGAACACATTTAAAATACAAAAATGTAAAGTCAAACAAGACAAAGACCATGGTTCCAACCTGAAACAATTAAAATATAATCCCTCAAGCATTTGATCTTTCACTTTGACACACATTTATAAGCTTTTGCTTTGTCTTTATATTTGATAGTTAAGTCTATACTGTATTAGTTTATATGACTGGGATGTTTAAGCATCAAACAACAGACCTAGTCTTTTAATTAGCATACCCATCACATCTTAGAAAATTCTCTGGGAATTACATTCGGTAATTATCGCATCTTAAAAAAAGATCGAAATCTGAAATCTGCATTTGTACCTCTGCAGTCTGAGCCTCTGACATCTCTTGCATGGACAGCGGGCTCTCTGTGTTCACACTGGTAAACAAGCAGCTCCACTGTTTCTCAAACAACAGCAAATCCTGCAAAAGAACAATGCATTCACATCACCCCTGTGTCTTTGTATTGGTTACCATTGTGTATTAGGTAATGATATGTTTGTACCTCGCTGAGCAGATAGTCCAAAGACACCGGGTCTAGTCTTGCATAAATCTCCCAAAGACTCTCACTCATATCAGTCAGCTAGAAAAATATTACACATAGGTCACATAGGTAAACACTGTGTGATGTCTATGCAGATAACAGTTATATCTCTGCAGCAATGCTCTACCTTGTATTTCATGGTGAAAAAAACACCAGCTCCTATTCCTTCCAGAGCAAATGCTTGAATAATAGGCCACTTCTCTAACATGAACATATCAAACTTCTGCACATGACCTACAGACAACATTTAAACCTCGATCAGCAGCAGCATTAGTATAATGATTGATTTCCATGTGTAAATTTAATGTGCAAGTGTCTTACTTTGAGAGCTGTAGGGTATTCCAATGTAACTGCAGTCTTGAACCATAGAAACAAAACTGGAGATTTTAAACTCTTCTGCAGCTTCCTCATCCTCGTACTGAGAGATGGAGAGAATGACAGAAATAAATCCTTTATAAATGTCAGCTCAAGTCAGTCTCATAATACAAATACATTTACATCAGTCTTGAAACAAAAGGATCACAGATGCAAAAACCCACATTCATTAACCTATATTCTGATAGCATATGAAGTGGTTAAAACTTGTGTCAATATTGTAACCAAGTCTTAAGCTAGGTCTGAAAGTGCTTACTTATTAACTCAATCACTGTTTCCTGGATTCAGATCACTACACTGAATGAACATTGAATGGAGAGGCAAAGCATTAAACAGGTCAAGGCATGCAGAGCCTTATATGGTGTCTCAGTAACATAGCATCTGACATGCCATTGCACAAACAAACGCCTTATACTTAGCAATGGACATGGAACTTGGAGAGCATACATAATCTGTGCAGATAAGAATTTCATTCCAAGTGCACTATATAAGGAGTAAGGATTGCTTATATAGAATTTATGATGCAGTCAGTCTTCGTTGTGCCTTATGTTTGTAATGAGTAGTGCAGCTGATCACCTCTGCCTCAGTCATGCAGTGCAGGTTCAGATTCCTCCAGTGGGAAATGTAAGGAAGCAAGTATCTATAATTCACAGGGTTACAATACAGGTACACACTCTCTGCCTTTATGAGAAGGATCACATCTGGAAACAAGCACACACAGGTTTACAGTATACAGTGGGTATAGAAAAGAATCACCCCCCTTTAAAATAATCACATTTTGTTGCTTTTCAGCCTGAAATGAAGATGGACACAGTTTTTGTTTTATCCAGCTGTATTTACTCAGTGCAACTTATAACATCCAAGTGAAAGATATAACACCAACATGTCAGAAAAAAAAAAAAAAGAAAAACCAGAATCACTGAGTTGGAAAAAGGATCACCCCCCTCCTAAAAATGACTTGTAAACTCAATAAGGTGTAGCTAATCACCTTCTCAATGGCACACAAAGCCATTTGACTTTCAACTGTGATCAGCTGTCGTCATTTTGATTAGCTCAGCATGAAAAGAGCTTTCCTGGAGCATTTTGCAGTGCAACTGAAGTAAACAATCAACTATGGGTGGTAAGGCACTGTCAAAAGATCTCCGGGATAAAGTCGTGGACAGGCACAAGTCAGGAGATGGATACAAAAAAAATCAAAGGCTTTATCAATGCCTAGGAGCACAATGAAGTCTATTATTACAACACAGACCCTGCCTGGATCAGGACGTCGCTCCAAACTGGATGACTGGATGGCAGTGGTAGCTCAGTGATTAAGACATTGGGCTACTGATCGGAAGGTCGTGAGTTCAAACCCCAGCACTGCCAAACTGCCATTGCTGGGCCCTTGAGCAAGGCCCTCAACTGCTCAGATGTATAAATGAAATAAAGATGTAAGTCGCCCTGGATAAGGGTGTCTGCCAAATGCCATAAATGTAATGTAAATGGATGAAAGAGCCAGGAGGAAACTGGTCAGAGAGGCTACCAAGAGGCCTACAGCAACTCTGAAGCAGCTGCAGGAATTTATGACAAAGAGTGGTCATTGTGTGCATGTGACAACAATATCACAAATTCTCCACAAATGTGGCTTGTATGGGAGGGTTGCAACAAAAATGCCAAAACACACCTTGAAGATTCTGAGGCCACATGGAAAAAGGTGTTATGGTCAGATGAATTATTTGGCCTCAACACCAAATGATATGTCTGGCGGAAATCCAATACAGCTCACCATCTAAATAAGACCATTCCTACAGTAAAGCATGGAGGTGGTAATATCCTGTTATGGGGTGTTTGTCTGCAGCAGGGACTGGAGCACTTGTCAGGATAGAAGGAAAATGGATGGATTTCCATCAAATTCTTGAGGAATACCTGCTGCCCTCTGCCAGAAAGTTGTCAAAGGGAAGATGATTTACCTTCCAACATGACAATGACCCAAAGCACACAGCAAAACTGACCACACAGTGGTTGAAAGAGAAAAAGGTGAATGTCCTTGCATGGCCTAGTCAGAGCCCAGACTTAAACCCCATTGAAAATCTGTGGAATGACTTGAAGACTGCAGTCCACAAATGGTCACAATCAAATTTAACTGAACTTGAGCAGTTCTGCAAAGAAGAGTGGGCAAATATTGCAAAGTCTAGATGTGCAAAGTTAGTAGAGGCATATCCCAACAGACTAAAGGCTGTAATTAAAAAATTAAGGCAAATTAAAGCAAGGGGGTGATCCTTTTTCCAACTCAGTGATTCTGTTTTTTTACTGTTTCATTTTTTTCTGACATGTTGGTGTTATATCTTTCACTTGGATGTTATAAGTTGCACTGAGTAAATACAGCTGGATAAAACAAAAACTGTGTCTGTCTTCATTTCAGGCTGAAAAGCAACAAAATGTGATTATTTTAAAGGGGGGTGATTCTTTTCTACACCCACTGTAATAGCAGGATAAAAATGCTGTGCTGGGGGTTTATAAGTATTTGGTGTGACTTCTGTTGAAGGCTCACAAATATATTATATTTTCTATACATTAAATATATTCTCTATTGAAAGCACATCTCATCAACTTGAGTGCACTGGACAAGCAATCTCTGCACACTCAAGCTGAAAAGCATGCAAGCAAAATCTTTGTGTAGCATCATTAATTTTTTTGTTTACATTCTGAAATCTTTTGGAAAAGAAACCAAAATCTGGACAATGTCAGCTTTAAAATTCACAACAAAGGCACAAGCAAAGAACATTCACATTCCTTAAGGTAACAGTGTAGTTTGATGACGCAAGTAGGGTCATACCATCCAGCACCTCCTCAGGAAAGTCCTCACAGAGCTGCTTCTGGTTGTGTTGATAGAGACCAAAGAAAAGGTAGCTGGCCAACTCACTACAGCCTTCGTTATAACGGCTGTCGATACCTGATAAGGCCACGGAAGCACGTAAAAACACAGAAAGAAATAATGTGAAATATGATTAGTGCTACACTCACTGTCCACTTTATTAGGAACACCTGTACATTCATGCAGTTATCTATTCAGCCAATCATGTGGCAGCAGTGCAATGCAAAAACAAGGTCAAGAGCTTCAATTAATGTTCACATCAAACATCAGAATGGGGAAAAAATGTGACCTCTTTGACTTTAACCATGGCATGGTTGTTGGTGCCAGATGGGCTGGTTTGAGGACTTCATAAACTGCTGATCTGGAAACTATACAGCTGAAGATCTGAAAAAATCAATTAGTCTCTTTCCAGTCTTCAACTGTCCAGTCTGGGTGAGTCTGTACCCATGATAGCCTCAGATTCCTGTTCCTTAGCTGACAGGAGTGGTACCTGATGTGGACTTCTGCTGTTGTACCCCATCCACCACAAGGTTCAATGTTGTGTGCATGCTGATATGCTTTTCTGCTCACTGTGGTTGTAAAGAGTGATTAGACTAGTCTAAGCTGACAGGAAGTCTATAGTAACTCAAATAGTCATTCTCTTCTGATCTCTCTCAGCAACAAGGTATTTCAGACCCTCTGCTTACAAGATGTTTTTTGTTTTTCACACCATTTTGTGTAAACTCAAGTGAATGTTGCATGTGAAAATCTCAGGAGATCAGCAGTTTCTGAAATACTCAAACCAGCCCTTCTGGCACCAACAACCATGCCAAGTCACAGAGATCACATTTCCGCCATTCTGATGTTTGATGTGAACATTATCTGAAGCTCTTGATGTGTATCTGCATCATTTTTTTGCACTGCACTGCCACATGATAGCCAGAGCAGGTATACAAGTGTTCCTATTAAAGTGGATGGTGAATGTCTTCAGAACATGTGATTTGCTTGTTTTAAATGATTTATGCACTAAATCACTCTGAAATGTACTAGCAGCATATCAAAACAATGTCATTTTGTGTATGGTAATAATTTACTAATATGATAATTTAGCTGATATATAAAGTGCCCTCCACTAATATCGGCACCCTTGATAAATATGAGCAAAGAAGGCTGTGAAAAATTGTCTTTATTGTTTTAACCTTTTGATGTTTTGTTCAAAAAAATTCACAAAAATACTCTGCTCTCACGGATATCAAACAATTGCAAACGAAACACAGGTTTAACAGGTGTGCAACAATTATTGGCACCCTTTTAGTCAATACTTTGTGCTACCTCCCTTTGCCAAGATAACAGCTCTGAGTCTTCTCCTATAATGCCTGATGAGGTATTAGGGAATCTGAGACCATTCCTCCATACAGAATCTCTCCAGATCCTTCAAATTTCGAGGTCCATGCTGGTGGACTCTCCTCTTCAGTTCACCCCACAGGTTTTCTATGAGTTTCAAGTCAGGGGACTGGGATGGCCATGACAGGACCTTGATTTTGTGGTCAGTAAACCATTTTTGTGTTGATTTTGATGCATGTTTTGGATCATTGTCCTGCTGGAAGATCCAACCATGGCCGACCATGATGCCATGTATCCTAACAAAATGTCCAGGTCCTCTGGCAGAAAATCAGCACCGAAACATTAAACAGCCGCCAACATATTTAACCGTGGGCATGAGGTACTTTTCCATATGGCTCTGTGTGCGTCAAAACCACCTCTGCTGCCAAAAAACTCTATTTTGGTTTCATCTGGCCATAGAACCCGATCCCATTTGAAGGTCCAGTAGTGTCTGGCAAACTGAAGACCCTTGAGTTTGTTTTTGGATGAGAGTAGAGGCTTTTTTCTTGAAACCCTTCCAAACAACGTGTGGTGATGTAGGTGACTTTGGATTGTAGTTTTGGAGACTTTCTGACCCCAAGACGCAACAAACTTCTGCAATTCTCCAGCTGTGATCCTTGGAGATTTTTTGGCCACTCAAACTATCCTCTTCACAGTGCATTGAGACAATATAGACACACGTCCAATTCCAGGTTGATTCATAACATTTCCAGTTGACTGGAACTTATTAATTATTGCCCTGATGGTGGAAATGGGCATTTTCAATGCTTGTGCTATTTTCTTATAGCCATTTGTACACCTTATAGCAACTTATAGCCACTTATAGCCACTTGTACACTAGTACACCCAGGTGTACTAAAAAAAATGTAAAACAGGGAATATATATTTTTCTCATATGAATTCATAGAGGTACCAATAACTGTTGCACACCTATATTTAACAAAGATTTTTTTTTGGATAAACCTGTGTTGTTTGCAATTGTTTGACATCCATGATAGGAGAGTATTTTTGTGAATCTTTTTAACAAAAGATCAAAAGGTTAAAACAATAAAGACAATTTTTCACAGCCTTCTTTGCTCAAATTTACCAAGGGCGCCAATATTAGTGAAGGGCACTGTACAGCACAGATACAGTACTAATTTTTAGATTATGTACTGTATCTGTGCTGTGTAGTAAATAATCTAATAATTTATACTACACACAAGGAAAGAATGGTAAAACCAAGAATCAGTGTTGATGTTTGCATTACTTTCTGGATGTATAATTAATGAAATATAGAAGTATATATTTGCTATAGTTGCTATTGTGCAGGTTTGGGTAACTTGCAGAACAGAGTGTCAATGTAGAAGGAACTTATTATTATTTGCTTTTTAGTGAGTGTACTCCATGCTGCCACCACAGAGGGCTGTGGATTAGGTACAGTGTATCAAGAGGCATTTTATAAACTCTCATGTTAACATGGATACAAGTAACATGGAATGTTTGCTGTGATGAACTCACCCAGTGAGCAGAGGATGCCATCTGGAACTGTTTCGCCATCAGCCTTCAGGAGAGCTTGAACTTGCCGCAAGCGTGAACAGCTGTAAACACAGCACATCTGTACAGATCTACCTTTTTCCTTAACAATAAGGTCACAAATTCATATACAACCCCAATTCAGAAAAAGTTGGAACAGTATGGAAAATGGTAATAAAAGCAAAATGGAGATTTGTAAATGTACTTTGACTTGTATTTAAACAAAAACATATAACGACAAGGTATTTGATGTTTTATCTAATCAGCTGCACAGTTTTTTGAAGGTAAACGTTTATTTTGAAATTGATGCATGCAACACGTTCCAAAAGGTTTTGACGGGGCAATTTAGGACTAATAGCGATGTGACAAGTTGAAATAAGAAGGTGATGTGAAACAGGTGAGGCAGTTGTCTAATCAAAGTATATAAGGAACCAACAAAAAAAGGCCTAGTCCTTCAAGATGGGTTGAGGCTCGCCGATCTGCCAACAGATACGTCAGCGAATAATCCAACACTTTGAGAACATTCCCCAAAGACAAATCGGTAGGATTTTGGGCATTTCACCTTCTACAGTGCACAATATGATTAAAAGATTCAAGGAATCCGGTCAAATCTCGGGGTGTAAAGGGCGAGGCCGAAAACTACTTCTGGATGCACGTGATCTCCAATCCCTCAGACGTCACTGTCGTAAAAACCGTCACGAGTCTGTATGGGAGATCCTGACATGGGCTCGGGAATACTTTGGTAAACCTTTGTCAGTGAACACCAATCGCCGCTGCATCCACAGATGTGCAAGTTAAGAAGCTCCGCCCACTTCTCCGGGCTCGGACTCATCTACTCGACAGTAGCAGTAGTCTGACGAGTCGACATTTCAAATGGTTTTTGGACAAAACAGCTGTCGTGTTCTCCGGGCCAAAGAGGAAAAGGACCATCCAAGCTGTTATCAGCGTCAGGTCCAAAAGCCAGCATCTGTATGGGGGTGTGTCAGTGCCCATGGCATGGGTAACTTGCACATCTGTGAGGGCTCCATTAATGCAGAAAGATATGTACACATTTTGGAGCAACATACGCTGCCATCCAGAGCAGGACGAAGCCAAACCACATTCTGCCCGGATTACAAGCGCATGGTTGCGTAAGCAGAGAGTGCGGGTGCTAGCATGGCCTGCCTGCAGTCCTGACCTGTCTCCCATTGAGAATGTGTGGCGCATTACAACGTGCAAAATAAGGCAACGAAGGCCCTGTAGAGTTGCGCAGCTGAAGAAATACATAATGGATGAACGGGGGGAAAATTCCACTCGCTAAACTTAATCAACTGGTGTCTTCAGTGCCCAAACGCTTAATAAGTGTTATTAAAAGAAAAGGTGACATTACACAGCGGTAAACAGTCGAATGTCCCAACTTTTTTGGAGTGTGTTACAGTCATCAGATTTGAAATGAGTGTATATTTTCAAAACTAAATTCAAAAAGTAAAACATCAAATAATGTGTTAATAATGTGTTGTCAATATAGTACAGGGTGAACTGAATTTTCAAATGACTTTTTTTTTTTTTTTTTTTTGCATTTTCCATACTGTCCCAACTTTTTCGGAATTGGGGTTGTAATATCAGATGGCTTAATTTGTTTTTTAAAAAAGAACCCCTTCCCTTTGAGCCTGTAGGAAGGTGTGAACTTTGTTTTAACATAGGCAAACTGTTATTGAAGAAAAAAACTAAAATAAGAAAGGCCTTGAGATGTACATGATTAAGCATTCCTGTTTACTAAAATCTAAAATGACCTCAGCAGACCTATAATAATTAGAAAAGGTCAAATACATATATGTTAATATTTACAGATGCTTTCACTCCACCAGTAACCAGGAAAGTTCATTACTGTAACTAACTTCACTAAGTAGATACTACATCAGAAACGTTAACTGAAAGCGCGGGTGAAATCAGATCACCTGAATTTTCTGATGGCTAGCTACACGGGCACATGATCAGTCCAGCCATGAAAATTTGATCGATTATGGCTTGCAGAAAATAAATAAATAAATAAATCAATCAATCAATCAATCAATCAATCAATCACATGGCATTTTACAACAGCAGACCAATATATTTTTTAGTGATTTCTTACAAAGACGATCAACATACAGTTGAGGTCATACATTTATATTTTTTAATAATAAGAGGGATCATAAAAATTCCATTTGTTTTTTATTTAGTATTGCTCTTTCACATAACAGGTGTTTACATATAGTCCACAAGACACAATAATAACTGAATTTACACAGATGAACCAGTTCAAACGTTTACATAAATTGTTATTATTTGGTCTTCTGGGAAACACCTAAATATATTGTGTAGCTTCTGAATGGCAGTACTAAAATAAAATAAGTATAAAGTATAAAAGTATAGCACATAATGTACAGGACCTGGAGGATTTTTCTGAAGAACAGTGGGCAGTTTAACTGCTCAGGACAAACAACGGACTCGTGAACAAGGGACTATCACAAAACATAAAAACAGTCGTTGATCATCCAGGTAACAACACACAGTATTAAGAATCGAGCGTGTGTAAACGTTTGAACTGGTTCATTTGTGTAAATTCAGTTATTATTGTGTCTTGTGGACTATATGTAAACATCTGTTATGTGAAATAGCTTATCCAGGGCAGTACTAAATAAAAAAAAATACATTTTTTTATGATCTCTCTTATTAAAAAAAACAAAAAAAACAAACATTCTACAGATTCTGCACGGCGTATGCAAACTTATGACCTCAACTGTACATTATTTTTTATTTTAAATATACAAATAAACAAATGGCAGCAGCAGCAGCAAAAGAAATGGCGATGGCCTGGTAACCAATTACTGACAATTATTGATCTTGCACTGCTGTAGGTGAAACTGGACTAAAGTTTAATGTGCAGTGGATGAACTATTATAAAAGAGAAATCTACTAACCTTAGAAACATTCAAATATGTGTTAAATGTAATGATTTTCATTGCAGTTACACAAGTAGACAAATGTTATTTCATGTTTTACAGGATGTCTGACCCATTAAAGCGCATATAAAATATACAGTATGCAGTGTACAGTATACCGGGGCCATAAAAATCAAATTTTGTGGTCATTTTCTTTGGTAAATCAACCATTAGTCATAACTTTTGCAAATTAGGTCAGAGAACAAATGGTCTAACTGATTTGGTTTTTGTTTAATCCTTTCTGGATCGGAAAACTGTGGGTTTGGCGAATCTCAGTTTTACGTTAACTGCCTTCTGGACCGGAGCCCTGGTTAACGGTCTGAAGAGCACAAACAACCTTACGTTTTCGGTTTAGCTAAAGGTTAAGACAACGGGCTTCTTGCTTTCACGCATTTACAAATAAATATTTTACAAGTATTACTGCCCATAACCGGGTGCTTGACTGAATAAAAACGAACCACTCGTGTACAAACAGTAACCAGCTAACAGGATTTAGCTATCGGCCCAACTACATCACCACTACAACCGTCATCTCTTTTCAAACACAACACGTCCTTCAAGTAAAAAAAAAATATATTCACTTGGATATAAAGTGACATTTATAATTACCTCACGGGCGGACCGATCAAAGAAGACTTAACATTCGTCTTATTTATGCCGGACATATTTGCGATATTTATATCAGAGAGTCAGGATTGATATTGAAATTTCCGTTATTTCTTTTCTTTTTTCCAGCTCGCGCACATCTCCATACTCAACAGCCTCAGCTGGAGAACAGCAACACCGGCGAACGAGCATGGCAACGGACTGTACCATTTCTGAGAGGAGGGTACTCTGGTTGTCAACTAGCAAAATAAACATTTTCTTCACATAATAGATATGACCTTTCTTTTGGCAATTCGGTTATATACTAGTTAATCTTGTCATTCGAAATATGATTTGAATTCTAATGTGTTCAACTTTCAAAACATACTAAATTTGGATGCGCTTATTTCCCCCTTCCTTGAATTTAGAGTCACACATGCCTCCTTACAATGGCTAATGCAATCCGAGAGCAATGCCTCTGAGCTCAACTGTAAATGTCACGTGAGCTGAGGACGATTTTCTTACAACTCTGGGGCTTCGAAATGATTAATTAATACATAGGCGGGTTAATACATGCCAGTGGTGTCCATTACATTCTAATACATTTACCATTTGAAATGAATAAGTAGTTTAAGTGGTCACGTTCACATTCCACAGCTCAGATGCTTTCATTATGCCACAGATTTATATTAGCTGAAAATGTAGCAAAAATAAAGGCTGGAGAGTATTTAAAAAAAAAAAAAAAAAAACAGCAAAGTAAACGTATCTGTGGATTGTAAAAACATACTGAGATTTTGAATAAAGCACTTAAACCATCAGACAGGAACAGGAACGTCCTAAAATAGCTTTATGGAGTTGTGCAGGTAAGGGTTTGCACTTGAACTTCCCCTAACACACACACACACACACATGCAGTGTTGATAAACCTTACTGATGACTGACTTGCTCAGATAAAGGTAGATTAGTTAGCCCCTAAGATTCCCTATGTACAGTCAGGTCCATAAGTATTTAGACAGTGACACAATTTTCATAATTTTGTCTCTGTACACCACCACAGTGGAAATGAAGCAATCAAGTTGTGATTGAAGTGTAGACTTTCAGCTTTAATTCAAGGGGTTTAACAAAAATATTACATTAACCGTTTAGGAATTACAGCCATTTTTTTTTTTTTTTTTACATTTTCACAGGCTCAAAATTAATTGGACAAACGAACATAATCATAAATATTAGGATTATTTTTAATACTTGGTTGCAAATCCTTTGATTTCCTGAAATCTGGAACCCATCGACATCACCAAATGCTGAATTTCCTCCCTTGAGATGCTTCAGTTGCTGCTTGTTTGTGGGTCTTTCTGCCTTCAGTTTTGTCTTCACTAAGTGAAAAGCATGCTCAGTTGGGTTGAGGTCATCAGACATTTAAGAACATTTAAATTCTTTGCCTTAGGAAGCTCTTGGGTTGCTTTCACTGTATGTTTTGGGTCATTATACATCTGTACTGTGAAGTGCCTTCCTATCAGTTTTGCAGCATTTGACTGAATCTGAGCAGAAAGTATAGCTCTATACACTTCAGAATTCATCCTGCTACTTCTATGATATATACCCACAGAGGGGTCATTTTACATTTGTAACATAAACTTTATGACAAAAGAGAGCTAGAAATGTTCAGAATTGATGCTACAAGAAACATTTACATGTGGAATCTGTTGTTGTCTGACAACATTTTCTATTCTGGTATAAAATCTGAATAAACCCATTATACTTCTACATAGCATAAGTCATGAAAAAAAAACAACTGTTTAACTTTCAAAAATAATATGAATACTGTATCTATACTGTATCTAATACTGTATCTATCTGTATACTGGTGAGCTATAGTAAGTAACCTGTCACACCTTGAAAGACTAGAGTGGTGCATAGCCCCTGTGACCAGTGTGACCTCAGAGGATTCATCACAACAAGCAAAAGACCACAAACTACAATAAATGCTGTAGATAGGCTGGATTGATGAGATTAACGTTAATCTGTTTAGAGTAAAATGAGGCCTACAAGCAGTAATATGATAAAAAAAAATTTTTTTTAAATTGCTCATTTTATAGGTCAAACTGCAGACATGTTACTGGGTCATAGTACGGGTGATCCAATCATCATAATGTGATATAATGGTGTAGAGTCCGGGCTTCCTGGTGGAACCGCATTTCCTCCCTCCATTCGAGGTTATTCCCACAGCAATGCCCTTATAGAGCAGAGGACCGCCAGAATCACCCTGTAAGAGGAGTAGATAGGCAAGAGAAAATTACTTAAAGGATGTGCATACTAGGTACTACAGTAAAGGCAGGTGCGATGCTAGGGTTAGTGAACATCACTGGCTTAAATCCTGTAAGCCCATTCCCAAGGGTTGCCAATACTGAACCTATTATTTCTAATAATGCACCCTTTATGAAGCACCCCTATTATATTAATAAATAAAATAATAGTTAAAATAAACAGATTGTATATCTGACAGACCACTGACAGACTACTGAACTCATTGGCTTAACAAACCAGAATTATGAACTTATTATGAACTTCCTGTGCGTGTTAATGAATAAATGACCATGCTTGACCACAAGTGAAACTTACATATGGGTAAAATTGGAGGGGGAGGGCAAGGGAGAGTGAAGCTCCCCCACCCTTCTTTAGCTGAACTGCAAGTAGAGCTCAGCTCTGGTACTCAAATTTGATGGAAATTATATCAGTGGTGCTAATAATAATCAGTGTTTTGCACAGATCTGAAATATACTTGGGAGGTGGTTGGAGGACTGAGAAGGGGAGGAAAAAAAGTTTTATACATATTTTTACAGATATTTTGAGTGTGAAAGATATTAAGTAGATGCTATGTGAATGACAAAGCCTAAGACTATGTGTTATGTGTCATATGCTTACAATACAATACAATACATTTATTTATGTTTGCATTTTACATTAATTAACATGCATTTCCTCTCAGTGGACGTCACATCCATCTATTCATTTTCTGTACCACTCATCCTACTCAGGGTCACACAGGATCCTATCCCAGGGAACTGTGTAGGGATGCCAAGCCATCATAGGGCATAATTGCACACTCACATACCCATTCACACACTACGGACAATTTAGAGATGCCAATCAGGAAAAATTGAGTACCCTGAGGAAACCCCAGAAGCACAGGGAGAACATGCTAACTCTGCACACACAGGGCAGAGGTGGGAATTGAACCCCCAACTCTGGAGGTGTGAGGCAAACATGCTAACCATTAAGCCACATCAGATTAACATGTAGTGTCTTTGGGAGATTGTAATTTCGAACACTATCTGTGGCTGGTAGATCAAGAGAGCATAATTGGCTGTGCTCTCTGGTGGGAGGGATGATATTACTCTCTCCACTGGTAAACAAGATGACACTAACCAATCAGGGTTGACTGTGAGCTCTGGAATCAGGCTGTTAGCTCTTTCCTCCTAGTGTCCTAGTTTCAATGCACTTTAATGTATTACGAGCAGCTGTTCTAAAAGATTTGTTTGCTGGCTTCAAGTGTCTTGGAGGAAGCATGTGTTAGTCTTAACTCTCTCCACTTGGTAGATGTTGTGCAATAGGGGAGAAAGAATGTCAAAATTGGGGGGAAACTGGGAAAAGTGCAAACAATGACTGATTCATACCACAGAGAGACAGTTTTAAATCTAAGATGAAAACTTACATCACAGGTGTCCTTGCGTGGTTTGCCAGCACAGAGCATATTTGTTGTAAAGGAATCCGCATAGGAGTTACTGCGACTGCAGATCGATCTCTTTATAACAGCAACAGTCACCTCATGCAGTTTGTCTGGCCGGTTGCCCAGGTTGTCTAGTGAGCCCCATCCAGCAGTTTCGACAACAACATCTGTATCAGGATCACTCCCTCCTGCTCTCTGGAACTTCAGAGGCTTCACTGCATTGCTCTCTGTGACTGGCTGATTTAGCTGGCAATTACAGAGGACATTATATGTCAGTAGCACTCAAGGTACAATGATATGGTATAAGAAATACCCTGCCCTCCCTACCCTCTATTTTTCATTTCCTAGTTTATTCCCAGACTTTATATACTTTACCTTGACCAAGGCAATATCATTGTCATAATTCTCTTTGCTGAAATCAGGATGGTTATAGACAGCAGCCATATCAAACGTTTGTTTTTTGTCCTCTGCCTGAGATAGGGAATGAGCACCCAACACCACCTTATAATTATTGCTGCAGTAGAGAGTACACACACATGCACAATTTTCTATTAACACACATTTTGAATAGCAGATGAATTTATTGCTTTAAAATGAACTAATCTCATGGAAAGGTGCCATTTGAAAGTCATTCAGAATGTTCATTTTATGAAAAATACATTTCTGAAAGTTTTACGATACTTTGACAATAGAAGTGTGTGAACATCAGACTCTGAGACAATTATAGCACCATACTGAAATGTACGTCTCTAAAACAATATGCTCCCAGTTTGATTATGGTGCTTACCTGTCCTGGAAACAGTGTGCAGCACTCATAACCCACTGACTGGAGATCAGAAATCCACCACAGCTGTGTTTGCCTTCCAGCTGCAGTGAGGCCATGTAGGGACGGGAGTGTGGTGCAGCTTCCTTACCTCCTGTGACGCATTCACCTTCTCAGAGACACAAGTGACCATAATAAGTGCTAATTTGAAAATCAAAAGCTGAAATAAAGTTCCATGCAAACTTGAGGAAGAAAGGTTTCAGATTTTTCCTGGTGCTGCACCTGGAAAAAACTTTCTGTAAACTGAATTTTCTTATTACACTGGTCTATTTAAAATACCTATCAATGTAGTTGTGCACAATTAATACATCACTTTCTCTCATGTTCTCTTATGTTGATTTATCCATTATGTGTTTTTTCTGGTCTTCTGTTTTTTGACAGAGAAATTCTACTCTCAATATGTTTCCAAGATTGAAATAAATCTAAATAATTGAATTCATATATTCTACTCACCTGGTAGTAGTAATACATAGAAGAGAGCTGAAGCCAAGATCACTTGTAGAGAACCCATACTGAATGACTCGTTTCTGCCCACTGCCTTCTCAAGATTGAATATGTTTATAGTCTAGCCTGTTAGATTTATATAAGCTGGGTGTGGGTCTGCCTTTACGAGAAAAATGCTGGCTTCTTGGAAATCATTCCTTTCTCCTCCTACATTTATGTGATGCTGAGACCTGTCTCTTATCTCCACTTTGGCTCTGGTTCAACCTTATTGCTTCACTGTTGTATTTTCCAGTTTTCACCTTCAGATGTTTCCAATATCCCTGCTCAAATCTTGAAAGATTTGGCTATTAACAATTCTAAAAAGCCCAATTGCTTGACCAACTATTTTTTTTAGTGACTTATGTGACACACAAATACACAACCTGCACACTATACCCATCACCCATCAAATACACAACCTGCACACTATACCCATCACCCATCAAATACACAACCTGCACCCCAACCACCCACCCACACCCCCCCAGAACACACACACACACACACACACACACACACACACACACACACACACAAACGCAGATGAAATACTTTGGGCCAGTGACAACATGTTCTTGTTGGAACTATGTTAAGATGAATAGAAATAGCGAGTCAGTATTATGAGGATGGGCTGTGTTCCTCATACTCAGTTCCACAATCATATGAAAACACAGAAACTGGCAGATCAGAAAATGCTTATGGAAATTTACAGTCTGGAAAACAATAGATTTAGAATTTACTGTAATATTCTCAACTGTATATTTACATGAGGGGAACTCAATTGTGTTGATTTATTCCAATATACTATACAGATTGCAATCAACTGCAAGATTTACTCATCTGTATATTTATATTATTGTAATATACTCATCTGTATATTTTTATGATGTGAACTCAATTGTGTTGGTTTATTCCAATGTACTATACAGATTGCAATCAACTGCAAGAAAAGTTAATAAATAAAAGGCACAGTAATGCTGTCTGGACAAATACCAAAGTTGTTTGCTCCTTTTTAAGGACTTGTAAGTACTGGGCTCCACCACTTTGCTGACTTATTGTAGAAATTGTGGATCCTATTCCCAAATGACTGACTTCTAACAATGTTGTTGCCTAATATGATCAAGTAACTATCAAAACTGTGTTTCTGAAAGAATATACAGATGCTTCTAAAAGTATTGGAATGACAAGGCCAACTCTTTTGTTTTTGCTATACACTGAAGTCATTTTGGTTTGAGATCAAAAGATGAATATGAAACGATAGATCAGAATTTCAACTTTCATTCCCTGATATTTACATTTAGATGTGTTAAAGAACATGGCACCTTTTGTTTGAACCCACCCATTTTTCAAGTGATCAGAAATATTGAAACATGTGACTGACAGGTGTTTCTTGTTGCCCAGGCATGCCCTGTTAGATTGATTGTTTAAATTAATATTTCTGAAAGACTACTCTTGGTTTCAGCCATGGGTTTTGCCTTTTGAAGACTGCATTTGTTCTTAAAAAGGATAAACCAGCATGAATACTAGAGAGTTATCTATGGGAGGGAAAAAAAGCCATTTTGCAGCTGAGAAAAAAGGGAAAATACAACCCCAATTCCAAAAAAGTTGGATCGCTGTGTAAAATGTAAATAAAAACAGAATGCAGTGATTTGCAAATCTCACAAACCCATATGCTATTCACAATACAACATCAAAACATCAAATGTTTAAACTGTGGAAATGTACCATTTTAAGGAAAAATAAGGCAATTTTGAATTTGATGGCAGCAACACGTCTCAAAAAAGTTGGGACAGGGTCATGTTTACCAGTGTGTAGCATCCCATCTTCTTTTAACAACAGTCTGTATACGTCTGGGAACTGAGGAGACCAGTTGCTGGAGTTTTGGGGGAGGAATGTTGTCCCATTTGTGTCTGATACAGGATTCTAGCTGCTCAACAGTCCTGGGTCTTTGTCATATTTTTCGCTTCATGATGCGCCAAATGTTTTCAATTGGTGAAAGGTCTGGACTGCAGGCAGGCCAGTTCAGCACCCAGACACTTCTACTATGAAGCCATGCTGTTGTAATAGATGCAGTATGTGGTTTAGCATTGTCTTGATGAAATATACAAGGCCTTCCCTGAAAAGGACGTTGTCTGGATGGAAGCATATGTTGCTCTAAAACCTGTATATACCTTTCAGCATTGATGGTGCCTTTTCATATGTGCAAGCTGCCCATTCCATAGGCACTAATGCACCCCCATACCAGGCTTTTGATCTGAGTGCTGATAACAAGCCAGATGGTCCCTCTTCTCTTTAGTCCAGAGGACGTTGCATCCACGGTTTCCAAAAAGAATTTAAAATTTCGATTTGTCTGACCACAGAACAGTTTTCCACTTTGCCTCAGTACATTTTAAATGAGCTTTGGCCCAGAGAAGACGGCGGCGTTTGATAGAGCTTTAACCAGCATTTGTGGATGGCACGGCGAACTGTGTTCACAGACAATGAGTTCTGGAGGTGTTTCTGAGCCCATGCAGTGATTTCCATTACAGAATCATGCCTGTTTTTAATGCAGTGCTGCCTCAGGGCCTGAAGATCACAGGCATCCAATATCGATTTTCACCCTCGTCCCTTGCGCACAGAGATTTCTCCAGATTCTCGTAATCTTCTGATGATATTATGTACTGTAGATGATGAGATATTCAAAGTCTTTGCAATTTTACATTGTGTAACATTATTCTGAAATTGTTCCACAATTTGTAGATGCAGTTTTTTGCAGATTGGTGAACCTCTGCCCATCTTTACTTCTGTGAGACTCTATCTCTCTAAGATACTCTTTTATACCCAATCATGTAACTGACCTGTTGCCAATTAACCTAATTAGTTACAAAATGTTCCTCCAGCTGTTTCTTTTCAGTAACACTTATTTTTCTATCCTTTTGTTGCCCTGTCCCAAAATTACCTTATTTTTTTCTTAAAATGGTACATTTCCTCAGTTTAAACATTGGATATATTTTCTATGTTCTATTGTGAATAACATATGGGTTTATGAGATTTGCAAATCATTGCATTCTGTTTTTATTTACATTTTACACAGTGTCCCAACTTTTTTGGAATTGGGGTTGTAGATCAGAGTCATTGCACAAGGATTGGGCATAAACAATACAACAATTTGGAATGTCCTGAATAATAAAGAAACCACTGGTGTAACAACCAGTCATCGAAAAGGTTTGCCAAGCAAAACAGCAGCAGTTGATGAGAGAAACATTGTGAGAGCTGTGAAGAAAACCCCAAAACAACAGTCAGTGACATCACGAACAACCTCCTCAGGGTATCACAATCCACTGTTTGAAGAAGATTTTGAGAGCAAAAATATAGAGGCCAAGAAGATGCAAACCACTCATCAGCAGTAAAAACCAGAGGTCCAGACAGGAATTCACAAAGAGATACAGAGATGAGCCCCCAAAGTTCTGGAACCAATATTAACCTCTACAAATGATGGAAAGGCCAAAATGTGGAGAAAGAAAGGATCTGCTCATGATCCAAAAAATATGAGCTCATCGGTCAAGCATGGTGGAGGTAGTGTCATGGACTCACTGTATTTACCAGTTTTACCAATCTTATTCCATTCACCTTATTTTCTTTTTTACTAGCTTGATTTTGCTTTATTGAGGAAAGGCATGATTGCTTTAAGGTCTCATGTATCTGTGATCTATGTGCATTTATGTGCAGAGGTGGACCGCACCATTTGTGCCTTTCAGTGGTGCAGAAGGGCTCCAGTATTTTTATGGATGAAAAGTTGAGGACCTTCAGCCTGTTATATCATGTCATATTATTCAGTTCAGAAATTTAGAAGGCTGCTCCCTATGCTGAAGCTGTAGGTGAGTTCTGCTACACTCCAATATACTGTGCTATGCACTGTATATACAGGTTTCTGAGCATACCCCATAAACATATGATTTTTAGATTGCTTAAGCAAAAAATAAAAAATAAAAAAATAAAAAAATAAAATGCCATGTGAATTTTCAAAATGCAGAAATTCTGCACAGTTGGTGGGACAAAATACTTTAACCTCTATTACACACTATAAAATAAACCTGACACCTTGAAAGGGTTTAGTTATGTTGATGTGTAACACTTCTTTGTTGTTGTCGTTGTTATTGTTGTTGTTGCTGTTGCTTTGAAAATTCCATGGCTTTAAGCACTGTCGGAGACTTGGCAACAGTCTGGGATTTTGCAGGAAAGACTGTGTTCCCTGATTCAGATCTTTCATATCAGAGCAGTAGTCTGTTCTGATAAAAAAAAGAGTATGTAACTTAACCCTTCTCTATAAAACAAACAAACAAACAAACAAACAAACAAACAAACACAAATTGCCTTGTCAATTTGTAGTAACTGCCTGGCAGCTTAGCTGCCATGTAGATACTGTAATTAATATCAAATATCAAATGATGATACTATCATCTCTATTGATAATGATAATAAGTCAGTCTATTAATATTGTGTGCTGTTGATGATGAGAATCTATTAATACTGTATTCTATTGGGGATAAAATCACTGCTGTTTTCTCTGGGATGAGATGCTACTGCTTTCTTTGAAGATGAGAATTGTGAACCACTGCTGTTTGTAGGCGCTGGAGACATTCCACTCCTTTAAGAACTTTCTTTACTGTGTAAAGAAACAGAGTAGGAAACTCCTTTTTGCTGCTTCTTTTCATCCAATATTGCTGCTACACTTCTCCTCATAGTCAATAGTGTGCAGGCAATTGTTGCACTAGTTTTTCCACACAACACAGTTCTGCTGTCCTGTCGAGTTAATTTGCACTCTCCTGTCTATGTATTGTATTTTTTTTGCACTTGACTCACACTGTCGTGTATCTCCACTTTACTGTATGCAGTCCTGTGTACTGTGCTATTGTATTGTTATGTGTTGCATGGTCCTGGAGAAATTACATTTCGTTCTAATGTATATGAGCAATCTAGAAGAATGATAGTAAAAATCCACTTACTTTTGCAGTCCTAGTGACAAACAGTCAATCAGTCAACAGTATGTGGACAATGCTGTTTTGTAGTACACCTTTGGGGTAGATCCAGTTCTGTCTGTAAATGAATCCACTTTTGCCCTGCTGTGGTGTTCCAAATTAGCAGAACCACCAGCACTTCTGCTGTCTGATTGCACCCACCTCTATTATTACTACTTCCCTATTGACAGCGAGAAATCCTAAGGACAAGCCCCAAAGGAGAATATGTATGTGGACCTGTACCTTAGGGTATGCACACAAGTTTCTGTTATCACTACTGTTACATGCATGTGTGATGTAACTGACAAGCACCATATCACTGACACTGAAACAGTCTGAAATACAACATTCCTAGTTTTCTTCCTGAAGTTGTTACTGCCAACATCCCTGCCAGATACAGAAAATCTGCATGTCTTTGGCCACATCCAGTTCTGTGACTACCTTTATAATCGGTGCGGCCCTATCTTTCAGCAAAAGGGATCACATAACACATTGCTCTTCTCATTATTGACTTTCACGCCCACAGAGCTAACACAGTTGAAATCATGAGGTCCTTATTACTCTGTCACTCATAGCAGCCAATCATCTAGGTAGCAAAACACACACAGGGGCTCTCGGGCAACATGCACATTTAATCAACACCTAGGGTGCTAACCCAAAAGGAAGGACACTGTATATATGGTAGTGGAGAAATTGTCTGTGGTCAACATCAACTGGAATGTTATCTTTCAATCGATGCATGTTTTTTCCATCGCTCATATCACATTTGGTATGCACAGCATATGGAAAGGCAGTCGTTTTAAGAACACATCTAGGTATGCCAAATCTAGAATGGGGCAGATTCTATGGGATTAGATTTGTGCCAAAAGTATTGAACCTAACTGTTCAAGAAACGAACAAAAATATACAGTGAGAAAGAAAAAAAAAATACTCTGAAACTGAAAACAGTGAACTCAGTGGCAAAAATGTAACATCGTCTTCAGATAAACATCATTCTTTGTTAACAGTTCACTGCCTGTGGACAGTGTGATCAGTAACCACTGATCTGATGTTATTGTCCTGTGCTGGAATTATCTTGTACTTCAGGTGAATAAATCATGCCTTGGCAGTTTGGGAAGTGCTTGCCCTGACTTGAACCCACCACCTGTGTTTTTGCTCTGACTTGTTCTCATCTGTTTCTGCTGTACCTGTGTGGTGCAAGCTGTTTCCTGCATAACTCCATACGTTCACCGTTGCAGTCTTTGAAATTGAGTTCTTGAGAAATAATGTGACCATGGTTTCCTCCCCCAGTACAAAGACCTGTGTCGTAAGCTTATTGGTGTCTTTAAATTATCCATAGTGTGTGAATGGGTGTGTGACTGTGTGTGCGATTGTGCACATCCCATTCATGGTGTCCCCCACCTTGTGCCCCGAGTCCCTTGGGGTAGGCTTCAGGCTCCCCGCAACCCTGTGTCGGTTAAGTGGTACAGAAAATGGATGCCACTGATAGCAGTCTGTCCCATATCCTTAGTTTGTGTTTCAACCACGTCCTAAACATGTGCGCCAATGACCAAGCACCAAGGCTGTGCAAAGTTTTTTTGTTTTGTTTTTTTGTTTTGTTTTAACCAACTCCTGGAAACTCCTACTATGGCTCCCATAGATTGATCTGTTATCTGTGCCCATTTAATCTGCCATCGTGGTCATTATCTCCTTAAGACGGCAAGAGCAAATGCGCCATAGTGTTGGTGATGCATATTAAACGTGTTTTTCGCTTTGCAATCCAATTCATCAACTCTTTTATACTCAGGTTGTGTGAAGCACGGATTTGCTCACAATGCTTCATTCACTTGTACCACTAGCAAGGCTTGAATTAATTGTATGCATTAATTGACATTAGCTGGTTATCTAACAAACCTACTGAAACTACTGAAACGCCAACAGCATTGGTTATATAGTGCTGATAATTGAGATGGTGTTCACTTCAGCATAGGTCACTTGGTTAGTTAACATAATTGTTCACAAATGTATTCCCCAGATATAGAATATTTTTTCGGATTAATTGTTTTAATTGTAGACATATAAAACGTAATTTGTACAGTAAATACTCAAGTAGTTCACAAGATAACTTACAGTACATTTACTGAAGTCAATATGTTTAGGAATTTTTCCAGTCACTGGCTGTGACTCCAGCAGTGTATGACACTTGCAGCTTCACAGTTTGACCACAAGGAGGCAGGAGAGTACCTTTTACCTTATTCCTTATTCCTAGAATAAGGGTGTGTGTGTGTGTGTGTGTGTGTGTGTGTGTGTGTGTGTGTGTGTGTGTGTGTGTGTGTGTGAGAGAGAGTGTGTGTGTGTGTGTGTGTGTGTGTGTGTGAGAGAGAGTGTGTGTGTGTAAGGGAGTGTGTGTGTGTGTGTGTGAGAGAGAGTGTGTGTGTGTGTGTGTGTGTGTGAGAGAGAGAGTGTGTGTGTGTGTGTGTGTGTGTGTGAGAGAGAGTGTGTGTGTGTGTGTGTGTGTGTGTGTGTGTGAGAGAGTGTGTGTGTGTGTGTGTGTGTGTGTGTGTGTGTGTGTGTGTGAGAGAGAGTGTGTGTGTGTGTGTGTGTGTGTGTGTGTGTGTGTGAGAGAGAGTGTGTGTGTGTGTGTGAGAGAGAGAGTGTGTGTGTGTGTGTGTGTGTGTGAGAGAGAGTGTGTGTGTGTGTGTGTGTGTGTATGTGTGTGTGTGGGTGCATGCGTGAGTGCGTGAGAGAGCGCATGCGCGGATGAAGGATGGAGCTATCTGACAGTTTTGAACTTGTGGAGACATTTGACTGGTCCTCATGAGAAAAACTGATTTGTTTGTTTGTTTTAACAAAAACTGCAGCTTTAATTAACGAAAAAAAAGTGACAAAAGGTTTCCTCTTGGTTACAGAGGTTAAGATTAGGGTTAAAATTAGGTGTAGCCTAGCATTAATTAGCTGCATTAACAATTATGTCAATAGAAGGTCCTCGCAAAGATAGAAACTCAACAGAATGCTTCCTTATTAGAAAGTTTTCCAAATAGACACAATCCATAACTATCAAAAAGAAGAAGCGCTACACCAGGTCAGGAAACTTAAAGGAGAAAAAATGAAACATATCTCTTCTTTTATAGAACTTTAACCCAGAATGAACTGATGTCTCTGGCTGGGGTCAGAGGTCACTGTGCCCCACTCAGGATTGTTTGGGAATGATTGGCAGAAGGAAGTATCTCCTAACCAAGAGGAAGAGGAATCATTCACTCAGTCAACACACTGAAGGTGGGCTCTCATTCCTGCCTCTCAGGATTCTTTTGTCATCCTTTATTTCACATCCCATGAGCTTTGAATTGTATTTTCAAGAACTCCTGCAACTTATAATACCCACTAGCTACAGCACTGATTTAGTGCTTTAGGGTTTGTTTGTTTTAAATCCATATTTTAGCAAGATAATTTTTTTTAAAAATGAATTAAATTCAAACCATTTGTGTCATATTAACATACCATAGCAGTTGACCTTTAGGTCTATATTCACATCTATAATTCATGTTTTGTTTTTTGTTTTTTGGCCTATTTGTTTCCAATTTTGGAGTTTAAGGGTAGCTGTCACTCAACACCACCACTCCCACAGCTCCCTGCCCTTTCTCACCTCCTTTCAGGTGATGATTTGTTTAAGGAAGTAGGTAGAGGAGTATTTGGACTTTCTTTCTACCTTGTGAATGTAATTCATTAGAATGGCACCACTAGTCTTCTGCATATTAAACAGTAAGATATACCAATGTGTTGAGTGTAGTTAATAGTTAAGACACTGGTAACATGAGGTAGCTGTGGGTTTTTGCAAATATGGAAGATCGATATGGATGCAGCATAGTGATGTTTATTATTCCATGGCCTCAATCATTTTTCAGTTGATTCCTCTGACTGTATGTATTCTGTATATACTGTATACAGTGGGGTCCAAAAGTCTGAAACCACATTGAAAATTTAGGATTTTTTTCTTAATTTAAAATTGGAAATAAACACAAGGTTTTAGAATTTTGAAATCCATCCATCCATCCATTTTCTGTACCGCTTATCCTACACATGGTCCTGGGGAACCTGGAGCCTCTCCCAGGAAACTTGGGGCATGAGTATGTGGAACTCATGTGCACACTGTCATTAAAGCAAAAAAAGCCAGATATACCAAATACTAAGAAACTCAAGAAATTCATGTAAATATTTCAAACATTCTACTTTTCACTCAAGTTGTTGTCAATAATATAAATTGTAAGGAAAATTAGAGAAGAATGCAAAATAGAAGCATTTTCAGTAGTGCTCTCAGACTTTCGATCCCCACTGTATGTAGGATGTTCCTTGTTCCTTGAAACACCCCACAGTGGAGGGTCACACTCAAAGGCCATGACCAAATTCTGCCTGTCATCTCAGCTAATCTGCCACTACATGCTGTTAGCCTTTGCATAATACAACAGATTAGAGGAAATTTGCTATTTTCTTACTCTGTTGGTTCTGCCTCTGAACTTCTGATATGTGGATCCTTGGAGAGGTGGAGGAGAGGTGGGGGTGCTCCACTGATCTATCGATAGCCCCATGGGACTGTTGTGTGGGCCTTTGGGGGTGTCATTAGAGATCCGGCTGATGAGAGAGTGGCATTGTGTGATTCCCTTTTTCAGTGAGGTGTTTGGAAACAGCGAGTCTAAAAGCAGTCGAAGTTTCAGCCACAGGCTAAAAACGCTTTACTCTAAACAAACAAAACCCACCACAGATTCAGCGCCTCTAACAGACAGTCAGGGATTTGGGTTACCAGTCTACTACTGTCCACCGAATTAACCTTTAATCCTCTCATTCAGGATGTTAACCTGCCTGGCCCTCAGGAATAAGGGGTTTTAATCACTCTTGCAGAGCTACTTTTGCTGACATTTAACTTTGAGTTGTGGAAAATGAAAGAACCTGAAGTGCTGTTTCTGTAGCGGGAACTAAGTTTGAAATATCTTTAACCCTTTAAAATTGTGTGCTGGTTATTTCATTTATCCTAACATACATAATTCGGTAATTAGTTCAAAATCTTCAGTAATCACAGTGATACTAGTAGGAAAATGTGTGTAGATACAGTGGAGTCCAAAAGTCTGAGACCACTAGTGAAAATACTTCTATTTTGCACTCTTTTTTAAATTTAATACAACAGTTTTCATTACAAATTATATTACTGACAACAACTTGAGTGAAAAGTAGAATATTTGAAATATTTACATGAATTTTAGAATTTCTTATTATTCGGTATGTCCCCTGTTGCTTTAAAAACAGTTTCCACTTGAGCTGGCATGGACTCCGCAAGTTTGTGCAAAATCTTATGATCCATTTGAGAACAAATCCAATCAAATGTCCTCTGAACATATCCTTCAACAGAAGAGATTAGGCATGAGGAAAATCTGACCTTCTGTACAAAGCAGTTAACATGGTCAATATCACAAACATTTCTTACATTTAAGTAGGGACCTAGAAATAGTGCAGAATCTTGAATATTAAATATTTACTTCCTTTGTTTTAAATATTTAAAACATCTAAAACATTCTGTTTATTCCTAATTTTAAGTCTCAGACTTTTGGACCCCACTGTACATAAAAAAGCATCCTGAGACCTAAAGGTAACTGTCTTTCTATACAGGTTTTTATTGCCTCTTAGCCTAAATCAACTAAGATTCACCATGGTCTATATTAATGACATAAATTTCTCAACATTAATTATTTAATTCATATAAGGCCAACAAGAAATGGCTTTAGGAGGTATTATTGACTGCGATAAAGCACTGAATTCAGGATACCTACCATACTGTTAGGTCTCCTACTCGCGGCTCTGCTACGGAGCCGCATATCTTCCGCATTCCACGGAGCGCATTCCTGCGCAATTCAAAGGAACTCTCTGGACTATGTCATGAACTCGGCGTTTGTTTATGTGGCCATGTGCTTTTCTGTTTTTGTGTTGCGTCATGTCTCTGCCCCCGCTTCCTGATTGGTCCTAATGTTCTGATTATCATTTCCAGGTGTCGCGTGTCTAATCTTGTTTGCCTTTTGAATGAACTGCTTTATTTAAACCCCGGTGTGTGTCCGCTTTGTGGCGGAGTATTGAGTTTTGTTAATAAGTTTTGTTCGATGTTAAATTGTCTGATATTAGTATATTGAGTCTGGATGTCAAAGATAGCGACGAAGCAAAAAGTATCACCGATGTTTTTGTTAACCAGGCATCCCCTGGTTCCTGCCGTTTTTTATTTATGTTTTGTTTACCCGGCGTCTCCGGGTTTCTAGGATTCCAGCTTCGTTGCATGATTTCGTGGACAGTGACCCTGTAAGTGATCGTATCTGTGTCTAACCCGTTTAAGAAGATTAACGTGCCTCTGTTTTTGGATTTGTGGTATTTTTGTTCTGTCACTTTTGAATGTACCTTTTATGTTCCTAATAAACTGACCACTTCTCCCCTGCAAGTGCATCCTGCTTCCTTCCTATCCCCGGTGTCGTAACAGAATACTCCGCCCAAAAAATGGATGCAGCGGGGAAAGTGAGGGCACACCACTCCATGCCACGCCATGCCACGCCATGCCACATTTAAAATGCCTGCACATGGTTCAATTTTTTTTTCCTCAATGGACTTTCGTTCATCCCCCAGATGATTATGACGGCTTTGCCACTTGGCCACAATGTTTTCTTTTGCAGGCACAATTTTATTTTCTGAGTTTGAAGGACCCCAAACCCGACGAAGAACAGTGGTTGGGGTTCCTCATCTCTCGTTTGGTCAGCTCTGCTCACTAATGGGCAGAGTTTCACCTCGCCAGTAGATCCACGAAGCTCCAGACAGTTTCGGGCTTTGTGGATCTGCTGGTCCAGGTGTTCGGGAGCCCAGACTTCCAACCTGACCTCAGGACCTTTTTGGGGAAGGACCGTCTGGGCGACCGACCTAGCCAAACTTTCCTGGATTTTTATGAGAGTGAGCGGGCTAACATGGCGGCCTGCACCTCTCATCCCCTGACCAAGGAGTGTGCCACCGAGGGATGCACCCGACCAGCCATCCTGCAGTGCCCCACCTGCAGGAAACAGGGAGTAAGGAACAGCTACTTCTGCTCCCAAGGCTGTTTTAAGGGCAGCTGGTGGGTGCATAAGCGGCTCCACAGGCGGGCACCCTCAGAGCTCCAGCAGGAGTTCTCCCTAGCGGAGCTGCCCCTGGAGGTTAACGTGGCGACCTCTAGCCCCAAGCTCCAGCCGGAGGCCCAGCAGGAGGTCTCCACAGCGGAGCTGCTCCTGGAGGTTAATGAGGCGACCTCCAGCCCCGAGCTCCAGCCGAAGACCCAGCAGGAGGTTTTTCCAGTGGAGCTGCTCTCGGAGGTTCACGAGGAGACCTCCACTCCTGTCCAGTTCCTGTCGGAGACCCAAGTGGGGTGCTCCGTTCCAGCTCAGTTCCTGTCGGAGACCCAAGTGGGGTGCTCCACTCCAGCCATGTTCTCACCAGAGATTCAAGAGGAAACCTCCTCTCCTGGCCTGCTCAAATCGGAGGACCACAAAAAAACCTCCGCCCAAGCCACGTTCCAGCCAGAGATTCAAGAGGAAACCTCCTCTCCTGGCCTGCTCATATCGGAGGTCCACGAGGAAACCTCCGCCCAAGCCACGTTCCACCCAGAGATTCAAGAGGAAACCTCCTCTCCTGGCCTGCTCATATCGAGGTCCATGAAAAAACCTCCGCCCAAGCCACGTTCCAGCCAGAGATTCAAGAGGAAACCTCCTCTCCTGGCCTGCTCATATCAGAGGTCCATGAAAAAACCTCTGCCCAAGCCACGTTCCTGCCAGAACTTCAAGAGGAAACCTCCTCTCCTGTCCTGCTCACATTGGAGGCCCACGAGGAGACCTCCGCCCAGGCCACAATCCGGCCAGAAGTTCAAGAAAAAACCTCCTCGCCTGTCCTGCTCATGTCAGAGGCCCACGGGATGGCCTCTACTCAAGCCAAGTCCATGTCAGAGGTCCACGGGATGACCTCTTCCCAGGTCGAGTCCATGTCAGAGGTCCACGGGATGACCTCTTCCCAAGTCGAGTTCATGTCAGAGGTCCACGGGATGACCTCTCCCCAAGCCCAGTCCATGTCAGAGGCCCACGGGATGGCCTCTTCTCAAGCCCAGTCCAAGTGAGGTCCACGGGATGACCTCCATTCCAAGTTCTAGCCCATGTTTTAGCGCTAAATTTGAGTCCATGTCCAGGTTCCTGCCCTGGTCCTAATCCAAGTCCATGTCCAGGTTCCTGCCCTAGTTCTAGTCCATGTCCAAGTCCATGTCCGGGTTCCTGCCCTAGTTCTAGTCCATGTCCAAGTCCATGTCCAGATTTCTGCCCTATTCCAAGGCCAATTTCTGATCCAGTTCCCAGTCAGGTTTCCGGTGCTGTTCCCAGTCCTATTCCCAGTCCTGCTCCCGTTCCCGGTCCTGTCTCCAACCCTGTTCATAGTCCAGTTTCCAGTCCGGTTTCCATCTCTGTTTCCAGTCCAGGTTCAGACTTTGTCTCCTCCTCTGTCTCTAGTTATCTTCCTAGCTCTGTTTCTAGTCCAGGTTCAGACTTTGTCACCAGCCCTGTCTCTAGCCCTGTCTCCACGTTAATTTCCAGCCCTGTCTCCACTTTAATTTCCAGCTTTGTTTCCAGCCCTGTCTCCACTTTAATTTCCAGCTCTGTTCCCAGCTCTGTTCCCAGCCCTGTCTCCAGCTTAATTCCCAGTTCTGTTTGCAGCCCTGACTCCACTCTTATTTCCAGCTCAGTTCTCACTCCTGCTTTGAATCCGGTTATCAAGTCTGCTCCGGGTCAAAGTCTGGAGTTTGTAGACTGTTCACTTTCCAGTTCAATTTCTGGTCCAGCACTCTTTCCAGTTCCCTATCCAGTTCTCTGTCCTGTCCTTTGTCCCATCCTCTGTCCAGTTCTCTGTACTATTTTCTGTCCCATTCCCCAGTCTGTTTCCCAGTCTGTCTCTGAGCCTGTCCCTAATCCAGGTGCCGAATCTGAATCCAGTCCTGGTTCCAGAGAAAGTGCCAGGTCACGCGCAGCTCGGAGGTCCAGGCCAAGCATCAGGTCACGCGCAGCTCCGCGATCCAGGCCAAGCACCAGGTCACGCGCAGCTCCGCGATCCAGGCCAAGCACCAGGTCACGCGCAGCTCCGAGATCCAGGCCAAGCACCAGGTCACGCGCAGCTCCGAGATCCAGGCCAAGCACCAGGTCATGTGCAGCTCCGAGATCCAGACCAGGCATCGGTTCAAGCACCAGTCCAAGTTCTCATCCAAGTTCTCATCCAAGTTCAAGTGACACATTCTGCTCTGGCGGTGGAACATTGAACTTCACCAGCCTTGGGTCCAGAGGGGCAGATGTTCCAATTCTGCCCAGGGGCCTGGGTCCGCCAGAACAGGCAAAACTTTTGGCGCTTCGGGAGACGCGCCTTTGGGGGGGGTTCTGTTAGGTCTCCTACTCCTACTCATATCTTCCGCATTCCACGGAGCGCATTCCTGCGCAATTCAAAGGAACTCTCTGGACTACGTCATGAACTCAGCGTTTGTTTATGTGGCCATGTGCTTTTCTGTTTTTGTGTTGCATCATGTCTCTGCCCCCGCTTCCTGATTGGTCCTAATGTTCTGATTATCATTTCCAGGTGTCGCGTGTCTGATCTTGTTTGCCTTTTGAATGAACTGCTTTATTTAAACCCCGGTCTGTGTTCGCTTTGTGGCGGAGTATTGAGTTTTTGGTAATGAGTTTTGTTAATGAGTTTTGTTCGATGTTAAATTGTCTGATATTAGTATATTGAGTCTGGATGTCAAAGATAGCGATGAAGCAAAAAGTATCACCGATGTTTTTGTTAATCAGGCATCCCCTGGTTCCTGCCTTTTTTTTATTTATGTTTTGTTTACCCGGCGTCCCCGGGTTTCTAGGATTCCAGCTTCGTTGCGTGATTTCATGGACTGTGACCCTGTAAGTGATTGTATCTGTGTCTAACCTGTTTAAGAAGATTAATGTGCCTCTGTTTTTGGATTTGTGGTATTTTTGTCCCATCACTTTTGAATGTGCTTTTTATATTCCTAATAAACTGACCACTTCTCCCCTGCAAGTGCATCCTGCTTCCTTCCTATCTCCGGTGTCGTAACACATACTCTATCAGGAATGTTTTAAATGCTCCTAATGAGGTTGTGGGTTGGTAAAAGTAATCATTTATCTCTTTAAAAAAAACTTCTTGAAAGGTTTGTTGAGATTTAGCCATGGTTTAACTCAATGGATTCAATACATCGTGCAGTTATGAAGCCCTTCATTATTTGCAAATGCATTTTAATCTTTTTTTTTTTTTTTTTCCATTTTACATAATGGACCTCACATGGGATTAGTAATGACAGGCTACAACACACCACAATGAAGTGGGATAATGGTGGGATAACAAACAATGTGAAATTCACATGGGCTGTTCAGTCTCAGTGCTGCACCCTGTTGGCTTCACGATGAAGTGAAAACTGAGAAAGCAACTAAGCAGTACTGTCTCAAAAGTGCTCACAAGCACCAAACACACCTACTGTATGTGCTCTACAGGAAACAACAGAATGTTAGTAAATGGTAAAGCCTTTCATGTGTCGGTCATCTTCTTCTTCACGGTAAAACCGGATGACATAATATGTTACTATGGCTTCTATGCTGAGAGACTGGGAGGATTTTTGTCTGCACCTGTACCCCATGGCGGTATGGGATAAAAACAAAAAAAAAGGATATTCCTAGCAAAACTACTGGATTGGACCTGCAGCGAGTCAGACGCTCAAGACCACACACACATCATATCCAGGTGGATGTAAGTATGCAAGCGTGTGTACGAGTACGTGCATATCTGTGTGTGGTCTGGCATAGTTACAGTTATCACAAGTGGGAGTTTATGTGCCTAAAGAGAAAGCCCCTTACCCCTCCTCTTTCTCTAGGTGTTGTTCTCCACCTGTCCCCACCCCCCACCCCCCAGTGTCTCGTGAACAATTCTGGACTACTTCCAGTCATGGGGATTATTTTTAAACTCATATAATCTCCTGTGTTTCCTCCACCAAAATGGGTGCCGTTGAATTGCATTCACATAGCTCCTTTATATTATTGAATATCCCACTGATCAGTGCTTATAGCTACACTCAAGCTATCCAATCCAACCATTTGGGGAGCATTTGAGTGCATATAGGAAGGACAATATTTGCTTAAATATCACAAGGAACAGACTGCAGGTGTACTATGTACATTATTATTAGCCATGATGCCTTTTTTCCCAGGAGGCAGTAATCCTTGTGCGCTCTCTCTCTCTCTCTCTCTCTCTCTCTCTCTCTCTCTCTCTCCCTCTCCCTCTTTTTTGTCAAGCAGGAATCTGCTCCAGTGGTGGCCCTCTGATGACGGCAGGAGGATCCTAACGTTCCCACACCTTCTATCTTTCCTCAGTAATCCCACTTCCTTAGTCCTTTAGCAGTAGAAAGAAATTCACCTGGCACGGTTAAACCTTAGCTGTCTGTGCACACAGAACAAACGTCTCAGGCATGATGGAATCTGAAGCTAGAAAAGATAATGACAAGTGTGATATCATGCTTTTGGAACATCAAATATCTCTAGCATATATATGCCATTGAAATAGTACACCTGTGAACTGTGTTTCATGTGCAGGTAGTATGTGGATGAACATATGTGTCTTTGAAGTTGAAAGTTTTGCTCCTTTCAGGCAGGGTCACTGAGTGTGTGAGTGAGTGTTTGTAATTGCTGTGGGTATGAATATGCTTGGGGGATCCCCGTGCTGCTAACTTACAGCCCATTTTCGCCCAACATTACCACTCACTCATTGCAGCATACACGCAGGCACCTGAAACACCGCACACACTCACACACATACTTACATACTCCCCAAAAAAGCCATGTTCAATAGAATTGAGAGAACAGTGCCAAAAGTGGTGCTCATATGAATACAAAGCCTACTTCTCTCCCTCAAGCAGCTGATGAATGAAAAATGATGTCTTTCTCAGCAGTATGACTGACAGGTCAGATTCCCTGAACTCAGAACCGTCTCCCTTATTTTATATCATGGCAATAAAAACAAACAGGGAACAGCATAGATTCAGACTGTCAGTCATAGGCGCAATGCAGTCTCATTTATATACAGCACCTGAGCTTTTTTTCCCCAGCTAATTTGTTGAACATAGTTACAGTTGTCAAGGTCAAAGCCTCTGCATTTGAAGCCTCACTCCACCAATGTTTACGTTGGAAGGATTCGGTTCCTCCCCCCGAGGCATTATTATGGCTAGACGAGTCGATTGTCAATAACTGTCACCTTTCAAGAAGGAAGGCCGCATCCATCTGCCTTTGCTTGCTATGTAATTAGCCAAGCAACTATCTCATCCACTGATATGCAGACTGGCAGCTGTGCCAAAAATGTGGCACATCGCGTGCCTGACCTTAACACATGGGTGGCACACAGAACATTGCTTTGCTTTTTGCTTTGCTATTCCACACCCCCCTCCCACCCCCACCCATCAAATGTTATGCAAATGACTCATGGTTCAAAATATACCCTATTAATAACTAATTAAAATCTTTTTTGTTCTTTGCTTTGAGGAACATCATCCACTGTGGGTGTTCGAGCAGGTCGAAAACTTCACATTTTTCCACCTATTCCCCCGAGGCTGCATGAGATGCCTCTCACAAGCTAGCATGCTAAAAGATATATGGGAATATTAAAGCACTTAATATCATCTTGATGGGCTAAAGAACAATAGTGGCAGTGTGTGACCTTTCAGGATGTTTTTCTCTGTGGTTTAGCTAATAGAGGGTTCTTCCCTGCAAGATATTTGTCTTGTTAAGTGGCTTCCTTGGAGATCTTCCCGAATGATAAAGGTGTTAGCTGACCTAGAGCATATGCATACTGTGTGATCGTTATCTAATAAGCTTTTCTCTGCTGCTACATTTCATTCAAAAGAATTGAAGAAATTCAGTCAGCAGATTTCATTAGCAGTCTCTTATCACCTGAAGCACTGGTGGTTGGTTTACAGTCTTCATAAAGAAGAAAATGTATTATCCTGATCACAATTTCCCCAATTCCAGAGGTAGGGAGTGTTTTTTAGAAGGAGACCACAAGCCATCTTTCCTAAACATTTGATCCCACACTGGATATGAAGCCAAGCAGCTTAGTGCTTACATGAAACATCACGAAAGACTTTGACAAATTCCTTCAAAGGAATCATCAACAAAGACTTGTGTATGGTAATGTGGTTAAGTAAGGGTAATGAAGCAAAAGCTAAATTAGTCGGCGCAAAACAGAGCATGTGGTTAGAACTGACTAAGGGAGTTTTCCTATAAGTGTTTCAGTAAATCTCAGCACTTCTCATTAGACAGCACATATTAATCTTGATGTGTAATAGTTGTCATAGCCATATGATAATATTATTGCGCTGTGTTATCAGAATAATGTCAGCAGATATTTTTTGCAAGTAGAACAGAAAAAGACGCATTTATTAGAATTATAGAGAATTGGTAGACTAAATTGGTCAGCTGTGGGACGAGGTACCACAGGGCTCCGTGTTGAGCCCTCAGAATATTAGCATAGAATATCAATGGAATTATACAAAAAAAAAAAATTAACCAAAGATTGAATCATTTCTCAATGTTACTATTTTAAAAAAGGAACTGACTGACATCAGTTCACTTGTTGAAATATCTGGCACTATTACAGTATAAGATTTATACTGTAATAATAATACTGTTTATAATAAACATAATTCACTATGATATATTCATAATCCCTATATTTTCCTAAATTGGCAATATTATTACAATTACAAAACTTTATACTGTAGTAACTATACTCTGGTAGATATATTTATTTTATTGAGTGTGCAGTTGCCGTGGTTTGTTATTTGTCAGTAAGCTTGTTGTCCATCATTGTCTCTGTTTTGTTATAGAGTGAGTCACACACCTGAGGATCTTGTTTTTCTCAGGCCTCGTTTGCGCCTGTCAGCAGTCACAGGAAGCTGCATATCCACCTCTGACATCCCGTGCCTCTCCACAAGAGTGATTTATCGGTGTGTCGAGCAGTCTAGCCCAGGCTTTTGGAAGCTGATCTCTGCTCTGAATCTATTTTGTTACTCTGGTACTTCTAGAGCTCATGTGTCCATATATATGTAGTGTTTTTCCAGTACTGCACTACTGTTTTTCAACCATTAGTAACTGTGTGGCACATTTGCGATGTTTGTTTTCCCCTGCATACTGTGTTTCTGAAATGACTATATTTATTTCCATATTTTGATTTTTTTTAGAATAGTACTTTGTGCTATTAAATCTGACCCCCCCTAACCCCCCCACACACCCTCCAGACTGCTGGAAGTGGCAGGCTCGAACTTTAAGATGTGTGTCTGTCAGCAGTGGAGACCGCTTTTGTTAGAGTCACTCTCCAGCTGCTTTGATTTGGGCCCGGGGTTATTTTTTAAAGCCTCGTGCTTCTCTTGCATCACTTCCCTTAGAGCAAAAAAAAAACCAAAAAACAAAACAAAAAAAAAATCACTCTTTTGTCACTGTCAAAACTCTTTCATCTGTGAAGTTTACATCCAAAATATTGTTCACTGTTTTGTAGAAAAGCCTGGATCAAGAAGAGAAATTCTAAAGCAAATCATTTTTATATATTCAACCTTCTGCACTAAAATGTCATTTACCACAAATAAACCATTTATAACAAGTAGGAGGAATTTCATATGAATGTGAGGGATTACAGAAAAAGGCAAATACAGAGACCAAACAGAAAATGAAGATAAATATGTGAATTATATTTGGGTTAATTGTTGGAGTACATTTTTTTGTGATTGTTGCAGCCAAAAATGCTTGACTTTTGCTGTGGCTTTTTCAAAATTTCTGATGCAACTTGCAGAGTTTTCTGTGCTTTTTTTGTGGAAAACTACTTGAATTAGCGAAATTGCAATTGCAAGAAATTGTGTTGCACGGCCTTTCCCAGTGATGTTTGTTGGTAAATGGGACCTTTTAGCTGTACGCATGAAGAAGAAGGCTTTGGCTGAATGCATGTTGTGATGATGCGTCTTGGCCCAAATCTGTGGAAAATCTACAATAATTTAGAAAAATTGCAAGCTCCTGCAAATATTGCGGCGTTTGCTTGATTTTGCGTTCATTTCTGCGATTGTAATATCATGAAATCTGGAGACTGATTTGACAAGCAAATTAAGAATGTCACCCACACACCCACACACATGCATACAGACAGACACACAATACACAAAAACACTATGTGTACAAGGCTATGTGAAAAAAAAAAAAAAAATAATCCCACCACCACTCCACAGCACTCTCAGGCATTATAGATTCTTTCAGTCTTTGAAAAACTATTACAATTATTATTAAACTATTAGCAATATGTAGCGTTTCCTCCTCACAGCTCCAGGATCCCTAGTTCAGTCCTGAGCTTGGGTTGCTTCCTGTGTGGAGTCTCACACATTCTCCCTGTGTTCGTGTGGGTTCTTCTGGGTTCTCCAGTCCCACAGGACTAGGTGTGATCAAGTGTGTGTGCAATGGATGGGTGACCCTGACCAGGTTAAGAGTGTGTGTGTGTGTGTGTGTGTGTGTGTGTGTGTGTGTGTGTGTGTGTGTGTGTGTGTGTGTGTGTGTGTGTGTGTGTGTGTGTGTGTGTGTGTGTGTGTGGTTAATTTGTGGCAAAATTAGGCTTTTTTATATAGCTGCCATATTGTCAACATGGCTTGTTAAATCTCCACAATTCTAACACTCCCCTGTAGTTCTGTCAGTCCTTTTCTCCTCCTTTTTCTTTTTCATTTGTTCTAATTCCAGGGCTGGCCGAGTCTTGCCTGGATTTGAGCAGTGCTGGGTTTCAAAGGGTAATTGACACCTTACCTGTAATTTCATGGTTTCACTCCACTTGCCTTTGAAGTCTCAGACCTGAGATGTGGAACTCTGTGTGTGTGTGTGTGTGTGTGTGTGTGTGTGTGTGTGTGTGTGTGTGTGTGTGTGCATACGTATGCGTCATGTGTACCATTTTTCAGCAGTTGCAGAAGAAAGATTGGGTTGGGGAATTGGGGTCAGGGGGATATTTAAAGCATGGTAAGGTTTAATAGTAGCCTTACTGAAATGTGTACTTATCCCGTTTATGAGACATGTATTTTAGTCACCCAGTGTTTGGTTATTAAAAGTGTAATAACAATATGCCTTTGTCCTACATAGTTTTTTTTTTTTTTTTTTTTTAAATCTCAAGCCATGCAAATATACTCTGGGTGCACACATTTGTTCTCTTACAACTTTTCATCATCTTCTTCTTTTTATTTCTCTCTCTTCCTCACTGCAACAAGTTAAAGGCTTAAAGCTCCCTATTTCTCTTGCCACACACGTACTGTAGGGGTTTTTCACATTAGAAACTACCTTAACAAACATACTCCCGCTCCACTGTTGGAATAGCTACACTAAAGCACTGCTTTAGAAAAGCTTAGCTACAAGCTTGGTGGCAACAGTAGCTTAACTGCATTGAAGCTACATCCAGGATTGGTGTCACCACTTCTGCTAATTACAAAAACTAATCAAATGGTTACATAAAAAGAAAGACGTGCCTTAATCTGTAACATAATTCATGTAAATGTCTGAATGTGTTCAGAAAACTGTCAGAGTGTGCTGTGATTGGTCAGACAGTTAACATATCAATAGGAGTGTGTTATTTAAAGTACAGTACTTGATCTACTAAAAACACGATATGTTACAATAGGCAATTTTAGATTAGCTGAGCATAAGCGCAGTTGATTATGTTTCATTAATTGAGGAAGCCACAAACTGTGGTGATGATGATTAGAATATGATTAATTGTGTAGGCCTACTGTATATTAATCATGCATTCATCTTCAGTATCCGCTTTACCTTTTTCAGGGTCGCAATGGATCCATTTTCTGTACCGCTTATCCTACACAAGGTCGCAGGGAGCCTGGAGCCTATCCCAGGGAACTCAGGCGGGGGACACCCTGGATGGGGTGCCACCCCATCGCAGGGCACAATCACACACACACTCACACACTACAGACAATTTGGAAATGCAAATCAGCCTACAACGCATGTCTTTGGACTGGGGACCGGATACCGGAATACCCAGAAGAACCCCCCCAAAGCAGTGGGAGAGCATGCAAACTCCACGCACACAGGGCGGAGGCGGGAATCCAACCCCCGACCCTGGAGATGCGAGGCAAACATGCTAACCTCTAAGCCACCGTGCCCACCACAATGTAGCATTTCTCGACAATAGCTAAGCGACTCTGCAGTAAAGATAGGTTTAACTACTTATTGTACAAGCCTCTGGGTTCAAAAAGAAGCTACAAGCTAGCTCCTGGAAAATGCTACTTGACCCTACACTACTGCGTAGCTCCAAGGGCGTAGCCATCATTTCAGATGAGGGGGGACAGAATGCCAAGGGTATTCTTTTTTTCTGACCTTTGTCTAATTGATGGGTTTTATCTCTTCTTGCTCTTAATTGGCTTAATATGCAATTTATGATTCTGTAATTGCGTTATATTGTATATTGCACTATATTATTTAAATATTGCAAATTGTATTTAGTGTACATTGTATTGCATATACATATCAATATACATATAGCATATACACAGTACATAATATATACTTATATATTATGGATGATTTTGTTTCAGTTCTTTCCCTCTTCTACTGAATTATATACAGTAATGTAAAAATGGCAGGGTTACCCTTCCCCCCCCCATACTACTAACCTACTACTAATTTAAACTGCTGCATAACGATTTAAGTTATTATAGCAGCCTGTTATGACTGTCACTGTATTTATAAAATTAAAATATGTTCTATTCTATAATATTTCTATTAATATTTCTATTAATATTTAGCATCAACGTAGTAAAAGAAACCATTACATAACATGCGATGCTGCCTGATCCAGACTCCATGCAAATCCGAATTCAGCATTAACAATTCACCATCTTATTCTAATGTGAAGGACTCAGATAACACATCTGTAATAAAAATAAAAGATGTTACAAAAGAGTTTGAAAATAAGTGCACGTTTGTGTGGGACTGATATATAAATTTATTTATAAATTTATATATATATATATAAATTTATTTGTATATTGTATTTATGTAGTTTACTGTATGTGCTTGCTGACACTATATTCAATGTTTACATGTAGCCTGAGTGGAAATATTAACTCCCTTCTTTGTTTTTTTTCTTCATATACAGTACATTACAGCACTGGGTGATGCAGTCATTGTGCTTGCTTGTGTTCTTGTGCTGCTTCATCTGGGAGGTTGGAACCTTTAATCAGGACTAGTGGTGACAGATATATCAAGCATTTTTCTCTAATGAATCATTTTGAGCAAACCCAACTCTGTATTCTCCACCTCCATGCCACTCTAATTATGGTGTCTATTATCCAATAAAACTTTCAGCACACACTGCACAGAACATATTACACATCCATTACAGAACACTATAACACTATAACCTCAGCATGCAGATATGCAGTATATTATTTGATCCATTTCACTATTTTGAGGTTTTTTAACAGACGGAAATAGAAATCGAATTTTAGTGACTGAAATAAAAGCTAGGAATACATTCCAATAAAGATAAAGTTAGAGCAAGATGGAGGGCAATCTCCATCTCCAATCTGTTCATGTGTTTGTGGGACTTTCTATTCGGCCTCTTTTGTGGGCTGTGCTCCAGATTTCTGTCTGGATTACGAGTCCCTCTTCAGGGGGGATGATTCTACCCCCTCCCTTCACACTCCTCAAAACTAATGGAGCGACACCAATGACCCAGTCATGCACCTGAGCCCCCTCTCCCTCATCCCCTTCCTCTCACACTCTCAAAGTCCTAATAGGCTTGATGATATAGATTGAGTCAGTATATTCATAGTTCTGAGTTCTGACTGTGCTTCAGGTTGGAACACTGCCATTACGAAGTGTGGGGTAAAAGATGTGAGTGTAATTAATTGTCCTCTGCTCATTATGAATTCTCCCACCCTACTCAGCCTTACTGCTGTAAAGATAACTGTCAACAGTGCTCATAGTGTGTGTGTGCCGCTATCATAGTGACTTAGGTGTTTACCCATAACCCTGAGCCGGCTGCTTGCTACATCAATACCACGGGTCTGTGGAGAGTATAAACAATTTCTCATTACACCCTCTCTCTTGCCTGAGCTCATTTGAAAGGCAGCATGTAGAGTACTTTATAGAAGGTGTTGTAGACTGATGTAGACTGTAGAATAACTAATACAAGAGGGTTTGACCACAGAATTCTGAGAACATAGAAAAATAGGCTGAGGGTGTATGAAAGTCTGAGTGCATCCACTGCTGGGTCATGCCTGGTCAGGAGGAAACGGACAACATCACACTTGCTCTCAAAGGAACTTTTTCCCCCTATCCAGTGTCTGTTTCTTTGGTTTGCCTCTGTCCAAACCAGCCACTGTCCAGGGAGCTGGACTGGTGAAGACAGCGGGTAGAGAATCGAGAACTAACCTCTGGATAATTCAAAACCTCCAGAACCTCCCAAAATACCAATAAGTTTAAAAAAAAAAAAGTAATCTGGAAAGGGTGACATGATAGAAAAGCTTAGGTATACTACAAAATCTTCAATCCAGTGTCTCAACCAGGCCTGGATTAACACAGTGTGTCCCACTTTACATGTCAAAAATGGGAAATTTACTATGGGTATAAAGGCCATAGATTTACAACTTATAGCTAAAGTACACTCTCACCACACATACTACAGAAAAATGTAAGACCCATCCAAAAAAACCTGACACCATAGATAGACATGGGCCTGCAAATGCCATTCTAGCCCTTACATTGATGCTCAAATCCGAATGCAACTCACATGCTAATACAACATGTCATGCTAAATATCATTATTTCCATTATAAATGGCCCGTATTAGAACTACATACATACTCCATTACGGAGTATGTCTAAAAATAATCATTGCTCACATATACCAAATAAGGCAAACCCAAGAAAGCACCACAGAGACGCACAGCAGTGAAACACAAACAACAAAACTTACACCGACTTTACAAGCATCACTAACAAATTGACAACAGAAATAACGGTAAATAAGCATAACCTTTAGCAGAACATCTATTTTCTTGACTTTGTGCATGCAAAGTCGATAATTAAATCCTCAAATTTTTTTTTTTCTTTTCTAAATCTGAAGAAAAAAACTTGCGATTGCGGGTACATTGTGAATGGTGGCTACAGTATGTGCCATGATAGTTTATCTTTTTTTCAGTTTGCATTTCGCACAACTGCTTAACTGATGCCTATCCATTTTGAATTTGTTTATATGATAGATTGGCTCCAGCAGCACTGTGTCATTGTGGACTCGGCACATACAATCGCAATTCTTTATATACATATATTTTTATATTCTTTCTCTCTCTCTCTCTCTCTCTCTCTCTCTCTCTCTCTCTCTATATATATATATATATATATATATATATATATATATATATATATATATATATATATATATATATTATAGTAACTGTTAATGTTGCATCTGTTTGCATCTCTTACAGTAAATAATATATATAGAAAATATGAAAAATATTTTCAAGGTCTAGTCATTATCTTAATCATTTGGTGCCCCAATCCCATATGTGGATAATCAATTAAAGTTAAAGCATTTTGAAGTCCGGTAACCCCCCAAAATTAGAAGAAGCCTTTATTTGTCACATATACATTACAACACAGTGAAATTCGGGGTCAGCTATGATACAGCACCCCTGGAGCAGAGAGGGTTAAGGGCCTTGCTCAAGGGCCCAACAGTGGTGGAGCTGTGGTTTGAACCCCTGACCTTCTGATCAGTAACCCAGAGCCTTAACCGTCAACCCTCCACTGCCCTCTGGTAAATAGAAAATATTCAAAAGATTCTGACCCGATTGCAGCTTAAGTGCAGCTCAGACATTTTGACAGCTGGAATCTGATCAAAAACTGATTAGGTTTATGTCCATTTCACTATGGCACTGAGCTATTCAATAACTTGATCAAGGCATGACATTTACTGTGTGCGGAAATCAAACATCAGCAAAGCTTTGGACATCTTTATACTATTTGTATCCATTTGTTAAGCTGCCTCCTTACCAAACATGATCTTTGCCTATAGGTAAGATTAAAAAGTAAATAATCTGATATCTTTTTTGTGTGTGTGTTAAATACACTGTATATGTGTGGTTTCTTAAAATTGAGGCATCAAAGTATAAGTTGAAGGGAAAAAAATCCAGATTGTTCAGATTGCTTTTTTTTGGCTGTTTGTCAAACTTCAGCCATAGTGACATCTGACAGATTTTCACAGACTTCCACACAAATGCACTTGTGCATGCTGTAGCCTCTCACCCCTCTCTTCGTCACTCTCCATGCAGGCTGCCCTTGGCCTCAGAATGAACCTACAGAGAGGGGCATCGGGTTGGCAGTAGGCTGGATTAGTAACTCTGAGGCTCAGCTCAGACAACAACTCTCAGCCCCTTAATCAGCCATCTCTCCATGGCTCACAGAGTCCGGAATGGCCAGATGTTCATCCTGGTGAGGGGGTGGGATGGGGTTTTCTGAACAGTGTCCATTCAGATGTATTACAGACAATCGCCGGTATCTGTCTACCTACTTCTTAGTTAAATTTGAGCAACACAACTTAGACCCATCTAACCATCTTATGAGTTGTGCCATTCCAAAAAACACATTGACTCTTGGCTCTTTGGATGAGTGACATGCAGTTTAATTTCTTTGATACCACAGATATTTCGTTAACTAGGAAGCCAAGTTTGTATAATTGATCAGTTGCTGTGCAGTGAGTGAAACAGGTGCAGCAGCTTTTGGTTTAAAAACACAGATAGGTCACTTTATCAGATAGATCTACCTTATTGGGGCACACTGAAGACCATATTATTCAATGCACAAAATGCAACAACAACAAAAAAAAAATCATTCAGATACAGGTCAAGAGTTTCAGTTAAGGTTCACATCAAATCTTGTTGATGAGAGAGATCAGAGGAGAATGACCAGACTGGTCATTTGTAATGGACCCTCTTAAGTAATGGACCACATTACACCATACACCATACAAATACACACTTGCAAACTCATGAAAACACACACACACACACACACACACACACACACACACACACACACACACACACACACACACACACACACACACACACACATTAAGCTCTATTTACTAATTTATTCTAAAGGGAGAAATTACACAAATGTTTCGGTTTTAAGCCTTTATCAGTGTGTGATGAAAAAAATATATGTTTATGATTATTATTTATGAAAAAAATATGATTTTATAAAACATTTGGCTTGTTTTACTGCTTACTGCTCAGCAAAATCCTAAGTCTTTTGCACAGTGCTGTATATCTGAAAGGGTTAAAGTACAAAACAGCAGTGGTATGGAATGACATCACAGATTTTTGTTAAGTGGATTATTCATAGACAAACTGAAAAGAGAAGCAGGGAAAAGTTTGAATGGGATTTCTAACTTGTCTGAATAGTGAATAAAGAGGAAAAATGAGTGATTAAGACTTCCAAACTACTTAAGGGCAGGAGTACAGCGCATGCATGGAGGCAGAAAACCGCTGGCACGAGTCCCAGGACCCTGACCGCAGACAGACCTCCCACCGTATACACCTGCTCAACAACACACACACACACACACACACATATACACACACACACACACACACACACACACACACAAAGTGAGGAATTTTATACTGTATAATGACTACTCTATTACGTATGCATGAACTAAAAATAGTTATTTTGCTTTCTAGTAGTCTGCAAAAAGCAAAACTGACAATCCTTATTACATTCAAAACATTTAGGTAAGTCACACTGAAAGAAATGTCACTATATGCCTGGATAGTTTAAGATGTTTTAAATTGAATCCTACATCTAATTTTAAATTTCTTCATACAGTCCTACTTTCTGTTCACTATGGTCAGAAATTAAGCAGTGTCAGTGTTGTTTAGCACAGGTGCTGAGCTTACTTTCAATTTTTACAATATCCGCGAATTCTCAAATAAAACGTAACTAATTAATACTACAGTATTAATACCTGTTTGGTGAAGTTTAATGAAGTCACTCTGGTTTTCATGTCATTCAACAATATCAGTGGCTTTTCAGACACGGCATTCATTTTAGGCATTTTCTTTCTTTTTTTTTTTTTCTTTTTTATTGCCTGTTTCATTGTATTAGTCTGACTTGATAGTCTTGAAGAATTTCAGTCTTGACTACAGGGCCTGTAAGAATGTTTAGGCCTTTTGATTGGCAAGGAATATAATTACACATGCATTTTTCATTAGTGACAAATTGCCCCTGTAGTGAACTCAACCCAGTGATAGCTATAATTATGGTCATTTGTTGGAACACACACACACACACACACACACACACACACACACACACACACACACACACACACACACTCACAGAGTTTAATTCTTTTTTTTAAAAGAACTTTTTGCAACTATGCCGAATCGCTTCCATATAAAAAGGTCAAAATATCCATAAAGTAAAAAAAAAAACAAACAAACAACAACCTAAGAAAAACTTTCCATCACATAATAATTCACAACAGAATTAGGTTCATATGAAAATAGAGAAATTAAATGCTAAACATCACTGTATTAATGTTCCAGGATATCAGCAGCAGACTGGAATGCTCAAAAACACCATTTTCCCTCATGAACGAAGGAATTACAAAAGGTTGCTCCAAAGGATACCTACTGTAATTACTGAAAAAGTGGCCGATTATTCTTTTAGGTGGACACAAGCTGGTGTTTAACCTCAATAAAAGATCAAATGTACTGCATGCAGGTCAGGTCACAACCTGTTTTCCGTGAAGAACAAAACTCTGTCATTTCTCAAATGGCAGAAACTCAGGAAATGACAAGTACATTCTCAGAGAATTGTTTTACAGAAAGCTAAATGTAGTTATAACACCACATCAGCACAGAATGCTTCAAAGGAGCCAGTGTGCTGTCCAGCTGAGAAATAAGCCTAGTTAGCTCTGTATATGTGTATAAACAGCAAAGTAAGCTGTGCTAATTGGCTGTATGGTGTGTGATCCTGAAGGAGGCAGCTAGTGGTCAGTTCCCCTGCTACACACCAGAGTGTTACTGTTTGTTTTCTTTTACTGGGTTTTGTTTGAAGCTGGATATTTGGGGGTTGGATGAGGCTGTGGTACAATTTCCCAAGACTGGGGTCCGGGGGAGTCGGGATACAATACAATAACGGCCCCTGTCCCATGCTGCACAAAGGCCTGTCCATGTCGATTAGGTAGAGGCGGGTTAGGGGTGACTGGGTAATAGTTTATTATGTGCTTGCAGAGAGAGTGGCCTCTGAAGAAGTGTCCGTCAAAGCCTGAGCCCAATTAAAGGAGAAAAGCAGAAAACAGATGCATGAGGAACGTGGAGTGGCAACACACATTTCTCTACATCCCTCTCTCACTTTCACACTTTCTGATTCAATTTCTTTTACCTGCTATTTTATGTTATCTCTATTCATTTACAGTTAGTGTATGTTTATATCAGTTGTGAGCAGTATATAACAGAAGTATGAACTGCATTTTTGATCAGCTTAATACTACATATTTTTCCTGTTTCATTCATCATCCATTTAATTAATTTATTAACATAATGTATCATTATTTAAGACAAAGAATTTAGCTTTTAATAAACTTGAATTAGATCATGTGCTTTCACAAATGACAGATATTTGAAGATCATGTGCTATATTAAGGCCATTATGATTAGCCTATACATATACTTACCCTGTTCACCAATTCTTACCTGTTGGAGTACATTAAATCTTTTAAGGGTGTTTACTCTTCAGTGTGGTACACCTAAAAGATCACAACCTTAATCATGATGATTACACATTCAGTGTAATTCCTGCGGTAACCCTCTTAGTTCCAGCTGAGTGTTTCAGACTCGGTGTTCAGTCACAGGACTGAAGGAGAGATCAAATGCAAATGTCAAATGCTGCTGGTGCTGAACTAATGAAGATTTATGAAGGGGGGAAAGATCTTCACTGCTTTTCCATACAATCATGTTTCCAGAAAAGCAGCAATTTGATTTCTCAAAAATTGTGGATCTTGTGTACCACTGGGTGAAAAAGCCCCTCTTAAGAAAAAAACAAATGTGTAACTAAAATGACTACAGCCAAAAAAAAAGTGTTTAAATATAACACAAATGTAACATACAGCCTCAGGACACCCATCAAATTTCTATTAGTGGAGACATAAAATTTTGCGGCACACGGACCATCACTTCATACACTTCATTTCACACTTGGACAGTATGCAGGTGTTGTTTTCTACTGGTTTCACTCATTTAATAATGATGCAGTACAATTCCCATCTGCTTCTCTCTCTCTCTCTCTCTCTCTCTCTCTCTCTCTCTCTCTCTCTCTCTCTCTCTCTCTCTCTCTGTTTTTATCTTTGCAGGTGTGGACTCTGCTTTGTTGATCATAATCCTCTGTGAAGAGCCTGCTTGTGTGTCTCACTCCCCCCATTCCACACTGACCACTTCCTGTTTGACCGCATGAGATATGACAGGCGTAAAAATAATGACGGACACCTTGGCCGCTGTTGACCCGCCCTGGCTCACTCTCAACTCACTCACTCCACATGATAGGTACAGCGACCACTTAAATGAGCACTCTACACACACACACACACACACACACACACACACACACACACACACACACACACATACACACACACACACACACTGGACAAACACAATCTGACCTTCCAATCATAAATGTAGACCACACCACCACTACTTTCTTTAGAGGATCTCTCTCTTCAATCATAAATAAACAGACAAATAAAATAATCAATTTCATAGCAAACATTCTAAAAAATTGCTTGATGATTTTAAAGGTTTTTTTTTTGTTGGACTGGGACACCAGTATATACAGCAATTACAGCCCTATGACTCCTGGCATAATCATGTCACAGTAACTTGTACCTCAGTAATCTGTCAAGCCAGCAATACTGTTCTTCATAATCTTCTTCTATTTAAAAATTTGCACCATTTTCACAGATTGCTACTTTTGACATACAGCCACAAAATTCGGCATAGATGTAGAGCCTATATAGTAATGGGGTGCATGTACTTTTGGGAAACATTGGAATTACGGTTGCTGCATAGCAATGCTACAAAGTATGTGGTTTTCCCCATAGGGATATATGGGAAATGTTTTGTTGGTCCTGCTTTCACACAATTTAAGCCTTAATTAATTCAGATATACTGAATACATTTATTTGTGCATTTATTAAACACCATTGCTCCACCTACTGAAACCCTAGCAACCACCTGCACTGTGATAGCAACCAATTAACACATTAACAACCAGCTTATCTTATATAGGAACTACTTTGATATGACCTAGCAACCAACTGGAATATGATAGCAACATTCTAGCAGCACCCTAGCAAACAACTGGAATATGATAGCAACATTCTAGCAGCACCCTAGCAACCAACTGGAATATGATAGCAACATTCTAGCAGCACCCTAGCAAACAACTGGAATATGATAGCAACATTCTAGCAGCACCCTAGCAAACAACTGGAATATGATAGCAACATTCTAGCAGCACCCTAGCAACCAACTGGAATATGATAGCAACATTCTAGCAGCACCCTAGCAAACAACTGGAATATGATAGCAACATTCTAGCAGCACCCTAGCAAACAACTGGAATATGATAGCAACATTCTAGCAGCACCCTAGCAAACAACTGGAATATGATAGCAACATTCTAGCAGCACCCTAGCAACCAACTGGAATATGATAGCAACATTCTAGCAGCACCCTAGCAAACAACTGGAATATGATAGCAACATTCTAGCAGCACCCTAGCAACCAACTGGAATATGATAGCAACATTCTAGCAGCACCCTAGCAACCAACTGGAATATGATAGCAACAGTCTAGCAACACCCTAGAAACCAATGGGTTTAGCATAGCAACCAGCTAGCAACATCCTAGCAACCGAATAGACTATCATAGCAAGCATCATCTGCCCCAGGTGTCTGTGGGCAGTTTCCAGATTCGTCTGTGGCAAAGCGTGCAATCTGTTACAGACTACAAACCCAACCCCCCCCACCATAAACAATAGCAGTGCCTCCCTAGCCAATGACCTGAACATCTTTTATTCACGGTTTGAGGCTGCCAGCTCTAGCACAAACCAGAAAGACCATGAGCAGGAATGAACAGGTCTAGCTGGAGAAGAGAAAGGACTGGTAATTTCAGAACTGGACTTGAGGAAAGTGCTATACAAAGTTAACACCAGAAGAGCATGCAGCCCGGACAACATCCCTGGATGTGTGCTAAAAGTCTGTGCTAACCAACTAGCACCAGGCTTCACCACGATTTTTAACCTCTCCCTCAATCAACAGGTCATTCCCACATGCTTTAAGTCCTCCACCATCATTTCTGTCCCAAAAACCCCCCGTCCTGTGTCCCTGAATGACTACCGCCCAGTAGCACTCACTTCTATAGTGATGAAGTGCTTTGAAAAACTGGTCAGAACTTACGTTTGCTCCTCCATCCCCAGCTGCCTTGACCCATTACAGTTTGCATACCGGTCCAACAGGTCCACAGATGATGCCATCAACTTCACCCTACACACTGCCCTCTCCCACCTGCACCAGAGGAAAGGGAACTATGTGAGAATGTTGTTTGTGGACTACTCCTCCGCTTTCCATTGTTCCCTCACACCTTTGGAGAAAGCTCCAGAACATAGGGCTGAACTCCTCCATATGCCACTGGATCCTAGACTTCCTAACCGGACGCCCCCAGGTGGTCAGGGCTGCGTCCTCAGTCCCCTGCTGTACTCCCTCTATACCAGTGACTGTACGGCCAAACACAGCTCCAACAAGATGATGAAGTTTGCGGATGACACAGTGGTGGTAGGCCACATCACTAATAACAACGAGAAGGCCTGCCTAGAGGAAGTAGACGTCCTCACCACATGGTGCCGAAACAATAATCTCTCCCTGAATGTCACCAAAACTAAGGAGATGATTATTGATTATGGGAGGAAGCAGGTGAGGAATTACAGCCCCCTGATGATTAATGGGGCCACAGTTGAGAGGGTGAGCAGCTTCAAATACCTAGGAGTCCACCTCACAGAAGACCTCTCCTGGTCAACACACTCGAACAGCGTAGGGACAAAGGCACGTCAGTGCCTCTACCATCTACGCCACCTGGCCAGGTTCAAGGTCTCCCACAAAGTGTTGAGGGCTTTCTACACTGGGGCTGTGGAAAGCCTTCTCACAGGGAGCATCACCTCCTGGTTTGGCGGCACCACAGCCCAGGACCGACAGTCGCTATCAAGAATACCAAGAGAATTATAAATGACTTTCACCACCCCGGACACAGACACTTCACAGTGGTCATCAGGGAAACGCTACCAGATCCTGAGGACCAACACAGAGAGACTCAGGAGAAGTTTCTACCCTCAGGCAATCCGGCTAATGAACAAAACCACTTGAAAGTCTGCATACTCCTACGTCACACACAACCCACATATCTATTTGCACTATAGAGGAAGAGGAATAAATAATTTTGCACATTATATAATCCCTGTTTACTCCTTACAACTCTGTACATCTGCTTCCACACATCATAGTCTATTATATTCCATTCTCATGTCAGATTACCTACAGTCTATCATATTTATATATTTTTTATTCTACAGTCTATGTTATTTTAATACGCCTACTGTAGTATATTGTTTTTATTTTTACTACATTCTATTTTATCATGTGTGTATATCCTTAGTTGCTGTTGGTCTGTTGTTATTGCACTGTGGGACGAGTAACTAAGGAAAAATATTTCAGTACATTACATTGCACATACAGTGGGGGAAAAAAGTATTTGATCCCCTGCTGATTTTGTACATTTGCTCACTGACAAAGAAATGATCAGTCTATAATTTTAATGGTAGGTGTATTTTAACAGTGAGAGACAGAATAACAACAAAATAATCCAGAAAAACGCATTTCAAAAAAGTTATAAACTGATTTGCATTTTAATGAGTGAAATAAGTATTTGACCCCTTCAACTTAGTACTTGGTGGCAAAACCCTTGTTGGCAATCACAGAGGTCAGACGTTTCTTGTAGTTGGCCACCAGGTTTGCACACATCTCAGGAGGGATTTTGTCCCACTCCTCTTTGCAGATCCTCTCCAAGTCATTAAGGTCTCGAGGCTGACGTTTGGCAACTCGAACCTTCAGCTCCCTCCACAGATTTTCTATGGGATTAAGGTCTGGAGACTGGCTAGGCCACTCCAGGACCTTAATGTGCTTCTTCTTGAGCCACTCCTTTGTTGCCTTGGCTGTGTGTTTTGGGTCATTGTCATGCTGGAATACCCATCCACGACCCATTTTCAATGCCCTGGCTGAGGGAAGGAGGTTCTCACCCAAGATTTGACGGTACACGGCCCCGTCCATCATTCCTTTGATGCGGTGCAGTTGTCCTGTCCCCTTAGCAGAAAAACACCCCCAAAGCATAATGTTTCCACCTCCATGTTTGACAGTGGGGATGGTGTTCTTGGGGTCATAGGCAGCATTCCTCCTCCTCCAAACATGGCGAGTTGAGTTGATGCCAAAGAGCTCGATTTTGGTCTCATCTGACCACAACACTTTCACCCAGTTCTCCTCTGAATCATTCAGATGTTCACTGGCAAACTTCAGACGGGCCTGTACATGTGCTTTCTTGAGCAGGGGGACCTTGCGGGTGCTGCAGGATTTCAGTCCTTCACGGCGTAGTGTGCTACCAATTGTTTTCTTGGTGACTATGGTCCCAGCTGCCTTGAGATCATTAACAAGATCCTCCTGTGTAGTTCTGGGCTGATTTCTCACTGTTCTCATGATCATTGAAACTCCACAAGGTGAGATCTTGCATGGAGCCCCAGACCGAGGGAGACTGACAGTTATTTTGTGTTTCTTCCATTTGTGAATAATCTCACCAACTGTTGTCACCTTCTCACCAAGCTGCTTAGCGATGGTCTTGTAGCCCATTCCAGCCTTGTGTAGGTCTACAATCTTGTCCCTGACATCCTTGGACAGCTCTTTGGTCTTGGCCATGGTGGAGAGTTTTGTATCTTATTGATTGATTGCTTCTGTGGACAGGTGTCTTTTATACAGGTAACAAACTGAGATTAGGAGCACTCCCTTTAAGAGAGTGCTCCTAATCTCAGCTCATTACCTGTGTAAAAGACACCTGGGAGCCAGAAATCTTGCTGATTGATCAAATCAAAAAGGGGATCAAATACTTATTTCCCTCATTAAAATGCAACTCAATTTATAACTTTTTTGAAATGCGGATTTTTTGTTATTCTGTCTCTCACTGTTAAAATACACCTACCATTAAAATTATAGACTGATCATTTCTTTGTCAGTGGGCAAAGGTACAAAATCAGCAGGGGATCAAATACTTTTTCCCCTCACTGTATGTAATATGTATGTGACAAATAAAGAACCTTGAACCTTGAACCTAGCAACACTCTAGCAACCACCTGGTATATCATAGCAACCACCTAGCAACACCCTAGTAACCAGCTAGTTTAGCATTACAACCACCTAGCAACACCCCACTAACCAATTAGAATACCACACCAACCACATAGCAACAGTCTAGCAACCAACAGGAATATCATAGCAACCACCTAGCAACACCCTAAAAACCAGATAGAATGTCATAGCAACCACCTGGCAACACCCTAGCAACCAGCTGGGATAGCATAGCAACCACCTAGCAACACCCCAGTAACCAATTGGAATACCACACCAACCACATAGCAACAGTCTAGAAACCAACAAGAATATCATATCAACCACCTAGCAACACCCTAACAACCAGCTAGAATGTGATAGCAACCACCTGGCAATATCCTAGCAGCCATCTGGGAACGTACAGCAACCACCTAGCAACACCCCAGTAACCAATTGGAGTACCACACCAACCACATAGCAACACCCTAGCAACCAACTTGTATATAATTGCAACATTTTAATATCTTAAAGGTTTAACCTATGAACATGTTTTAACTTTATAACATTTTAACCTTTAAATGGGTTTTAATGTTTTTAACATTTTAACCTTTACACATTATAAACTTTCAGACCTTTAACCTTTAGACATTGACTGTTAAACATTTGAACATTTTAAAATCAATCACACCAAAGCACTAATATCATTGAACACTTTTAGTATGTTTAGTGAGCTCTGTCTAACCAACATCAAAGTTTATCCACAAACTTTAACCTTCTAGTTTGAACTGTTTTGCTTTCATTTTAACTGGTGCTACAATCCTTCAAATCCTACAATTGATTTAATTGGTTAATCAAAATCTTAAGCCTTACAATTCACAGGTTCACAAGCAAATCACATGGAATTTATTTATTTATGATGCATATATTTTGATGACCTTTATGTTGCAATCAATTTATTTATTACTCCAATTATGTAGTATTATTATTATTCTCTTTCGTGTGAACCAGGTTTGCTGGTGCTGCTTAAAGGTTTTAAGTCTGGTTGGTGTAAGACGTAGTTTGAGATATCACACCACTTCCCTGCAGCTTTTTTTTTCTTCTGAACTGTAACTACATGCAACAACATAAGCTTAAATTACCATTTGGAAAAAGAGTGATTTTTCCTCAGATGGATTGGAGACATGTCTACAATTCCAGAATTAAATAAAAAACATTTTTTGTATCTAAAGTCATGCCATATTTCAGAACAAGTTTTTAAAAAGCCAGGTTATGACTCAGCAGTGTGAGATCACCATGCTGAACATATCTCTGAAATGAAGTTAAATGATCATAACCCCGCATTGGTTTTAGAAACCTGGGCCCTGGTCTGTAAAGCATGACACAGTGTGTGTGACTAAGGTGTGGGGGTCGGGCTCAGGCCCAGACAGCGCTGAGTGCTGTGCCTCACTGAGGTGGTGGGCTGCTGCTCTGTGCTTAGCATTAGGAAAGCGATGTAATACTTTAATTACAGCCCTTTATCACTCACTCCGCAGTTCTCATATTTCCCTCCTCTCAAACATGTAGCAGCTCGCTTATGAGCTGCAGGCACAGCATCTCCCAGCAAACACACACATACACACACACACACACACACACACACACACACACACACACACACACACACACACACACACACAAGAGATACCAGGTTAGAGACCCCTAGTAAATTCTAGTGTAAAGCCAAATCTCAAAAATCTGAGAAAATTTTTGCTCAGACTCAGACACCAGAGGCAGGCTGAAATACTCAGAAATGTCTCCTGTACTGTCTTTATACAAACACAGGGTGTCCCAAAAGTCTCCATACAGGGGACTATGTTTGCTAGCACCACGCCGGCTGTGCCTTCGTCAGTGAATGTTCATGGATGTCCACTTCTCGGTTTGACCGTCTTTTTGAATTTGTTAAGTGTTTTTGGCAACACTGTTCTTTTGTCAAAGGCATTCTTAAAGGCAACCTGAAAAAAAAATGTATATAATATAAACTAAGTACAAAAAATTTTGGAAGACATTTTGCTAAAAACTGTTAAGACACCCTGTAGAATTAATACAACATTCTGTGTAACCTAACATGTTGAGTGCACTCAATTAATTTTTCAGCCATTTTTGTAAATTGTGGATGATCAGAGGAATAACCGATCTGATCAGTGGATCTTTACTTATATGCTTTCTGAACTTACAGGGTTTTGAAACACAGAGAAAAGCCTTTGTGTTAGTGCTCTCTCCAAAGAGCCCTCGTCTGAAAGTTAGCCTTGATGGCCCATTGCTAACTGAGAACTTGGCATTGGGGTAAAAGGCTCTGTGAAAAAGAAGCACATACTGCTGTACATCTGTACTGGGGAAAAAAAGCTACTATAAAGTGCCGGTGCTGTAATTATTTCCACAAAATTATTAAAACACAGCAGAATATATTCCACAGAATTAAGTTAGCAGAAAACCTGTGATTTTGCCAGCAAAGATATGAACTGCAGCATTTTATCATTACTGGTTCCTTTCACAAGCAGATGCTTGGATTGTATTCTGCCTTTCTTCTAAGCACGGGTTAAGCCGAGATTTAGGAGATGGCAAAGCTGCACTTTATTGAGTTCTAACAATGAGAGAAGAGTACTTTTAAGTATATGTAATTGTGTGAATTACTCAATATTAATATTATGCAAATGTCATGACATATTTTGTATATACAGTATGTATTCTAAGGGCTTCCTAAGGGTTTTGATTCCACACAGTTAAAGTAGTTCTCAGAACATGGTGTTCTCATATAGTAGTATATTGGCGCTTCACAGAGTTGGGGTGGGGGCAGACAAGTAATGATGGGGATATTCCACTGCGTAATCCTTACTTTGAGGAGTCTTCCTGTGAGGTATATGTCAGACTGGTTCTTGTGAATCTCTCTCTCTCTCTCTCTCTCTCTCTCTCTCTCTCTCTCTCTGTGGAGCCCTTCCCTGCTTCTCCGCCTCCTGGGTGGCACTGCCCTTCTTGTTCAGGGAATTTCTAACTGGGAGTTTTCTCCTAATCTCCAAACGACCAGTTGGGTTCTTCCCAGCATTTATTCAAACAGCCCTAAAAAAGGTAAGACAAAAGGAGGAAGGTAGCCCCTTTATCTATCTCTCTCTCTCTCTCTCTCTCTCTCTCTCTCTCTCTCTCTCTCATTGTTTCTCTCTATAACTTGGCTTCTTGGGTACATGAGGATTGGTATGACATATACAGAACAATAATAGCATTGTCTCTATGCCTCTCTAATACAGAGGTTTCAGCCATCTTATCTTTTGGTGAGGGTTTGGCCCTCTACCAAAGAAAATATCCAGTGAGAAAATCTCACATCTCTTTCTCTCCGGCTCATCACAGGATATTGACCTGTATCCATATGTACTACATCATAAACATCCCAGTCTGACCCCAAATGTCCACACAAGATTAAATGTTCAGAGAATCTCCTTTTCAGATATTTTTCAGGCATTGAAATGACTGACATATGTTACTCATATCATTGTGAGCTATGACAAGATAAAGATTATGAGTGGTTAGTCTTAACATATTTTCTTAAAAACAAAACACGAGTGTTATCTTATACAGCAGTTTGCAAATGATGTTGCAAATGATGTCAAAAATAATGAAACTAAAGGTTTCTACATTAAAAAAAAACTTTAAAGAGCAGTAAACAGTAATATAAACTAAACAAAGTCGATATTTGGTCTGACAATTCTTTGCTTTTATAAACTGCATTTTTATATATGGTCATACATGGTTTTATAAGGAAATTGGTTGGCGTGTTTTACTGAGCATCTTGGAGAATCTGCCTTTGACTTCTCACTTGCTTTTTTTTTGTATGAATACCCAGAAGACTTCATAATGCCCCCCCCCCCCCCCAAAAAAAAGTGGTCCTTTATGTAATATGTTGCTTTCTTTACTGACATATAAACATTTTTTGATAATATTGAATTCTTTTTGTTGAAAAAGTACTGTTTGGAAATATAAAATGTTATTGTACTGACTCAATAATGCAGAAATCATAAAACAAACATCTATAACAAACTGTGTACTAAAAAATAGGTTGCCTGAGACTTTTGCACTGTATTGTTTATTGATACACCTTATATATACCTAATATAACTGTGAACTAACATTGACTAAAGAGCCAGGGATTTAACTCTACCTTCTCAATAAATGAACTCATTCTAATTTTACTTATAGATGATTGTTTATCTATTCTGCTGAACAGACCATGGTCTCACCGACAAATACGCAGAGCTTATTTGAACTTAATGAATGTTAAAATAAGGGGAGAGGTTAATTAGTCCATAGTTTTCCTTATGATTTCATTCATACAAAGCTGACTGAAATTCAACCACATCATCCTCATTTGTACTGAAATCAGATGGCAAGGCAATGTGCTGAATCTTTTCCCTGTGTTGCTTTTAAAAATGATAAAAGGCTCTTTGAGGATGTCTCTCAATCAGTTACTATTTACACCAGTTCAGCTCTATAGTATAAATCAAAATATTTCAGATCAGTGATGTATGTTCTTAATCCTCTACATAAGTGATATAGTGGAAATGCAAGCTCTCTGGAACCCAGGATTACTAGCTTTTGCTCAGAACCTATGTTGATAATTGTATGTTAAAATATTTACACTCATAGTCCTAATAGTCCTGCTCAGAACCTTTCTAATGAAAACATTCAACTGTAGGGTTTTTCCCACAGACGTTTTAGGTCTCCAACAGATATTTTATAATATATATATATATATATATATATATATATATATATATATATATATATATATATATATATATATATATATATATATATATATAGAGAGAGAGAGAGAGAGAGAGAGAGAGAGAGAGAGAGATTCATGTTTAAAATGAAAAGATGAAGAAAAAAAATCTAGGAATTACATTTTATAAGTTTTGATTTTTTTCCAACCATATTTATAAAAAATACAAAGGGTCAGAGAACACATAAATAATAATACATATTAATACAAACATAAACATCACAATATTATACAAGAAATTTAAGGATCCAAAAAATATTTTCAAATTGTAATTTTCTTAAAAACAGGGGAAATGTTTGCATGTTCATAAAAATGGGGGAAATGTCCAGTTATTTGAAGTTTAAGTGTGCACAAACATTCCAAATGAGCCTGAAGAGTAGCTGAGTGGCACTTATGCAGAAATGCTTTTGTCTTCATAACTTATTATCCAAACACAAAATATATCTTTGTCCTCTGAAACAGACTACAAAAATACATAATTTAATATAAATATATATTTTAAAAATAACTATATAATTTACAAAAAAATACACATTAAAACACAGTGGTAAAGAGACAGAGATCGAAAGAAAGGCTGGTACAGCTGAGAACACTAATGTTTAAGGCAGATACATTTGCATTTACCACCAGTTACAATGTTGGATTTAGAATTGTTTAGGCTTTATCATAAGTTTCCTCAGAAATACAACCAACCATTAATGCATTAAATGAATTAGTATTGCTCCATAATAAAGGGTGTATCAAAAGTTTAAGTTATCTAAACTAGAATATGAACAAAAAATATGTTTGAACTAAAAATCTTGAAGGGAGGTAAATCCAAGATGCACACAGTTGATCATGAATGCATACAGTACTTTCATTTGTCTGTTGCACAAGCTGAGCTAAGCTTACACCCTGCTACACAGTGAAATCCCCAGTGTTACAATGCCCAGTGTTAAATTACCACCTCGTTGCGTTGAGTTACTTTTTGAAGTGTTCATTTAATACCTACTATAGGCCTACTGAAATAACTCTTAGGCTTATGGTGTTTATACAAGTCTCAGTGGACGCAATAAACACAGTAAAGCTTAATTCAGTATTTTGCTATGCAGATTTTTTTTTAATTAGATATTTTAATTTCAAGGTTAAAATGTGAAAATGTCTTTAAAAAGACCAGACAGAGCTGTCCTAAGCCACACTGAGGACGTTCCGTAATTATAACTCCGCGCCCTCTCTCGGGTATATGAGACTGTTCACGCTGAAGCTGTTGTAGAAGTGGCCGTTGTACTGCGCGCTTTGAGCGCCACCGAAAGCGCTTGAGTACGTGGGCCGGTTCGCGTGCACGGTGTGGTCGTTTTGCTCTCCGGGTGGCGCAGCGTCGGTCGCAGAGGCGCCGTGATACGGGCTTAGAGCGCTTATGTTCCGACTGGACAGCTCGCTGATTAGCCCCAGGGAGCCCTGTCTAACGGCCGGACACGGGGCCGAGCTCATTCCGGACATGGTGCTGAAGAAGCTGTTGAAGCAAGGCGCTGACGCAGGAGCCGTTGGAGACGCGCTTCTGTGGCTCTCATTGGCTTCTGTGTCTATTTCCGGAGACACGGCCCCGCCCATGTGCGCGCTCTCAGAGGACTTCACACCTGCAATAGGTCTGCCATCCTCGGCTTTGGTACCACTGGAAAGCCCGGTGCCCGCTTCTGACCTGCGCTTTCTTTTTCGGCGGAAGTTTCCGTTGTCAAACATTTTTTCGCAGTTGGGGTCCAAAGTCCAATAGTTTCCTTTTCCTATGAGAGGGGAAAAAAAAAAAAAAAAAAAAAAAAAAAGCATTGTTAGACGTGACACTTCATATAGCCTAATAAACGCACTTCTATCACAAAATGTATCTAAATAATATTAAGTGAATTTCGAATATATAGAAACTTCATTCTTAAAGGCTCAAACCAGGGTCTTATATGTGTTATGCAGTAACGTGTGATGAAAATGATTCGATGAGGTTTCGCTGAGGTGCGTGCACTCACCTGGATCATCCTCGTCGCGCGGAACTTTCTTAAAGCAGTCGTTCAGGGAGAGGTTGTGCCTGATGGAGTTCTGCCAGCCCGCTTTGCTCTTCTTATAAAACGGGAAATTGTCCGCCACGTACTGGTAGATTTGGCTCAACGTGAGCTTTTTCTCGTGCGCGTTTTGGATGGCCATGGCGATGAGAGCAGAGTAGGAGTAGGGTGGGCGCACCAGCTTCAGTAGCTCCTCCTGACTTGCGATGGAAAGCCAGCCGAGGTCAGGACCCGCGAACCCGGGCGAGTTGGCGAGATACTGCCTCTGGGAGCCGTAAGACGGTGCGATGAACGACGAGCTGCTGTTTCCGTGTAAGTATGATGGAGAGGAATTCACTCCGGGACCGTTGAGCCATAGGTAAGGGTTTGGTGTAGTCGCGTACTCGCCGAGACCGTAACCAGCTGGCCTTTGCGCACTCGCTACACTCTGCTGGTGATAAACGAAGTTGTCGCAGTAGACGGCCATCTCTGGCGCGTCGTGCGCGCTCTTGGGCTGGAGAGGACTCGCGGCGGGGGCAGAACTGTGGTGGATCTGCGCGTCCCCGGAGTTCATCATGTCCTGTCACAGCGCTGGATAAAATCCCACAGCGGACGCACACTCTCTGTGTCAGACCAAGCGCGCGCTGCTCTCACCGCTTTCCTTCGTAAACACGCGACACCCGAAAGCAACAAGTGGTTTGGATGAACTGCAGTGGACTTGTAGGCATTTATAAGGGCGCCTTGGAGCTTTTTTTTTTTTTTTTTTTACCGGCAGCTTCACCATTCCCAACCTATAGGAATTAGCTTTCAGAGTCGGGGGCGTGGTTACCTGAGTGGACAAGATTCATTCATAATCAGCGAAATGGAGTGAAAGCTGAGGTTGGGGTGATCAGACAACTACAGGTGCATCTCAATAAATTAGAATGTCGTGAAAAAGTTCATTTATTTCAGTAATTCAACTCAAATTGTGAAACTCGTTCATTAAATAAATTCAATGCACACAGAGTGAAGTAGTTTAAGTCTTTGGTTCTTTTAATTGTGATGATTTTGGCTCACATTTAACAAAAACCCACCAATTCACTATCTCAACAAATTAGAATATGGTGACATGCCAATCAGCTAATCAACTCAAAACACTTGCAAAGGTTTCCTGAGCCTTCAGAATGGTCTCTCAGTTTGGTTCACTAAGCTACACAATCATGGGGAAGACTGCTGATCTGACAGTTGTCCAGAAGACAATCATTGACACCCTTCACAAGGAGGGTAAGCCACAAACATTCATTGCCAAAGAAGCTGGCTGTTCACAGAGTGCTGTATCCAAGCATGTTAACAGAAAGTTGAGTGGAAGGAAAAAGTGTGGAAGAAAAAGATGCACAACCAACCGAGAGAACCGCAGCCTTATGAGGATTGTCAAGCAAAATCGATTCAAGAATTTGAGTGAACTTCACAAGGAATGGACTGAGGCTGGGGTCAAGGCATCAAGAGCCACCACAAACAGACGTGCCAAGGAATTTGGCTACAGTTGTCGTATTCCTCTTGTTAAGCCACTCCTGAACCACAGACAACGTCAGAGGCATCTTACCTGGGCTAAGGAGAAGAAGAACTGGACTGTTGCCCAGTGGTCCAAAGTCCTCTTTTCAGATGAGAGCAAATTTTGTATTTCATTTGGAAACCAAGGTCCTAGAGTCTGGAGGAAGGGTGGAGAAGCTCATAGCCCAAGTTGCTTGAAGTCCAGTGTTAAGTTTCCACAGTCTGTGATGATTTGGGGTGCAATGTCATCTGCTGGTGTTGGTCCATTGTGTTTTTTGAAAACCAAAGTCACTGCACCCGTTTACCAAGAAATTTTGGAGAACTTCATGCTTCCTTCTGCTGACCAGCTTTTTGAAGATGCTGAGTTCATTTTCCAGCAGGATTTGGCACCTGCCCACACTGCCAAAAGCACCAAAAGTTGGTTAAATGACCATGGTGTTGGTGTGCTTGACTGACCATAGATTCTCTATGGGGTATTGTCAAGAGGAAAATGAGAAACAAGAGACCAAAAAATGCAGATGAGCTGAAGGCCACTGTCAAAGAAACCTGGGCTTCCATACCACCTCAGCAGTGCCACAAACTGATCACCTCCATGCCACACTGAATTGAGGCAGTAATTAAAGCAAAAGGAGCCCCTACCAAGTATTGAGTACATGTACAGTAAATGAACATACTTTCCAGAAGGCCAACAATTCACTAAAAATGTTTTTTTTTATTGGTCTTATGAAATATTCTAATTTGTTGAGATAGTGAATTGGTGGGTTTTTGTTAAATGTGAGCCAAAATCATCACAATTAAAAGAACCAAAGACTTAAACTACTTCAGTCTGTGTGCATTGAATTTATTTAATACACGAGTTTCACAATTTGAGTTGAATTACTGAAATAAATGAACTTTTCCACAACATTCTAATTTATTGAGATGCACCTGTATTTCTGCTCAGCAAACGATACACCTTTTATTTGGTTTTATGGCAAGCAACACATTAGACCTGTAGCCTTAGAGCTTCTCATTTCCCCAGATAATATAGGGCTTTACATATGAAGTGTACATTTATTAACATTTGTTAACCCTGTATACTGTCCGGATATGACCAGGGTACCTCCCCCCCCCCCCCCCCCCCAAACATTTTCTTTAAAAAGAAGAAGAAGAAAAATCCTAAAATGGTAGAATAATTTGAAATGTGTCTATGTGGTTGGTCCAGTTGCTCTTATAAACACTGAAGAACTTCACATTTGGGGCATACGCAGCACATTATAAAAATCATTACCCGAGATCAATAAATGGGTAAAATCAAAGTGTTACATTAGTGAACTGTGAGTTGTCAGGTATGGATAAAAACGTGTTTACTGTCACATTGCGTCAGTTTATTATTTGCACACCTGTATGCGACTTTGATCCTTCTAGCACGGTTCTATTTAAAATTCATGAATAATTTGGGCAATATAGGCAGTTTCAGAAGATTTTGTGGGATCTGTCTGTAACTGTGAATGTAAAGAGAACTGAGATGAACAGAAGCCTCCCAGCCAACAGCAAGAGTAGTTTGTATGTCTAATAATTGACAGAATAATTCACAAACCTCAAACTCAGATTATAATCAAAAGCAGCTGGTCAACCAGGAAACAATTTAATTACTAAATAACTGAGACAACAGATTGTCAATGTTGATGAGGAAGACAAAGGAGTATCCTACTACTTATATTACTACTAATAAACTATCTTCCTCCTCCCCCTCCTAGTAATAATAATAATAATAATAATAATAATAATAATAATAATAATAATAACAACAATAAATAAGTCTTCTTCAAATGTCAACGTCACATCTGTAATTAATATAATGAAGTAAGTTTAGTTCACTCTTAGCCTACAATATTTAGTTAGGTTATTTTCGATGTATCAAACAATCTTCCATCAAACTTTGTCAAACAAAATCTGATCCATGTTCCATGTAATGCGCTGACAAAAACTGCTTGAACTGAACTGAACTGAACTGAACTAAAAGAAAGAAAGAAAGAAAGATTGAAAGAAAGATAGAAAGAACGAGGAAGAATGGAAAACAGGCAAAAAAAGTCCAAGCATTTCTTCATTTGTCCCAGTATATGGGAAATTATTAATTATAATTAAAAGAATAAGATTATATCATTATGAGTATTTTGAGTATTTCGACGTATTTATTTAGTAACAGTTTAACAACCGTAGTTTTAACATCATGCGTAGGCTATTCACTAAACCGCCTTCACTAAACCCCTAAAATAAAGCAGCTTCATTCAATTTTAAACCCGACATCTATTTTTCATGAACAAACAACCTGTCGTTCATCAAAAACTTTGTGAATATGTGGATTTTCCCTCTGCAGTGCAGAAAGACTGCATTTAATCAGTGGACACCACTCGTTTTCTCTACTGTTAAACATTTTTGACCCTTAAGACAACACATGGGTTTAATTTAATAATAAGTATTTAATTATTTTTCGTGCTTTGCATATTAATGTTTACATCTGGAATCCATTAGTAATGTTGAAATGTAGGAATGTATTCATATTTCGGTGTAAAACAAAATCTGAATGCTCCCACAAAGACAGTCCATATAAAGAAAGCTAGCAGAACTGGAATTTGGAGACAATTTCAGTGTTGACATAAACAAACAAACAAACAAACAAACAAACAAACAAACAAACAAACAAGCAAGCAAACAAGCAAATAAATAAATAAACGGTAAATGTATTATAAGCATTGAAAGATGGGGAACGCCATGCTGATGTTTTGTCTGTCTCTGAGAAGATGAATGGCGCCATCTGGTGGCATAATTTAGGAAGAAAAATCAGTGGTTTCAGCCTGCAGAACGGGGCGGGGCTACATGTGTCGCTCCGCCCATAACCGGTCTCATTGGCTAATGGCAATGTAATTACATCGACGCCTCAGTATGTTCTCATTGGGCTCTATGCACGGTCGGTTCCGCTTTTAGTCTCAGTTTGTAAACAAATTTTTAATTATTATTATATATATATTTTTTAATATTCAGTAACAGTGGAATACAGTGCAAAAAGTACAAAACAAATACATAGCATTGTTGTACAAAATATGTGAAATAAAGATTACGAACAACAGCAAAAATACAAAGTAAAAAAAAAAAATATATATATATATATATATATATATATATATATATATATATATATATATATATATATATATATATATATATATATATATATATATAGGAGAAGGGTACAAAAGAATTTCCAAAAAGTGCAGAAAAAAATGGGGCACCACAGTGATATTACCAATATCAGGACATCCCTGCAAAATAGATGAAAGGACAAGAAGAAAACTCATCAAGGAGGCTGCCTAGAGCCCTACAGCAACATTAAAGGAGCAGAGAATCAGCAATTATAGAAATACAATAACCAGTCCATCTGGCAACAACAATCTTCCCATGGTCACATTTTTCACTCACTCTGATGTGACTTTGTGTAATGTGAACTTTTGATATTTTGTTAAAAAAAATTCACAGAAATTCTCTGCTCTCATGGATATCAAACAATTGCAAACACAACACAGGTTTATCAAAAAAAAAAACCTTTGTTAAATATGTGTGCAACAATTATTGTCACCCATATGAATTCATATGAGAAAAATATATTTGAAGTATATTCCCATTGATATTTTTTTAGTACACCTGGGTGACTAGGAACAGGAAATTGTTCAACCATGGCTTCCTGTTTCACAGGGGTATAAATATGAGGTAACACATAGGCCAAATTCCCTTAGACATTCATAACAATGGGTAACATCAAGGAATATAGCTGTGATGTGCGGCAAAAGTTTGTTGAGCTTCACAGAATGGGAAGTGGCTATAAGAAAATAGCACACAAATTGAAAATGCCCATTTCCACCATCAGGGCAATAATTAAGAAATTCCAGTCATCGGGAAATGTTATGAATCAACCTGGAATTGGACGTGTGTCTATATCGTCTCAATACACTGTGAAGAGGATGGTTAGAGTAGCCAAAAAATCTCCAAGGATCACAGCTGGAAAATTGCAGAGGCTAGTTGCATCTTGGGGTCAGAAAGTCTCCAAAACTACAAACAAAAGTCACCTACATCACCACAAGTTGTTTGGAAGGGTTTCAAGAAAAAACCCTCTACTCTCATCCAAAAACAAACTCAAGCATCTTCAGTTTGCCAGACACTACTGGACCTTCAAATGGGTTCTATGGTCAGATGAAACCAAAATAGAGCTTTTTGGCAATAAACACCAGAGGTGATTTTTGCGCACACAGAGAGGTAGCCATATGGAAAAGTACCTCATGCCCACGGTTAAATATGGTGGTGGCTCTTTAATGTTTTGGGGCTGTTTTTCTGCCAGAGGACTTGGACATTTTGTTAGGATACATGGCATCATGGACTCTATCAAATATCAACAGATATTAAATGAAAACCTGACTGCCTCTGCCAGAAAGCTTAAAATGGGCCATGGTTGGATCTTCCAGCAGGACAATGATCCAAAGCATACATCAAATTCAACACAAAAATGGTTTACTGACCACAAAATCAAGGTCCTGCCCTGGCCATCCCAGTCCCCTGACTTGAAACTCATAGAAAACCTGTGGGGTGAACTGAAGAGGAGAGTCCACCAGTCTGGACCTCAAAAATGGAAGGATCTGGAGAGATTCTGTATGGAGGAATGGTCTCAGATCCCTTGCCATATATTCTCCAACCTCATCATTATAGGAGAAGACTCAGAGCTGTTATCTTGGCTAAGGGAGGTAGCACAAAGTATTGACTAAAAGGGTGCCAATAATTGTCGCACACCTATATTTAACAAATATATATTTTTTGATAAACCTGAGTTTTGTTTGCAATTGTTTGATATCCACGAGAGCAGAGGATTTTTGTGAATTTTTCTTAACAAAAGATCAAAAAGTTAAACAATAAAAACAATTTTCACGGCCTTCTTTGCTCATATTTACCAAGGGTGCCGATATTAATGGAGGGCACTGCATCTGTATGATTTTTTGCATTGCGCTGCTACCAAATAACTGGCTGATTAGATAATTGAATGAATGAGTATGTGTACAGGTATTCCTAATAAAGTGTTAAGTAAGTGTATATGTTTGGCACAAAAACGAGTCAGCTTAGACATCCAAAGAACACCATACCCACTATGAAGCATGGTGGTGGAAGTATCATGCTCTGTGACTGCTTCTCTTCAGCTGTGGAATGACTTGGAGAGGGCTGTGCACCAGAGATCCTCTCGCAGTCTGACAGAAGTGAAGCATTTTTGCAAGGAAGAGTGGAAAAAAGTTGCCAAATCAAGATATGCTTTGATGCTATGTAGACTCTTATCCAAAAAGACTGAGTGCTGTATTACAAGCGAAAGGTGCTTTAACAAAGTATTAGTTAAGGGGTTTGCACACTTGTCCAGCAAGGTTATTACAAGGTTCTTTTTCTTTTCGTTTTTCACCTGAATTTTGTTGGTTGCTACATCATATATGTGGAAAAAAATCTGACCTGATTTATCTTGGTTTAATTTTTTACATCACAAAAACCTGCAGTTGTAACAGGGGTGTGTAATCTTTTAATTATCACTGTACAGTCTATTATGGTCAAACTGTGCAAAATGTTGAGCTGCAGTTTCACTTTTGCATAATGCTCGTCCACACAAATGAGGAAAAGTTTTCTGCAGTTGTAAACTGTGTCACAGCGAGAAAGAGCCCCATCTGCTAATCACAGCCATATTTAGGTGCAATGTTTGCAATGTGGTTCAAATAATTTTCAACCACTGTATCAATGCACATCAATTCTGCCATTCTGTATTAAGAATTTCTTAATTTCTTCTAATAAATTACCAATAGTAATTTACAGTAAATTTTAATAAACATCTATTGGTCTGCTCCTCAAAAATTAAATAAATAAAATACAGCAAGAAAAATAATTATTTAAAATTGTCTTTTGCCATTTCCTTTTTTTGATGTCCACATTTACCAGTCTTTACTGCAGAAGACCTAAGAATTCTCCTTTTTCATGCACATTACCTACAACTGATAGTGATTTATGGGGGAACAATTCTAATAGCTCAAAATGGAATTGCATATAGTCAAGAACCTAAGCAGACACCAATAGTTTTAGTTAGTTTTAACAGGACATTAATTATATGACTGTAAAGTGATATACAGTGTGAACATTGTTGTGTTCAGTGTGTACAAAAAATAAACACATTAACATTCCATGCTATCCTTTATTCAGAGACGCAGGCTTTCTTCTTGCTCATCCTGCCTGTCAGGGAAATGCCACAGCAAAGTGTAAAGATCAAGGCCTACTGTTACCTTGAAAGGAGATATAACCTAGCTTGCTTGCTGTGTGTGTGTGTGTGTGTGTGTGTGTGTGTGTGTGTGTGTGTGTGTGTGTGTGTGTGTGTGTGAGAGAGAGAGAGAGAGAGAGAGAGAGAGAGAGAGAGAAAGAGAGAGAGAGAGAGAGAGAGAGAGAGAGAGAGAGAGAGAGAGAATGTGTGTGTGTGTGTGTGTGTGTGTGTGTGTGTGTGTGTGTGTGTGTGTGTGTGTGTGTATGAAGACAAGAGGCAAATGGAGTTTCAGAAGCTTATTAGAGGTTCACTTGGCCCTTGGCGTGCGGGTGACAGAGGGGAACACATGAATAATGAGTGGATGAAGGGGAAAAGGAAAGAAGAAAGCACAGATAGAGGCAGTGTTCTCTTATATAAACAGAGTGCTGACAGAGACAGACAGTAAGAGATCTGTCGTATGTCCCAAAATATATCATCTCTCTCTCTCTCTCTCTCTCTCTCTCTCTCTCTCTCTCTCTCTCTTTTCTGTTCTGCTATGTAGTGCTTCTCTTGTCCTAGTTTAGAGGGAGATTGTATAGGAGCACATATCTAAACAAGTGCTGAGGACTGTCATCATATAACACAAGGGACAGATTACCAACCAGGCCTAGGGGACCTGTCCACTAGGGGGCCCTTGACAAGCTTAGATTTGAAGTGAGTGATTAGGCCATTATGTAATAGGCCACAGCGTGATTACATAGATCATGAGCCAATTAATTTTTTTCCCCCCTCTTTCGACTGCTCCCGGGGTTGCCACTGCAGATCACCCATCTACATATTTTGATTCTGGCACAAGTTTTAGGCCGGATGCCCTTCCTGACACAACCCTCCCCATTTCCGGGCTTGGGACGAGCACTGAGTGTGGCTCCTGCAACCCTGACCGGGAATCAAACACAGACCGTGGCGATGAGAGCGCCGCATACTAGGCACAAGTCCACTAGGGAACCAACATGAGCCAGTGAATGTAAAGTCACCAAATCTGAAATAAATTCGGAACTGCTATTGGTGTGTGGGTCTGAATATGTAACCAGTGAACAATCAATCTTAACTGTTTAACTGTTTAACAGTCTTAAAAAGTTTTAACTGGAGCAAGATAAGAGAATCAACACCCCTCCAAAAATCAGAATTGAGGCAGTGATAGCAGAAATGCAACATTTCCATTTACACAACAAAAAAGAGGTTTTGACGTGACAGATCATTGACAATACCAATTCATTGTAAATAGAGCTTATGAACTGGGGATGAGTTGGCCAGACTATATGATAGAGTTCTGCAATGGTATACACACACACACACACACACACACACACACCCACACACACACACACACACACACACACACACACACACACACACACACACTTAGACACACATTTGCAAACACACCCAGGTTTGTTATAGAGAGGAAATACCAATGGTTTGCTTGGCTAATTTAAAACATTTTTAGAATCTAAATAAATAGTTCATTGCATACCAGGTAAGCAGGAATGAATGCCTTGGGTGTGTGTGTGTGTGTGTGTCCTGCTGTAGAGTCAATAACATCACATATACTGGAGGTAGGACACAGCCGCCCCCTGTCCATCCAAAGCTATTCTAAGGGCCAGTGTGTGGAGTGTGTGGAGAAGCTCAACAGATCGACCACTCTATTTAAAGCTGGTTCTCTCAAGTTCTGCTATTTCATATGAACTCCAGGCTCAGAGTGATGAGGCCAAGATATTACAGTAGATATTACTCCTATTACGGAGCTAATCTCACCATGCTGAGGCTAGAGCACTGAGAAAAATGATGGCTCTACACAGTGGCAATAATCACAGTAATAGCATTCATCTCTCTCTCTCTCTCTCTCGCTCGTTCGCTCGCTCGCTCTCCCTCTCTCCTCTCTCTCTCTCCTCAAGTATTAAATCGGATTTATTTTCCCTGCTGCTGTAAACATGACATGCACCATGTAAACAGCAACGATATTGTACTATTAAAGTCCAATATTAATATTAAAATATGGTGTGATATCCCAATATCACACTAGAATATTTTCTAAAGAGGATTGCTAAAATGATCACTCATCACTGCATTCACCACTTTACATGAATATCTCTTTTAATACTTTTCTTTATGACAAATACTAACCCCATCTCCATAAAAGTTGGGATTTTTTCTAAAATGCAATAAAAACAAAAATCTGTGATTTGTCAAGTCTCTTGAAACTAATTAACTGACAAGAGTACAAAGAAAAGATATTCAATGTTTTCACTGACCACCTTAATTGTATTTTGTAAATATAAACAATCAGGTTTATATCGATCAGGTTAATTGGATCAGGTTAATTTGGATCATGTTAATTGGTAACAGGGGAGGGTATCAGGATTGGGCATTAAAGGAGCATCCACCAAAAGGTCAGTCTTTGCAAGCAAGAATGGGTCATAGCTCACCACTTTGTGCCAAATTTTGTGAAAGAATTGTCAGTCAGTTCAAAAAGAACATTGGTCAACTCAAGAATTTAGGTCTTTCACCATCTACAGTGCATAATATTGTGAAAAGATTCAGGGAAGCCGGAGAAATCTCACTGCATAAAGGGCAAGGCCGGAAACCACTGTTGAATGTGCGAGACCTTCAAGCCTTTAGACTGCATTGCCTGAGAAATTGTCATGCTCCTGTGATGAATATAACCACATGGGCTGGGGGGTACTTCGGAAAACCGTTGTCACTTAACACAGTCCGGTGCTGCATCCAGAAATGCAACACGAAACTCTATCACGCAAGGAGGAAGCCACACATCAACTCTATACAGAAACGCCGCCGAGTTCTCTTGGTCCGAGTTCATCTCAGATGGACTGAAAGGCAGTGGAAACGTGTGCTGTGGCCAGATGAGTCCACGTTTCAGCTTGCTTTCAGGAAAAACGGATATCGATTTCTCTGTGCCAAAGATGAAAAAAGACCAACCAGACTGTTATAAGGGAAAGGTGCAAAAGCCAGCATTTGTGATGGTATGGGGGTGCATCAGTGCCCACGGCATGGGTGACTTACATATATGGCATATGGCTTCGTAGACACAGAGTGCATGTGCTTGATCTGTCTCCTATGGCGCATCATGAAGAGGAGAATCAGACAATGGTGACCAAGGACTGTTGAGCAGCTGAAGTCTAGTATCAAGCAAGAATGGGCAAAAATTCCACTTGCAAAACTGCAACAATTAGTATCCTCTGTTCCCAAACCATTAAAAAGTGTCATTAAAAGGAAGGGTGATATAACACAGCGGTAAACATGCCTCTGTCCAAACTTTTTTTGAGTGTGTTGAAGGCATCAAATTCTAAATTTGTTTATATTTACAAAATACAATTAAGTTGGTCAGTGAAAACATTGAATATCTTTTCTTTGTACTTTACAACCTTACAGTTAATTAAAGTTGACAAATCACAGATTTTTGTTTTTACTGAATTTTAGAAAAAAATCCCAACTTTTATGGAAATAGGGTTAGTACATTTTATAGAAGTTATATGATAATCTTTATAAGGGTGTCATTGATGTGGTGATTGACATGTATGGATTTAGTTATTGGCAGCAACAAATGAGACACCTTTATGCCTCTTCCTCATCTGAGAGTATGTGACATAATTTCCTTAAATGCCCACGTATAGTTGTAGGGTGTCACTCCTCCTCTGTTACCAACCACTACACTTATTATGGCTATTATTATATTTATGTTAATATCTTTTAGTAGTTGTTTCACTGGCAGCTTACTTAGCTCTATGTATTTCCGGATATTATCAGAGTAAAATATCTTAACGTTTTAAAGCCTTGTTACTGCTGAAAACACAACACAGTTTCATGTGGAATGAGAAGAATTTAAAAAACATAACTATAAAGCATAATTAACCTGTATTAAGATTCATTTTATAACATGGCATGCTGCAAGCTCCAACACGAAACATTTTTTCCTATTTAATAGACTTCACCATGTGGATTGTCCCTGTATGTAGAAAGGACATGTCCATAACAAAGGCAGGCATAAAGCAGGGACACAGCCTCCATACTGCAATCTCTGCTGCACAGCCTCAGGCATCAATGTTCATTTACTGTGCAAACACAAACAAGGCATTTTTCAATTTGTCCAACTTTTGATTTTACAAACACACACCAGTCATGTTGTCAACCATATATGTCTTTTCAACCATAGCCCTTCCCTGCTGAAAAAAAAAACCCAAAAGGAACCCTCATAGAAGTGTAATGGTTTTAATGGTTATAATGGGAATTGTATTGGTTTTAATGGTCTCTACTGGTAATTTGTTGCCTTCTATTGGTGGCATGTTATGTCTAGTGGATACCATTAAGGACCAATAATGGTAAGGTTAATGGTTTTAACAGTTAGCCATTGGTTTGTAATGGTATTTATAGTGGAAACCATTAGAATTTATGTGATGGTTTCCATTGGGTTTTTTTCAGCAGGGTTACACAACATAAATAGTGATGTCTAGTGCTCAAGGCTTGGTCATATGAGCTACCACAGGGGGGTGCCACAAGTCTCCACAGCAGTACCAGCCACAACTACCCCACATTCACTACAATTGATTTGGTTTAAAGAGGGACACTTTCCAAAGTCCTGTTCTAAACTTTTCATACTTGCATTTTGTACACTGAATCATGGGAACATTGTAATAAGCAGTGTATGTGCACCTAGTTAGTGGAGCTTAGTAATCTAGATACTGATTGGTCATGGTAAAAAACAAACAAACAAAAAAAAAACAACAACCCTGGCTTCCCATCAGGGAAATATATTAGTTTCATTGCCACCGCTTATAGAGCACAACCTGTCCTCTGGATCAGTCTAATGTTAAGCACTTCACCCAAACCTGTCATGTTATAATAGTGTTTGGACTCACCAATTTTTTAAATACATCCAGGACTGTGCTAAACAGTGCTGTTAAGCAAAGATGCCTTCAAAAAGAATTACATTAAACGTAAAAGTCAGAAATAAAGTCAGCAATAAACTAAACAAAGTGAATATTTGCTGTGACAACCTTTTGCATTTTTAAAAATTCATCAGTACACTGTAAAACATTTCAGGTTAACTTATAGTCTCAGGTACACTTTGTTCAGTTTTATAAGGAAATGGGCTGGTAAATATTTCTAAGCATCTTGGAGAATCCTCCACAGCTCTTCTGGAGACTTTGGCTGTCACTGTCTTCTGATCTGATTTTTGCAGGTAAACTCAGACAGCCTTTTTTTTTTTTTTGTCTGAAAAGTGGTGTATTATGTGTTATGTTACGTTCTTCCCTTGTCAAAAAATGAAAAAATTTGAAATTCAGTTTAACCTATAGGATCTTATTTGATTTTTAGAATCTTGTTGGACATTGGGATTTTCTAAAATGGAATTTCAGTTTATCCTGTATGCCAGTGCTCACCAACCCTCTTCCACGAGATCTACCTTCCTGCAGGATTCATCTCCAAAATCCTACACACCTGTTTCAGTTGATCAAAAGCTTCTTAAGGCAATGAATAGATGGTCAGGTGGGCACGATTATGGTTGGAGCTAAAGTCTTCAGGAAGGTAGAGGGACCTTATCTGATTTTATTTGATTTTTAGAATCTTATTGGAACTCTACTTGTATTTTATTGGAAATAATGTCTTGTTATTGGAAAGTTATCGGAAATTACAGAGGGTGCTTTGGGAGTTTTAAAATCCTAAAAGATTTTCCTTAAAATTAGAGGGGTTTTTGTTTGAGTATTTTATCCTATTACTATAAATCTTAAGAAACCATCCTGTATACATTTCAAATGGATCCCATTAAAAAATCCTGTAGAAGTTGCCCTATGGGATATTTATGTCTTGCCCTATAATACAATTCCTGTAGGAATCTTATAGGAGTGGTTCCAAACTATGATCGAAATTCTAATTAGAATCTTGTACAATTTTCTTATTGGAATCCTTTAGGATTGTTGGACAAGGGTTAGCATACAAACATTTTCTATAACATTTAATTTTTGTTTAAACTGTTTTTACTGGCTCAATAATGCAGAAGTCATCAAACAATTATCATGGCTAAGACTTTTGCACTGTACTGTATCTGTTACGACTGACATTTTTTTCATTTTGCACTTAGGAAAATGTATAAAAAGAAACCAAAGCTCTTTTAAGAAAAGAAATTGTACAAAAATAATTAAATTCACATAAAAAGGAAAAGACGTGTGTGTATGCTCACTGCATAGTACAGCATACACTGATTGGAAATAAGATTTAATTAATTAAATCATGTAGTCAGTCAGTTCTAAAAATGAGACACTTTTCCCCAGCAACATTTTTCACAAAATCCAGTGGCATTATTAATAGAGCCCAGAAAAACAAATTTATTACAGTGAAACAACACAGCCCTCATGTTTTCTCACTGTCACATAAATGTGCAAGTTTCCTATCTGCACATTTTATGTTACACCCTGCCCCCCCACCCACATATATAAATCATGCAGGATGAAGATAAATCTCCCATAAATCATTAAATATGGCTGCTGATAATAGTATCTGCTATAGAATCCAGAGAAAGACCTGAGAAGAAATGTGGGATTATTGCTTTGTAATAGATTTTCCACTACCCTACAAACACAAAACTCAACCTACTGAAGTAAAAACATGCAACAAATACAATCATTAAGTCTACCACCACTAGGCTGCTACTAATAATTACAACAACAATAACAAAAAACTGAAATGTCCCGTGTAACACACACTGCAGAGATCCTCCACCTAAGAATACTAAGGACTCTTCTTCCACACTCACAACAACTCACACACCTTGTGAAGTCTTGTCAACTACCTAGTTTGGGTAAGTATTGAGCCTTGCTATTTTTCTGACTGCTTTACCATACCCATGACCTTTTCCTATTTTTTGGATTAATCTTTGGATTACTGTTTTGGCCTTGTTGTGCTTTGACCCTTGCCTGTTTTTTTTTTCTTTTTTCGATTGTGTTTGGGAATTGTGAATACACCTTATGCACATAGATCCTCAACATTCCCCCTGAGTCCCCTGTCCATTACATCATGCTTCCCCAAGTTGTTATTACTTTGTAACTAGCAAAGATAATTTAGGAAAATATGTCTGCACCCTTGCATCGGTTACAGAGGACAAGGTTATACAGCACTAATGTAGAAGAAAATAATAATCTAGTGAAACACACCAACACAAAAGAGGGGATCCTACACACTGGATTTATTCTTATCGCCACTGAATTTACTCTTACACACACACACACACACACACACACACACACACACACACACACACACACACACACACACACACTGACTTTCTGCTTTAACGGCTTTTTCAGACACACCTTTTTGTCTTAGAGGTCAACATTCACATTACTCACATGCTTCATTGTAAAGGCTATTTGTGTCGTGTGTGTGTGTGTGTGTGTGTGTGTGTGTGTGTGTGGGTGTGTGTGTGTGTGTGTGTGTGTGTGTGTGTCTGTGTCTGGACGAAGTGAATTTGCTGCAGATGCCACCTGAAAAGAGTACATCGGTAGCCAAAGAGCTCACAGGGCAGTAACAGCCTGCATCCTGTTGACAGGCCTCTCTTTAACCTCTCCCAGCACAAACAGGCTCACACAATGAGTGCAGGAGCTCCAGCCGTCTCACTGGCTTGACTTACTTGGCCTTAAAAACACACAGAGATTGGGGAGTACAGAATATTGAGTGAGTCTATAAGAGAGGGAGGGCGTGAGAAAGACCGGGTACCTGCGTGAATGTACAGAGCCCATGCCATGTGCTGCAGATGTGTGCTTGTAAATAAATGCACAGTTCAGCAGCCTTATGTAAGTACACACTCACTGGACACAATCTTAATATATATGTATACAAGTATACGTGTATAGGCTATGTGGTCTAGGACTGAAGAGGCCTGTGAAGTTCATTCTATTTGCAAAATTGAAAATGAAAATCAGGGGGAAAAAAAAAGAAGAAGCAAAACAAAGCCCATAGATATAGTGGAAGAATGTTGGTGTTAATAACATTGAGGCGTGTGTTGTTTTTGTACAGTGTGTGGAGGCAGGTGCAGCACCAAGCACTGAATCAGCTCTTTGTGTCCTGCCTGTTATAAAAGCACTTCTGGCCAATCTGTCTCTTTCTCTTCCTCCCGGCCTCTTCCTCTCCTTTCTCGCTCTCTCCTTTTCTCTGACTTGCTCCGCCTGTGGGAAGCAAAGAGTGAGAACGATAAAACAGACGCTCAAACAGAGGCAGGTCTGTAGTGCTGTCAGACAGAGTCGTAGATCACCAGAGCACGCCGCAGTTCATCTATCCCTGACACACACACACACACACGCACACGCACTCACATGCACAAACACACACACACCTTTTAGAATGGCTTCTGGTTTTTATTTATTTATTTATTTATTTAAGTTTTTAAACGAGAAGACAGTGTGGAGCTGACGTTGCCATGGTTTTGGTGAAGGCAATTAGATTTCCATGTGTTTTGTTGCAATTGAAAATCACCTTTCTCTACAAAGACCACACAGCCCTATTGTAGATTCTGATTTAGTGAACAAATTTACAACGAACAGATGTACTGTTGTGCGAATGCATACAAAACTACATCACATATACAGTATAATACATTATAAACAGTGGTGGAGAAGGTACAGAAAAATAATGCATGAGTGAAAATATTAAAAGCAGCACATCAGACAAAAGGGAACGAATTTGTCACATTTGTATTCTGTGTTGTGGTTGTTTCAGGTTCTGATCAATCCTAATTTCAAGGTGTCTGAGAATGACTGCACAAATACTACCATGAAATGCAACTGCAAATATGACGGCTTCAGGATCTGGTTTCATAAATGTCATACTGGTGAGCTGCTAAATGTGGAAGCAGAGAGTTAAAATGATAATTTAAAAAGTATGCTCACGTAGTTGTACTGTGTTTAAAGTAAAAGATTTTAACTGAAATGAGAACTTTCATATACTCATAAGATTAGAGTTGGGGCAGGGTTAGAATTTGCATGACTTCCTTCTTATGAAATCAAACAAAATTTAAATGTTTAAATGCAAATTAAATTAAATGTATTAAATTTTTATGAGTGTTTTTTTTGTGTGTTTTTTAAAAAAAGTAATTTTAATGTATAAGAATGTACGTATGAGAGTAGGTGAGTTTAGCAACTCTTTTTGCAACAGTTACAGTTTGTATTGATTTGATTGGGTGTCATCAGTTAATAATAAGTTATACAGTTAATAATAAAAATAAAATCAAACAGCACAGAAATAAAATAAATAAATAAATAATAATAATAATAATAATAATAATAATAATAATAATAATAATAAATAAAATATAAATGCAAAAGAATAACATATTTTATTTTGATCTTTTAGATTTTTAATGAGCATTTGCAAGGTATAAATTAAAGTATAAGGATTAAAATGCTTGTTTTTGATTGGGTGTCAGATACAGTTAATAATAAAAAATAAAATCAAACGGCACAGAAATGCAAATGAATAAAATATAAACGCAAAAGAGTAACATTTTATTTTGATCTTTGAGATTTGTAATGAGACTTGAACGTCATATAGAACGTCGTGGCACAAGAAATAGGCACCAAAATAGTTTATACAGCACTGAAAGGCCATACAGTTCAAGTGCTTTCCACTGTTCACTACAGTGTGATTTAGAGCAAAGATCTTAAAGATGGACTATTTTTTTTTTTTACATCAAAAAACTTTTGTAATATATCTGCATGGAAGAATAACTCTGGGCTCTGTTGCCACCCAGGCTCTGATAACAGAAGAAAAATGATGTGAGCCCTTAGCTATGTTTCCATCTGAGTTGCGAATTTAACTTGCGAAAAATTGGAATATTGCATAAAACATTTAGGAATAAAGCACTGTTTCCATCCCATGTCGGAGCCAATTATCCAATCACATGATTTGTTGAGGCAAAGTCACATGATTTTTTTTGATGCGCATGCAGGAATTTATTCAGTAAATCTATTTCCATTGTAGTTTATGTGCATGTATTCTTATTGAATAAAAAATGATCCACCTCAATTGAACACACGTTTTTTATGCACATTTTGGAGATTTTATTTGCATCTGGTGTTTTCATCCAGCGTTTTTTTTTTTAATGCAAAACTCCAAAATTCGCATAAAAATATGTGCCTGGAAACATAGCGACTGACATTCAACTAATCAGAATGAAGAGTTGTCTTTATTGCTATGTATTTATTAACATTCAGAAAGCTATCCTGACACACTAACACTCAGCCCATCTAGCATACACAGCATGTTTGAGTTTCAAGCCAGCTAGATTCTCCCAAAATCTCTGATTATACTGTAGCTTTAACTTCAGTCTACATTACAGCAGCCATAGTGACGTCTCTGTGTTCTACCACGCACAAATAATGGTGAAACATCTCTTTCATAACTGCCCATGTTCACAAGCCCTTACAGGCTGAAATGCCTGACATTGTGTGCTGTGTGTGTGAAACTGTACGTTGGAGAGAGTCAGTGCAAGGTAGAGAAAGCGATGAAGTTCTACTTTCTTCACAGCTGTGAAAGTTAATGAGGAGAAGATTAATTGTTAGTTGATCAGCTCTTCACTCCTCAGTGTCTAAATGAAGTTGACAACAGTTCATTTGTCAACCAAATGCTTTTCACTCATATGGGTTTAAAAGACCTTTTCTCTCTTGAAGCAGTATTGGGTTCAAGGATGAATATGCCATTGCCTCACACCTTGCGCTGGTCAAAAATATTCAAAACGCTCCACCACTTTGCCTCAAATTCATAAAGGTCATAAAAACAGACTGACTCTGTCCCTAGCACATGTCTATTACACAGTACAAAGTGATATACTGCAAAGTACAATGTACTGTAATAAATATACCAATATACTATGTATGATTTCTGAATGCACACACACACACACACACACACACACACACACACACACACACACACACACACACACACACACACACACACACACACACAGTATATCTACTGTGTACATATACAGACAGGTGTCAAGTTAAAGGAAAAGCCTACATCAGCTCTTAATAAGGAGTTGGACCATGACTCCAGATTCTCCAAGTCTCTGGAACTGTACTGGAGGGATTAGCACCATTACGTTACTAAAGATATTCCATCAGTTGGTGATTTGATGATGATGTTGGTGGCAGAGAGCGCTGTCTAACATATCAGTCCAGAATCTCTCATAGCTGTTCAGCTGGGTTAAGATCTGGTCCTCTGGCCCATCATCATCAAATCAACAACTGACCTCCAGACCTGCCTGATCCATCCTGATGCCCTACTTCTGGTTGAGTTCTTATCACTTGGAAATCACTGCCCCACATGGACAACCTAAAGATACATGAGATTATTGAGGATGGCACCACTTAAAATCCATGAAGATGGCCTTAGGACTGCAATTGCCACGTAAAGTTTTGCACTCCAGTCTCCATCAGTGAACAGTTGATAACTTCTACATAATAGACTTCATGTTAAAACTATAATGAATCTTCCTGGTTACACAATTGCACTATTTGATCATGTCGTACACAGTTATAGAAGGGAGGGATTTATTTATAATTGCACTATTCGTTGTCACCAAGATGAGGATGGGTTCCCTTTTGAGTCTGGTTCCTCTCAAGGTTTCTTCCTCATGTCGTCTCAGGGAGTTTTTCCTTGCCACCGTCGCCTCTGGCTTACTCATACTCATTACTCATTCATACATTTAAAATGCATATCCTGAATTTATATATTTCTGTAAAGCTGCTTTGTGACAATGTCCATTGTTAAAAGCGCTATACAAAAAAAAAAATAAAAAATTGAATCGAATTGAACCTGGTGACTTGTGAAGACCATTGCATATGATTTACATCATTTTCATACTAATTAATCCATTCAGTGAGGCCTGAGAAATGTTTCATCACAGGTTAAAAGTGATAGTTAGAATAACTCACTAAGTTTCACTGACCCTTCCTTCACAGGGGACAAGAGGATGCAGAACATGCCAGCAAAATGCCTCCCACAGCATAACACTACCAACAGTGTCCCTCACTGTAGGGGTCAAACATTTCAGTACTGTACTGTTCTCTTGGTGCACACCACATACGCACTCGCCCACTTGTCGATGGCACGGTGAAGGATGACTCATCTGACCACATCACTATTTAGATATTAGATAACTCTTCTTGCTGTCTGTCTGCACTGCAAAAACTTACATCTTAGCAAGTTAAAATATCTTGAACAGTCAAATTTATCATAAGATTACAATAAACCAATTATTCAGTTACCTGCCAGTAGACTTATGTAGGTTTATTGGAATGTTAGATAATAGGTTAGATAATAGATAAATTTCTTGCAGTGTGATCACGTAACTGAAGCATCTGACATTTGTGGCCTAATAATGAACCCTCTTTATAAAGTTACTTAACATCCATCCATCCATTTTCTGTACCGTTTATCCTACACAGGGTAGCCTATCTCATGGAACACCCTATCACAGAGGACACCCTGGCTAGGGTATCACAGGACACAATCACACACACATTCACATACTGCAGACTATTTTGAAATTTCAATCAGCCTACAACACATGTCTTTGGACTGGGGGAGGAAACTGGAGTACCCAGAGGAAACCCCAAAGCACGGGGAGAGCATGCAAACTCCACAAATACAGGGTGGAGGTGGGATTCTAACCCCAAACCCCAGAGGCGCGAGGCAAACGTGCTAACCACTAAGCCACCGTGACTAAAACACTGTGCCCTCGTTACTTAACTTATTAATGCTTAATTATCTATCTTAAATGTTACTGATACCACGACAACCGATTAAATGGCACCTCAAAATAGCAAAAAGCAAAAGCAGGTTTTTGGAGGCTGTCATATATTTATCTTGCTGAGATGCATCCAGACACAGGGCATATCTTTTTTCTTTTCATTAAAACATGCAGCTGTACACACACACACACACACACACACACACACACACACACACACGCACACACACACACACACCCACACACACACACACACAAATGAAGCATGGCGAGAGTAAAGCTGTGTGATAAATTTTGGTAAGCCTGTTTCCCCATGCTAGTCTCTCTCTCTCTCTCTCTCTCTCTCTCTCTCTCTCTCTCTCTCTCTCTCTCTGTCCACTGACCCAGGAAATGGGAGAGCTCACTTAATCCCCACTTCTCCCCTCTCCCTGTTTCTTTCTCCCTCTCTTTCAACTCCCCACCCCATCTGCCATGTCCCTTTCTTTCTCTGTGAGTGTGTGAACGTTCGTTCTTCTTTTTCTTCACCAGCTTGGAGGAACTCATTTTCCCTCTCCTTTTTGTACTCGATATCTCATTTTATCACACACACACACACACACACACACACACACACACACACACACACACACACACACACACACACACACACACTGATCTGCTCTTGGCATCTCATCTCGATGGGTCGTGTTGGAATTAGACACGTGCATTGCTTGCTCATCTTTGAAGTGTTAATATGCTGTCACTGGCTGCTACCTGCCTTACAGACTCTCATCCCATTCCCCTTCTCTCCTCCCTTTGTCTACTTTTTCTTCCTATTTTTCTTTAGGAAGCACAGCTGCATATATAGTCTTTAACTACATCTTCTCATTATGCCAATTAGCCAAATGTGTAAAGGCACTAGTATTGGACAGAATTACTTACTAGACTAGATTACTGTAAATTACTGATTAGTGTATTGTACTAGATTACTGTACAATAGACCATATCATGTCTTCACTGACACTGCCTCAAGCTTGACTCATTCATTATAGACACCTTCATTGTGAACAGAAAACATTTTTGAAGACTAAAAGAACAGAATCAATACAAAGTTCTTCTGACTGATCACCTTTATCCTATAATGAAATTGTATTTTATTAGTAACTTTTAAAAAAAATTTTTTATACATGCCTATGTACTTTTATGTAAATTGCCTTGAGAGGCCTTTTTAAAGGTGCTATATAAAATAAAGTTTATTAATATTATTATTTTAGTACCTAACAAAAGTCGTCCAAATAAGGACAACCAGTGAACTGGTGACAGGGTCATGGGCGCCCAAACTGAAGGCTAGCCCATCTGATCTGATCCCACAGAAGAGCTACTGTAGCACAAGTTGTGGAAAAAGCTAATGTTGGCTACGATAGAAAGGTGTCAGAACACACGGTAGCCTCTTTCAGCAGGATAATGAGCCCTGCCACACTGCAAAAATTCTTCTGGAATGATTTGAGGAACATGACAAATTGTTCAAAGTGTTGACTTGGCCTCAAAATTCAGATCGAGCATCTGTGGGATGTGCTGGACAAACAAGTCCGATCCATGGAGGCCCCGCCTTACAACTTACAAGACTTAAAGGATCTGCTGATAATGTCTTGGTGCCAGATACCACAGCACACCTTCAGAGGTCTTGTGGAGTCCATGCCTTGACAGGTCAGAGCTATTTTGGGGGCACAAGGGGGACCTACACAATATTAGGCAGGTGGTTTTAATGTTATGGCTGATCGGACTATAATCCACTTCATTCATATTCATTACTCCTGAAATAGAGTCCATAACACACCTACTGATGACATTTAATGTAAATGTCACTGAAATGGGCTAGAAGATATAGGCCCACAAGGAGATTAAAACTAGGGGGCGTGTCACTCTGTGTAATCACCCAACACGGCCGTCACTGATTGACTGTGTGAATCTACAGCGTTGGGCTCGTTACAGTTAGCCCACAGCCTCACTTTATATCATTCTGTGTGTTTTTATTATGGCCGCTGGTGGTGATGTTGCACTTTCACAAAAGTCCAAAATAATTGTTAACCACAAATAAGACAATGTGGATGCCAAAAATGAAACCTTATACTTCTATTTTTTCTCTTTGAAAGACAGAGGAGCTTAGCCCTGCTAGCCCATTGATACAAGGTGCACCTGTTTTTTTTTTTTTTTTTTTTGCTAAGCCACTTCCCCTTTGTGGCAATTTTTACACAATAAAAATACAACAGGTTCTGTCTTTCATATTTGCTAGGAATTAGCCAGCTAAAATGACCTAGCTAGAATTTTGTTACAGGAGAAAAACAAAAGTAAACCTTTAACAAACCCCTGCAAGCCACAAATGTCATTATATCACAGCTTATTTTCTACGTGTACTATAGTGTTATAATTGCATTTGGAAAGCACTTTGCAAACGCTGTCTTTAAACGGTGCTATAAGTAAAACTTTCCACCACATGATTATGCTACATGAATTATGAATATGGAGAAACAAAAGTTCCCATTCTGTCCGTATCAATAAAGATGACAAACTCCATCCAGAACCACCATGCGGACTGCCCCGCTGCAGGGAGAGGCAGGGTGGGGACAGAGGGAGAGAAGGAGAGAGAAATGTCTGTTTCCATTTGGCAGGGTAGTGAATAGGACCTGTCAGTCATATCACGACTGACTGATACACTGGCTGAGTATGAAAGAGCAGAGAGAGAGAAGGAATGAGAGCGAGGGACAAATATAGTTGAAGTTAGCAATGAAAAAAAAAAAGACAGGCACAGTTCCTACCCATACATCTCTTGCCAAATATCAATCTAATAACTGTAGGGTCAGTCACCACAGTAACCAAGGTCAGATGTCACATGATTCTCGGTGTTCAACCACCAGTCTGAAAACAGTCTACACATATGCCAAAACTGCCGCTGGGAATGAGAAAGCATGGAGCAGGCTGCAAAATGATTAGAGCATGAAGAAATCAAGTTTCTGACTAAAGGGAGACAACTAAGATTAAGAGAGAAAAATAACTGATACTGAATTCTAATCAGTTAGATCTTAAAGTTCCCTTGAAATCTAAATTTTGTGCCATGAATGTGCCATGAATTAGTATGAATATGCTGGCCTTGAGGTTATCTATAAGCTAGTGTGTTCCAAATCAATGACAAAATTCGCATTTAGAAGATATATGCATTCGAAATGTAGTCTCTCTCTACCACCAATACAGTTCAACAATGTTGATGACATCATTCTGCACTTTTTCTTCTTATCAGATTTTCTGTCCAATCAAAAGCTCTCTAAAATCTGAAGTGCCCCACCCCCAACATTATAAAAATGTTGATTACGTCAACACATTGTATAACACTACGCATTTCAAGGAACTTCACGGGGACTTTAAGTCCCATATTTGTTGTAAAGCAAAACAATTTTTTTTTATTTTACGATCGCAGAAATGAACACAAAATCAAGCAAACTCTGCAATTTTTCAAATTTACCTCAGATTTTCCACAGATTTGGGCCAAGACACGTCATGTGACGTCATCACAACTTCGATTCACGTGCATCGAGCATGAGTACAGCTAAAAGGTCTCATTTAAAAACAAACATCACTGAGAAAGACTGGGCAAAACAATTTCATGTGATTGCAATTTTGCCAATTCAAAAATCTCCACAACTTGCATCGCAAATTTTGATCAGTCAAGCATTTTTAGCTGCAACAATCACAAAAAACTCAGCGAAATCCTGTAGGGACTGACAGGTAAAAAGGTAACACTTTATTTGAATAGTTCGCTGTAGATACGCTACAAACAGTTAACAATCAAGTAAATCTAAACAATGTTAAATTTTTTGTGGTTTTTGGTGTTTAGTAGATATTCCATATTCATGGCTGGCAAACCAGTATAGTAGCTACTACTCAACATTTTCTCATTATCTAAAATTCTCACCAGACCTGTGGTGAAGCAGGCACCACTGTACACATCTCACAGTGCTGAAATGCTGGTTAAAATGAACCCTTATCTGCTGTGTTTGATACGAGTAAGACTGAAAAATGATTCAGAAAGGTGCTGGGTGTTGGCAGTGGCCTTTGGGGAACAAACTAATGACATGACAGGAGTGGAGTCAGAACCAAAACAAAGACACATGGCAAAAAAGCACATGGAGAACAACAAGTGCAGGCAGTGTTTGCAGCATTGGGAATTCCCACAGACTGCACACACAAAACGAAGAATTATATTGGCCCAACTTGTCTTATCTTACCTCTCTTATTATTTTGAAGTTCTTTCCTTTAGCAGTACAGAAGGTTACTCCCACTGAATGATTATCCAGCGCTTATCTGTTTCCTGCTTCCTCTTTTATCAGCCGAAAAACCTAACACTCCTTTCACTACCAATTAAAAAGGACTTCTCTCCCTCTGTTATACACACAAAAGGGAAAAGAAGAAGAAGAAGCAGAAGAAGAAGAAGAAGAAGAAAAAGATGAAGAAGAAAAAGAAGAAGTAGAAGTACAATAATAAAAAGAAGTTGGGATGTTTGGATGCTGTCGCACCCCCACTCTCATGCATTCACGCAGGTTTGCTGGTGGTGGAGTGGCTGGCTGACCGCTTTATGTCTAAGGTGCCCTCTTGTCTTTGTTACTTTCTGGCTCTCCCTCTTAGTTATTCTGTCATAGCTAGTCTTGCCTGAGTCCCTGCTTGCCCCCTGCATGCAATGTACATTGTCCTTAACCATTATGTGACAATCAGCATACCTAATAATCTCTCTCTCTCTCTCTCTCTCTCTCTCTCTCTCTCTCTCTCTCTCTCTCTGCTGAGCTACACATGCTACACCTGAGATACCAGTGATTTTGGACCTTCTGCTCTCGTGACCTGTCTAATCCATCCTGATGCCCTACATCTGGTTGGAGTTTTCATCACTTGGAAATCACTCACTGCTGCTGCGGATGGCCTCACATGGACAGCCTAAAGATACCTGAGATTACTGAGGATGGCACCACTTAAAAACTATGAAGATGGCTTTAGGACTGCAATTGCCACGAACAGTTTTGCACTCCAGTCTCCATCAGTGAACAGTTGATAACTTCAACACAGTAGACTTCATGCTAAACTATAATGACTTTCCTGGTTACACAATTGCACTTTTTGACCCTGTACAGTAGTACACAGTTATAGGAGGGATTTATTTATAATTGCACTATTCGTTGTCACCCAGATGAGGATGGGTTCCCCTTTTTAGTCTGGTTCCTCTTAAGGTTTCTTTAAAGGTTTGTGACAATGTCCAGTGTTAAAAATACTATACAAATAAAATTTTATTTAATTGAATTGAAGAAGAAAGGTTCTGATCTCGATCTCGATCTCGATCTCTCTCTCTCTCTCTCTCTCTCTCTCTCTCTCTCTCTCTGTGTGCGTGTGTGTGTGTGTGTGTGTGTGCTTTGAGACTCTGAAATGAGTAACCAGCAGCACATCATAGCAACAGCATCATCACTGTGTGAAAGATACAGTAGATAGATTGAAAAAGAGAGAGAGAGAGTTGGGGAGATAATGAGAGAAAGAGAGAGAGAGAAATTGAGTCAGAGAGTAGGTTTCCCAAAGACGGAGAGGTTACAGGTTTATGTGGAGGTGAATCTAAGTCAAAGTGAGGAAGATAACTCCCTATTAGTCAGCCCTTTTAATCTAACACACTAGTACAAAGCCAAACTGTGTGAGTGGATATAATCTGTGTGTTGTGCTTTTCTGAGCTGCTTCGACACTCAGCTGATAAAGCCTAGCATGCTCCTCTGTACGAGGCAAAGCACAAAGCTGGCAAACACACTCCAGGTGCTGACCTCAAACTTTAAGCAGAAAGTGAGGCTTAAACAAGCAGGTCAGACTTCACAATCGCTAATAAATTTCAAACAAGCCTCCTCTAAGACTAATGCAGCTCTGAGCAGCGTCCCAGAGGCAACCCTGGCAGCCAGTCAAGGTCACAGAGTCATCACAAAACAAAAGCAGGAATAGAGAGGGGTTTGAATAGAATAGTGTGGTTTTGATAGAGATGTACTACAGTGGTGAATGTGCTGTGTAGAAGAAAAGTAACATGACCCTCATTTTCCCAGTTTACATCACTGCAGGTCAGTGTGCATTGCCCTCACACACTCTCTCTCTCTCTCTCACACACACACACACACACACACACACACCTCTTTGTGTCAGTCTATAGATTAGTAATGGCAGGAGACATGGCACTTGAAGATAGTTTAACAAGACGTGATTAGTATTGAATACATTTTGCTCAACTATAACTATCCTATAACTAGAAAAAAAATTGGCGCGACTGATAAAATACAAACATTTAGAAAGGAATACTTGAACTGTAATGAAGTGAGGTGAGACAAATACACACTCAAAGTATGTACACCGACGTGAATAACATTGATTATCTCGTTACAATGGCACCTGTCAAGGGGTGGGATATATTAGGTAGCAAGTGAACAGTCAGAGAGCCCATGCTGACCCCTGTCCACTGCTGAAAGCGCCTACAATGGGCACGTGAGCATCAGAACTGGACCATGGAGCAATGGAAGAAGGTGGCCTGGTCTGATGAATCACATTTTCTTTTATCTCATGTGGACGGCCGGGTGTGTGTGCGTCGCTATACCTGGGGAAGAGATGACACGCGGATGCACTATGGGAAGAAGGCAAGCTGGTGGAGGCAGTGTGAAGCTCTGGGAAATGTTCTGCTGGGAAACCTTGGGTCCTGGCATTCATGTGGATGTTACTGTGACACGAACCACCTACCTAAACCTTGTTGCAGACCAAATACACCCCATCATGGTAACAGTATTCCCTAATGGCAGGGGTTTGAGGAACTTGACAAAAAGTTCAAGGTGTTGATTTGGCCTTCAAATTTCCCAGATCTCAGACCGATCGAGTATCTGTGTGGATGTGCTGGACAAACAAGTCCGATCCATGGATGCACCATCTCGCAACTTACAGGACTTAAAGGATCTGCTGCTAACATCTTAGTGCCAGATACCACAGCACACCTTCAGAGGTCTTGTGGAGTCCATGCCTTGACAGGTCAGAGCTGTTTTTGTGGCACAAGGGGAACCTACACAATATTAGGCTGGTGGTTTTAATGTTATGGCTGATTGGAGTATATAGTCCATAGCAGAGATCAAAGAACCAGTAGACAGTATTAAACAAAGGTTATCATAATCTAAGTCGAAAAGTCATGCAGAAGTCAAAACCAAAACAAACGAGAACTTGGATACTAGAAAAGTAAGGTTTGATACATACTGTACAAACAAGACTTAGAGAGGGGGATATGGCGACATCAGCTTATTCACTGAATGTTTAGCATTAATATCAGCATTTGACATGTTACTGTTTACTCAGAAAAGAACCGCAAACTTATAATGGAAGCCTAAGGGCAGGCTTTGGCATGGCAATAAATCAAATGCGAAATGCATCGATCATTGATTTCTGAGTCAAACGTGTTTGTATAATAAAGTGTAAACCTGAATAATTTCTCCTTTCAGAGATGGGACTACTATTTTAAAGTTATTTCTGGGTATGTGTTGCCAACGTAGACACAAACGGACAAGCTTGAATTTTGGAAAGGTCATGGAAAGAGTCTTACTTTTACTATAATGTACTTGAAAGTTGGATAAAAGTGCATAAAACAGCTTTGAGAAGACGTTCACTCATGTCTGACCTTTATTGTTACTTACACGCTGTATAACCTGACCAACACCATTACACAACACCACAATACACAGACCAACACAATACTCTCAGGAGTGTATCATGGCATCATTTCTTGCAGTGTCATTATTTTATCACCATTATATCACCTATGTGTGTGTGTGTGTGTGTGTGTGTGTGTGTGTGTGTGTGTGTGTGTGTGTGTGTGTGTGTGTGTGTGTATGCGTTTGCATTTAGAGGCAGAAATCATAAACCATACTATCCCTTTGCAGGTAAGACTGCGACTGAATTTCTTGTCTATGTAGGATTACATGTTTAATCTTCATTCTGTCGCACCAAGCAATTAGTCAGGAGAAATGAAAACATAAACATTGCCATCACAAAGGAGAGCAACTGCAACAACGGCAGCATAAGAGAGTTAACATGCTGGAGTGTAACTCTGTTTTGTAAATCAGGAAATAGTGTCTGTCTATGCATTCCCATCTGTGTGTCTGTTTTCTTATGTCTGTTTTTTAGACTGTGTGTCTGATGCGGTTATTTCTGCACGCTCACACGCTTACTCCATACATCACTCGCTGTGTGTGTATGTGGCACATGGGCTGTCCTCACCACAGTCGATCAAAGCTCTTCACTGACCTATGATTAAGCAGTGATGCACTTCATCAGGACGACACGCAACACACAGCGAGAAGGCCTCCGCCTCCATTTGGATCCAGTCATCAAAGCTGCACTTCCGGCTGAAAGCAGGGGGGGAAAAAATCACTCAGATGAAGTAATGAAGGCTTTCACATGCGGAGCGCGAAGCAATTTAGGCAGAATTATTACAGCATCCGAGCACTCTTCAGTTTACCTCTGAAATGAATCATGTTTTATATTTAACAGTAGGATCCATTTTACAGAACTCTTTCAACCACAGCCAGTATGCTCTGCTTTTTCTCATTGTAGAACTCGGTTAGAGGGCTGGTGTGTGTGCTACAGTCTCTAATGGGGCTGCACAAAGACAATATAAGCCAATTACTGACTTCCTCTCATATCATATATGACTATGATGAATGCAGCACATTTAGGAGGTTGTAGTGAAGAATGAACAATGCACAATGGTAAGTTGTAGAGACTCATCATGGAGCTATTCATGGACAGTGTCATGTATGTTTAGTGCTTTGGTTACCATTGGTGTGTGTGTGTGTGTGTGTGTGTGTGTGTGTGTGTGTGTGTGTGTGTGTGTGTGTGTGTGTGTGTGTGTGTGTGTGTGTGTGTGTTGGTATGTATGTGCATTATAGTGAGTGTGTGCACCTGATTAATGCTGTGTAGTTTATAATGTCATGTGATCAGGGGTAACAGTTCATCAAAAGACATTTTAGGAAATCATTGTTGTCTTTCACCATAACACTGTACAAAAGCTCATCTCTGTGTGATGGGTGAACACACTACTTCACAACCATCTGTACATACTGGTTATGTCATACATCTGTTGTATAGATTATTCACTGCCATTTCGGCACACCTGTTTTTATTGCTCCTTTTTTTCCCTTTTATTTATTTCTATTACTCTTTTTGATGTTGTACATATCGTTATTTAATATTCAGTGTGTTTTTTGTAGATCTGCAATTCTGCGGATTTGTTATACTTTATGCTGCTGTAACATAACAATTTCCCTTGCGGGATCAGTAAAGTCTGTCTGTCTGTCTTTCTGTGACATCACCAAGACAACCTCTGCCTAAGTGGCAACACAAGGCACTCTGGTGAAGAGAATAAACAGGGTCCCAAAGACTGTACCCTGTTTTTATACCCCGCACTGAATAGTGACTAACATTATACAGAACCCAGAGAGAGAGAGAGAGAGAGAGAGAGAGAGAGAGAGAGAGAGAGAGAGAGCATCAGACATTTCCCAGACAGTTTCTGAACAGTGAGAAGGAGAGTCTCATACTCTTAAAGGTTTAGACCAACATCTCGGTCTCTTTCTTCAAACTGATCTTATGAGAAATTTGTACAAAAGTGAACGAATGTAGTTGAATTTTATTACATTTTGTACTAATGAGGCAAAACATTCTAACCCTGCCCTGAACCCTAATCTTAACCTTCATATCTTTTTCCTATGTGAATTGTTACAAATTGGTTTCACTCTTCCTATCAGTGCACAGAAAGAATATTTCCAAGAATACTGATGCTTCTTTGCAGCCCAGGAGTTCTAAATGAAAGACCCGAAAGAACTGCAGATCTCAACGTTCTCAATGTTCCTCCCTCCACCTGCACCCGTACCTGTAGGCACGTGATTATAATCTGATGTAAAATAACATCTCTCGTTTTTTAAACGTGTGAATCCCGTTTTGGCCAGGTAATTATCCAAACCAAATGGATGCGCTTCAGTATCTGTGCTAGCACCTGAAGAGGCAGACAGTCTCATCTTGTGCTAATCAGAAAGGCAACATGGGAGAGGAAGAAAATGAGCTACGGCACGTGAATCTCTTGAAGAGTGTAACACAGACTCCAGAGGGACACTTTCACCTGGAAATACCTGCTTCTGTGTCTTTCTCTCCGTCTGTGTGTCATTTAAATGGGGAAAAGAAAAAAAAAAATTACCCTTTCGATGAACCTGATGAAAACACAGATTGGGTGACAAGTTTATAAAGGCAGACAAGGTTCATTTGAGTGTTCTCATCTGTTCAAAGGCTTTACTAATACGGAAAGAGAAAAAAAAGGGGAAATAAATAGGAAACAATGGACCTGCAGAGAAATAAGGATGGACACAGAGAGAAAGGGAAATAATGGAAGGAAAAGAGAAATGGATTCCGAGTGAGAAAAAGAGAAAAAGATAGAGAAGGGGCATGTGCAGAACCCGGCATTCATTAATTGTGTTCTGGCTGATGCAGACAGAACCAGTGGAAATAGGCTTTTAATAGTGCAGTGAAAGACTCAGACTGTTAATTATGCATAGCAGCTATGTTAATTCCAGCCCTGACTCGCAGCTCGTTAGCTTAGTGTAGCTCTGTGTATGGTGTAACAAATATGTGCAGATACTCCAGTCCAGTCTGACTTCCAATTAATTATGTAACAGAGCTAATGAGTAATTTACTTTTTAACAATTTAACAATTGACCATTTGGACCATTCATGGAAGAATACCAGTCTCTCCTCTCCTGTTAAAAGCATCCAATACAAAAGAGGAAGGAGAGTGGGAGAATGTGTAATCTGTAGACACTTACCAAAAAACTAAAATTTGTGAAAGAATAAAACAGTAATAACTGTGTCCATGTGCGTGTCTGTTAGAGAGAGAGAAATGGTTTATCATAAACTCCAAAGCCAATTTCTTTTCATCCAGTCGAACACAGTTAATATATGCCTTCGGAACTCATCTCTGTAGGTACGTGTGTGTGTGTGTGTGTGTGTGTGTGTGTGTGTGTGTGTGTGTGTGTGTGTGTGTGTGTGTGTGTTCTGATTGAAAATTAATAACTACAAATCACCTACAAAGAGAGAGAAAATAGATGTTTCTATTTTGAGAAACAACAAGCTAGCCAGCTATCTGTGATGATGAGTGATGTACATTTACTTCCACAACCCAGTGAACTTTATAGTCAATGTTATACAGTAGATTTTACAAGCAAATATGTCTGTATGTTAATTGATCCAAGGAAATACTTCCATATACAGCATAAGTCATGAATTTGGAGGATCTCACAGGTTAGTAGACTACTCTGTGGAATTTCCATTTTCCTGGTCAGAGGTTGGGAATTACAAGTTACCTCCTCTGGTCGAACGCAGTGTTAAATCCAAACAAATATAACCCTTTCCTCAGTGTTCTCTCCAAAGCCACACCCCCAGAACATGTGCACATCTGCTTCCTAGGCCATGAATTGACACAAATTAGAGACACCTCCTTGTCATAATTGTGTGGTTCATATCAGTCTAAAGAAACTCAGTGACTGTTTTGGTTCTCTGAGCAGATATTTTATTGACAGCTGCCAGAAAATGAGAATTTTGCCAAATGTATTCTGACTCCTAACCTGCTGACTTTCAAACTTTCAAAACCATTATCACACAAACCAAAGAGCTACTGTCATGTACACTAGATCACTAAGACAGAATACACAACTGTGGGAATGTGCAATATTAAAGTGCGATGAACATCCCGTTTCAGAGCGATGTTTCGCAGTAGAGTAAGCCAAGCTCGGGCCGAGAGCTGAACACCAGCTGTGTGTGAGATAAGGAAAATTAATTTTGCACTATGCTGAGGCTTAGTGATTAGCTCTCTAATGAGCTGAGTACAATTTATATTCATTATATATTTGCATTTAGAGGCATAACAGCTGTCAATTAACACATTTAGTAACAGTATTGACAAAAATGCACACAAACACATACACAGAGTTTTGTTGTGTTGATGATTAAAGCAGTGGCATGTTCAGGTTTTGATACGAGGGGCTGCAAAACAGGGGCAAGAGCTCACCTAATTATATATATGACAAGATCTAATTTGCATCTTGGTGCAGAAACGAATGGCTACATGATGGCATTAATGGATTAATGGGTAACTCTTTACAATAACATTACATGAATAATCAAGCACTAATACCTGTTCATGAACAATCATGCATGAATCACATCCTCTATAGGAAAGAATATGAATTAAACGTGCATGATTTCAAATTGTTTATATAATTTGCCATATGCAGCTGCGTGCACAAACATCACTGAATGGCGCTGGATTATTTTCATAATTTACATTGATCCGCCTTATCAAACATAGAAAGACACACTAATAATAAACACCAATAATTTCATCTCAACCTGTTCTGCATCATTCTCCATCCGGGGCTAAACAATGATGTTCGTGTACACAGCTGCATATGGCAAATTATATAAGAAATGTGAAATCATGCAAGTTTAATTCATATTCATGTCTAGTACAAACATGCACTAACATGTACTTCAGGTGGTCGTAATTCATGCATGAATTCATTCTTCATCAGTTCGTGATTAGTACATGCCTTGACTCATATTTAAGTAAGTATTAATTCAGCTATTAGTGCATGATTATTCGTGTACTGTTATTGTAAAGCGTTACCGATTCATCTCATAGCCGCTGAATATTTTCTGATGCTCAGGGCATTTGATAAAATACTTACAATGTTACAGTAATGATTTAGATCAAAGTGAGCTAGACATAACTCGTGAATTGCACAGGAGTAATAAATGTGATGTGGGATCGAGATGTGAATTGGAATGGCAGGGTTCACTTTAAGGGTGGCATTTGTACCACTATATCCCTGATTTAAAGACCTGATTTAACAAATGCCATTTTATGTAACATAAGCATGAACATGTGGATGCATGAGAAGCTGCAAGTAGAGAAAATGTGGTACAATTGACAAATAGATGGCTGTTATGTCAAGAAGTGAAAGAGGAAAGGGAGCGAGAGAGGAATTCCTCTTTTTCACTTTTTATTTACCTTTGCCACGGCTGTGCTGGAGGATTAAATGCAGAATGAGCTTCTGTGCGATCGCACTCAGGCTGTCAGTAGAGTACTATAGGTAACACTCATCACCCTAAACGCAGATGGGACAAGCAAAAAAGTATGGTAATATGTGTGTCTTTGGAGCTCAGTGAAACATTTTGTGAATAGCTCTGTACAGCCTGAAGTTGATGAACTACAGCTGTTCTATGAAGCAGTATATAAACCATCACAGACTGATACAAAGCCTATTCACATGCAGACAATGTGAATGTGAATTTTCCTGAGAATAGTGTCCCAGTGGTACGAGTACGCCTATGAGGGAAAGAGGCAGGAGTGATGAAGAGTGTGTGTGTGAGAGAAAGTGTGTGTGTGTGTGTGGAGGTGGGGCAGTCTATTGTGCTCAGGCACTAATGGGAAGAGCCTTTTTCTGTACACAAACACCCCCAGCAGAGTAAATGACCGTCCAGGAGGGGAGAAGAGGAGAGCGCAGAGGGAAGAAGGGGGCTATAGCTGCTCACTCGAGCATTCCTTATGAAATCATCAACTAAATCCTCACTCGAATGCAACTGTTGTGCATCAACTCACAGTCGCCCATACCCCAAGTCTACCTTCTTTCGAGGACTTCTGAAAGAGTTCTTAAGTCTACAGATTAGGATGCCTGCACATCCATTGTGGGCTTGTGTGTGTGTGTGTGTGTGTGTGTGTGTGTGAGTGTGTGTGTGTGTGTGTGTGTGTGTGTGTGTGTGTGTGTGTGTGAGTGTGTGTGCGTGCATGCGTGAGCTGTGGGGGAGAATCAACAACTTCATGAGTTCATTTCACAAATGAGTGTCTTTCAATATTTGTGATTTGCGTGTGAAAGACAAGAAGAGGGAGAATGTGTCCTGCTCATATCTTATATGTTTGATGGAGTATTGTAGAGTGTGTTTATGGTGTGTGTGGTAAGTGTGTGTAGTGAGAGCTCAGTCTGACTCACTTTGCATGAGAAAACCAGGATTACCCCAAATATTTATTCATGCTGAGAGAGATGTTTCCCCTGCCTTTTTATCCCTATAGGAAACCTATTTCTTTCTCTCTCGCTCTTATAATATAATATAGTCAATTCTTCCTCTTAAACTACAAATCAGAGCAATGCAAATAAATAAATAAATATATATATATATATATATATATATATATATATATATATATATATATATATATATATATATATATATATATATATATACAGTACTGTGCACAAGTTTTAGGCACATGCAAAGAAATGCTGTAGAGCAAAGATGCCTTCAAAATAATGAAATTAAATGTTTCTACATTAAAAAAAAATACAGTAAAGAGCAGTAAACAGTAGTGAATAAAACAAAGTCAATATTTGGTGTGACTTTCGCACTCGCTTCTTATTTTTGCAGCAAAATCCAGCAGCCTTCATTGTGTTTTTTGTCAGAAAAGTGTCTCTTATGTAATATGCTGCTTTCTTTAATGACATACAATATAAACTAATGTTTGGGAATCTAAAATGTTTTTTTTTGTACTGACTTGATAATGTAGACGTCATAAAATAAAAAAAATCTATAACAAACTTTGTACTAAAACAAATAGGGTGCCTAAAACTGTAGATACACATCTGCTATACATATTCAATTTGAATTATCTGGTTTTAATTTGCAACTTTTTGTGGTTTTTTGTGTGTATATATCATGTATAAAACAAACTGGTTTGAGGTCTGTTATACAGTATTCAATCTGAAGAAAATATCTTACATGCATCCCCTCAACATAAAAACCTTTATAAATTCAGTATAACACTGTAAAATATGCATTTTTAACAGTGTTAAGTACAGACTAACAGGGTGAGATTGACAATTAGTCAAGGCCACTGTGATGGAGTGATTATCTCAGTATAATTACACAATATTACAGAAGTGCCACTGCCATTTCCATGACAACCCCTCACATACAGTAATTCAGTAGAAGGTGCAAACTTTGTGAATATGCCACTGCCACTGTGAAAAACTGTGTGTGGTGTGTGTGTGTGTGTGTGTGTGTGTGTGTGTGTGTGTGTGTGTGTGTGTGTGACACAGACACACACTGACCGTGAGATAGAGGTAAACTGGCTCCATTCAGATCAGAGAATGGCTCAGCAAGGAGAGGGAGGAGCAATGCCGTCGCCCACAGAGACCAGAACGGGGAGTCATGGGAAAGATAAGCTGTAGGAGGGAGGTGACAAGGTGAACATCTTCTCACACACACCCACACCCCCCCCCCCCCCCCCAAACACACACACACTCAAACAAAAGTGATAAATCCATTTAAAGTAGACACAAGTGAAAAGAAATATGAGGACATTAATTCCATCCCCACACAACACATCATCACAGTGACTCTCTCTTTCATTTGACTGAATCAAATACATAACCTCCTTTTTTTGGGGTGGGGGTGGGGTGGGGGGGGGTACAGATTTTTAAGCTACTGTCCTTTTTACCTTCATCCGAATTGACAGATCTCAGTTCAGCTCATCATTCAGGAGTGCAGGAGTCTCACCCTGACCACAAGGAGGCACCAGAGACACATCACCCCGTCTCCACAACAACGCGGCAGGAATGTTCAGCATCACCACTCACTCTCAGGACGTGTCTATGTACTCTATCGTCTCATGTGCATGACATCACTCAGAGTTTTCTGGATAAATTTCTGTATAAAACTGTGTCTCTGTATTTATACTATAATCACCGTACGTGTTTGTGTTACATCTCACATCTCTGTCTCCTCTGTGTGTGTGTGTGTGTGTGTGTGTGTGTGTGTGTGTGTGTGTGTGTGTGTGTGTGTGTGTTCATAAGTATGTCTCTATCTGTGGGAATGTCTTCACTGTGGGAGCTGCAGTGTGCCCTCCTCAGCAGGCTATTCACCTCAGGCCTCTGCTCGGCACAGGAACAATGGAGCTGACCAAACAAAGACCTGTCCCGGATGTGCACGCACACACACACACACACACACACACACACACACACACACACACACACACACACACACACACAATATTATACACAAACAAAAATCTAATATTTACAACAGCAGGGTCATTTTTTTGTTGTCAACTTTACAAAGTAAGCCAGTTTTGAAGAAATAATTGTTTAATATTAATATTAATATTATCTCTTCCGGGTAACAACGTTCTCTTCAGTTACATGACGTGTTAGTATGTCCCAGTACTTGCATACTCTTTTACTACACACTCAAAAGTATGTAGTTTTTCTTCACAAAAAGAATACATACTTTTAGAAAATAGTATAAGTAAGGGAATTGGGATGCAGGAAAGGTGTCCCAGAAGTCTCCATACATAGGGGAAATGAAGACTTTTTAGCAAAATGTCTTCCAAAATTTTTCACACTTAGTTTATATTATATATATATTTTTTCAGATAGCCTTTAAGAATGCCTTTGACAAAAGAAGAACGTATTGAAATCATTCTCATGGCTGGATCGGGAAGCTGTCTCGAGGTTGTGATGGACTTGCCAAACTTATTAACAAATTCAAAAACACTGGAAGTGTTGCGGACCGACCGAGAAGTGAACGTCCACAAACATCCGCTGACGAAGCCACAACCGACGTGATGCTGGCAAACATAGTCCCCTATGTATGGAGACTTTTAGGAAACCCTGTACATGCCTTTATATTTAATATTGATAAGGCTAAATCGGTGGTAAATCAGTAATCATCAATTTCTTTTTAGTGACTTAAGGGCTTAAAGCACTGATATTGAGAAATCAGGTTAGTTAACTTGTGAAAATTATGGCAAATTCCCTAAACATACTGACAGAGTGATAGTAATTAGGGAGAGGGTTATCATTCAAGTACAAGGCCTGTATGGAGGCATGCAACACACACACACACACACACACACACACACACACACACACACACACACGCACAAGCAAAGTTCAAGATAAAAGGAGTCATCTCTCTCTTCTGTCTCGATGTCATGTAGACATGGCCACACACTACATCCCTCGCTCACTCTTTTCACAGATGTTAACAAAGGTTAGAGATAAGACTGAACAGGCTAACACACTTTTCCCTTCGACCCCATCTCGTTACTCTCTGTCCCTGTAGCTTACACACAGTTAACTCACTACATTGGCTGGATTTTACAGTTTCCTGTATCTTAGGATGTTGTACGGTGTAATTGTGGCTAGTCTAGGCTGTTGTTAGGTCTTTATAGTCCGTCCTAGCTCGCAAGAAAACAGCGGCCTCAGGAAACCAGAGCAGCTGTGGCCTTTTGGAGATGGCTGAGTGTTTTCAGATTAGAGGCCTGAAGGCCTGAGGTGGCCTGCTTTCACCCACCATCTACAGAGCTGCTGGCTGGAGAAAAGAAACCTTGGTAAGCTGTCCACAAATACAGTAGGCCTTCCATTTCCCAAAAGTGTGGCATTTTGACCCGGAGAATTACAGCTTTGCAAGAGCAAAATGACCCAAAGGCCTCTAGTTCCATTTTTATTTCTTATTTTGAACTTTTCCCCTGTTGTAAATTACATCCCCGTTTCCTAAAAAAGCAAAACAGATGATGACAGCTGCATCCCAGGAATATTCCCTCTATGCTTTTCTTTCATACTGTGATTTTTATAGACATTCTGTGTGGTTGGGCTGTCACAAGTATCATCTGCCTTTCTTTCTCTCTGTCTTTTTCTTACTTCAGTTAATGCAAAATACCTGGTGATGTCTTGATCATGAAGGATTGCATTGTGCAGTGTAATTCAGTGATTCAGACTAACAGTATAAGAAACACCTGGGCAATAATAAAGCTCCCGCACGCAGTAAATAGGGGTGACTTGTGTCTCACTTAAATCTGAATCAGTGTAACTTCATGGGTGAAACAAGAGGATGAAAAGCTTTTTCCTAACCAATTACAATTTCAAAATGACCGTAGTCAAGTTTGTCTGAACACTATCAGTGTCCGTCATCACAACAGGAATGTCTTGACCTCCAGCTACAGCTATAATTGCCCCTATCAGAGAATTTTTTCAAGGCAAGTTGAGACAGGCCAACCAATACCAAACCAAACCCGCTTCCGTCCAATGAAACAAACATAATTAGCAACTCAGCATTTCCGTTGGCTCTTTCACACAGTATAAAGACTTGGCCTGGCTTTTCCATTTCCTGCATCTCAAGTCATACAGTGCAATTGTGGCTGGCCTAAGTTGCTGTTAGCTCACAAAAAAAAAAGAAAACAGCCTTGGTGAAACAAGAGCAGTTGAGGAAACTGCAACCTCAGCTGTTCAAACCAGAGCATTGATCACCGAACTCAGTAGGACAGCGCAGTCCATTTGCCACATCGGAAAGTGCACGAACATTTTGGTATGGAATGACCGATCCCAAACCCTGCCTGAGTTTCTTAGACTTGCAATAACTGCTTAACAATTGTTGCTATCTGCTATTTCCTCATTCTGATTTGGCAACTTAATTGAGCAGATATGGCAGCTTTACTTGTGGAAATGCTTTGAATTTGGAGCCACAGACTTATCACTTAAAATGACTTAAAACGACTAACCTAAATTCATTTATCACCTAAAATGATTCCTATTTTGCATGACAGCAAGTCGTTTCATCTGCGGTTGGTTGGTAATATGAACTACATTGACGAAATAACAGAAATACACACTCCTGTAAAGACAACTCAAATATAGCTCTAGTTAGCAAGCATGACACCATCCATAACTCTGCTCATTTAAAATGGGTGTTAAAGTAAAGACAGTTTGTTCATTCAAGTCTAAGATTTAATATTGCATTTACCACAGTTCCAGTGTCTGGGATTCGATACTCAGAACCCATTATGTTCTCCTTCATGTTCTCCATTTTTCTCCCACATTTCAAAAACATACTGGTGGATTGGATCCTCAAATTGCCCCTAGACAGGGGCGTGACCTGGCCTGGGCATTCAGGGCTGTAGCCCTGAAGTTTTTTTTCTTTAGCCCTGAATAATTCTCCACTTGGAGAATTATTTGTCACTAAGTAACTGAATGTCAGTAAAAGAAGACAGCAGTGTTTTGTATCTTTTGTATTTTTTGTACAGTTTTGTATCTTCAGTGAACGGGGGCAAGACCAATTAGACACCATTTACAGGAAAGTATGTGGAAATACTCATGTCTTATTGGCTGACAGCTCTCAATTCTGCCAAACGCTAGCTCACACAGTCAGTTAGTGTGAGAGGAAAATGGATGTATGCCAATTTTTAATTTTTTTTTTTTTTTTTTTACCAGTAAAGGGAATGAAATTGAAACATTAACATGCCCTCATGCTGAGCAGGAAAACAAGGTGTGTAAATGTCTATATGAGTTCCAAGTTATATGAACATGATATGAGCAGAGCATAAATACAGCTAACGTACTTTTACATGGCACTGTAGCAGCTAAACCCGTACAATGATAGATTAATTGTGGCTCCTCTTGGCTAGTGACACCAAACTAGCTTAGTCTCATGTTAGATCATCAAAAAGTTTTATATTTTATCTGTCTGGTAGTCCTGCAAACAGTGATAACCCACGAGGTAAGTTTTATGATAAATCCAACTTTTTTGTCCAATTTTCACATTTTTTAAGCAAGTAGCCCTCACATGCAAGAAGGAAATGCATGGAAACAGTCTATTTAGAAATGTGTTTTTAAAAGGTTCTTGATGGAGAAGAATCTGGGCCCAGCCCTGGATGATTAACAGTCCAGATAACGCCCCTGCCCCCAGGTGTGAATGAGAGAAAGTATGTGTGTGTGTGTGTGTGTGTGTGTGTGTGTGTGTGCGTGCGTGCGTGCGTGCATGTGTGTGTGTGTGTGTTGTCCCTTAATTCACTAACCTCCTAACCAGGGTGTATCTATCTTGCATCTAGTGTTCACAAAATGGGCTTCAGATCCACCATGACCCTGACCAGGATAAAGCATTTACTGAAATGAATAAATGTTGTTATACATACATCTTTAACCTATCACACTGGGAACACTGGGTGCAAGGCATATGAAATACGGATATATGTATGACTATATTCTGGATGCCATGCCAGTCCATTGCAGGGCACCACACACACATTGACTCCTATGGGTAATTTACCATAGATAATAGCTATGTTTTTGGGAGGTGGGAGTAAACCAGAAAACCCAGTGGAAACCCATGAGAACATGCAAGACTCCACACAGACAGTAACCCGAGCTCAGGATTGAACCGGGGACTGTGAGGCGGCAATGCAACCCACTGCGCCACTGTGCCGCCATAATTGTTATTATGTCTTTATTTATTTATTATTTCTTGTGGTAGACTCTGGCCACCACTAGCTTGGGCTTGTGATCGGGTGATTTCAGAAAGCTGCTCCTTGTCACAAGGAGTGCTTTTGCATAACTTTTAGTGCAGTGTGCATAGGCATGTTGTCACAGTGGGCTGTAACATGAACAAACGTGTTGGTGCATGTAACCAGATTTGCGATAGGGCTAGCTCTGGGGTCAGTGGGAGTCCTAGCAGGAGTACTGGGGGGTGTGGGGGGGAGTAGTTGTTTTACAGAAAGTGAAGGTGAAGTATCACTACACTAATGTGGATCTGTGCGATTGTTCCCGGTGCCCAACGCAGCTTTGGTTTGGTTTCAGACTCACTTGATTCTACTGAACCCTGGTGCATGTGCGATCATCTTACATCTTCCTTTTTAAAATTTTTTAAAAATTATTTTGGTGCTGTTATGCGCAGCAGATGATGCGTCATCAGTGATGTTGTCATCATCTAAAACACATGCGCAGGTTACTTTACTTCCTGAACAAGTGCGGACCCGAGTGCGGACCCGAGTACAAGTCTACTAGCATCGTAGTCTCGGGTTCAGTACCGCGGTGCACTTCCCGGTCCGCATAACAGCTTTCACATTACCAGTTTTTCATGAAACCATGCTCTGTTGCAGACTAAACTGCCAGTGTGAAAGCCCCTTTAGACAGCTGGACCTGAGGCCTAGGTGAAAGAGGCGCTGTGTAGCTTCCAGAACATCCATGAGGATGTCAATCAGTTTCAGCATTTTGAAGCTGGAAACAACAGCCTGGAGAGCTCTACTTCCTTCCCCACTTCCCTGAATGTGGGCACGTATACAAGACCCTCAGGAAGAGTGTATCATGTCTGAGGCACATACACCAAAGAGCTACTACACAGTACACACACACACACACACACACACACACACACACACACACACACACACACACACACACACACAGGCTTCTCACTGTAGACGTTAAAAATAAATGGTGGCTTGTATTTCTCATCGGCTTCAGTCTTTAATTCAGAAAGCAATTACTTCAGATTTTCCACTTCAGAGAGAAGGAATGAGAGAGTGATAGAGAGAGAGAGAGAGAGAGAGAGAGAGAGAGAGAGAGAGAGAGAGAGAGAGAGAGGGAGAGACAGCAGGAGAGAAAGAAGGAGAAAGAGGAAGTGACAGGGAAAAGGAGACAAAAAGAAAAGAGTAAGAGCACAGGAGGCGCAAAGACGATCCTTTGAATTAGTTCCATATGGAGTCCGTGATGAAAGGCTTAGGAAGAAAAAAGGAAAAATAAATCTCTTCATATGTGCTCTGTGCTGTGTGTGTTATGCGTGTGTGAGGAGGCCAGTTTCTTTGACTGCCTTCTCCCCCTTTCAACAGAGACTCTTTTTAGTGGTGAAGAACTCAAGGCATCACTTACATCTGCATGAAACCACACACACACACACACACACACACACACACACACACACACACACACACACACACACACACACACACACACACACACACACACACACACACACGTGTGCGTTAATGCATATTATGAGTAATAGCTTAATTCAATGGGGGGAAAACAAACTCTTTGGGAAAATTTATTGCCATAATTAAACTTTGTATATATCTACTATTTTGATGAATTTCCTTCAAACACGTAATTATGTGATAAGGATATAATGCTTTTGTTATGAATGAGCAGTAGTATAAAGACACACACACACACACTATCACACACACAAACACACACACAAGACACAGGCAGAAATGAAGAATGATAGCACTTAGTAAGCGTGCTCTGGTATCTTGTGCCACTGAACTGGTGTGTGTGTGTGTGTGTGTGTGTGTGTGTGTGTGTGTGTGTGTGTGTGTGTGTGTGTGTGTGTGTGTGTGTGTGTGCAGCAGTGCAGGAGTGTGTGTGCCCTTAGCAGCATGGCCTTAGGCTGATAGCCTGGCATTGATAAGGGGAGATTTCCGCCACTGCTCGCCTGCGCCAAACATCTGCCTGCCTGGCACAGCTCGCTACAGGAGTGTGCCAGGACAGGCCTCATTCAATACAGCTTACAGCTCCGCTCCACATTCATGAGCGACAACACACACTCCACCCCTGCTCCGGTCCACCACCCTAGATTATCCTACATCTACAGCCATCTACTGAACACATGTCCAAGGTAAAATCTGGTTTGTCATTTTTGCCACACCAAATGAATTCTAGTGACATGAATATAATATGGAGAGTTTCTATATGAGGCCTGAGACTGCCCAGAGCAGGCTCCCCACTCCGAGGGCAAAGGTCACTGGCTAGAGCCTGACTGAGACTGTAAATCAGAGCATAATCTTAAGACTGGGAGGTCGGAGGTTATGCACTCTGGGACCTGTAGCGACATTGCTGGTTTGCTCTTGATCCTTTATTGGACAGGACTGTCTCTGTGTGGGTCAATGCTCTGCTCCAGTGTCAAAGGTCAACTAGACTGACCTATGTTCAGATCCAGTTATATAAGGATGAGTGGGCAGCAAGTCCTTGACCAATTAGTATGCAGAACAGGCAACGTTCACAGAAATAGTTCACCAAATAGTCCGGCAGTGGGCAACACAAGAATGCCAACATACACATTTCTAAAAACTGCACAACCCAGCATTCCCAGTATAGAAGCTCATCATGCAGCTATGTGCTGAAGTATGGATTTTACATGACTTTTATTTGTGAAAAGGAAGAGGATGGTGTTTGCTTACTGGTAGCTCACGGTGTGACGGCTCCAAAGCTGTGGTGAGACCTGTAAAAGTCACTAAAACACAAACACACACACACACACACACACACACACACACACACACACACGTATGCTGCACCACAAAAGTACATCCAGTATCCAGTCTTTGCCCTGTACTTTACTGAGGAAGAGGAGGCGTCCTAACTGGTGGGACGGAATCATGTTGGCCAACCACAAAGTGCCCTGGAATGCTGGGTAATTGCTGCTTGGCCTGTGGGAACTGGTCAAGAATGAGGAATTTTTTTGGCACAGGCAACTTGACTTTTCAAGAGAAGCTAAGTTACCAATATCAGACACTGCTTGTGTTAAGCAGCAACATAAAGGAGACGAGATTACGGGTGGATTCCTGAGCTTCAATGTCTGAGATAAGGCTTAAATAAGTCAAGTGTGTGCAACTCTCAGGTCTCCGGCTTTATTAGAACTTCCTGGTTCCAATACTTTCACAAAAAAACAACTGTATATGAGAGAGAGAGAGAGAGAGAGAGAGAGAGAGAGAGAGAGAGAGAGAGAGAGAGAGAGAGAGAGAGAGAGAACACCTGATTCAAAAAATAACTTCTGAGTAAAAATAGCTGAGGCATATAAATGCATTTGGATCTTTCTCTTGTAGGACAGGAAGTTACTGATCCCAGAAGCCCTGTCCACAGGAAGTTGGCTGATTTGTGTTGGCCGCTCATCACAGTGAGCAGCAGCCATGTGCTCCACACATGATCATACAGAGGAAATGCATGTCCACTGCTATTATACACTTACACACACGCACACACACACACACACACACACACACACACACACACACACACACACACACACACTGATGTGTGATCTGTGTGATGTGGCAGCTCATCCTTGGGAAATGTCAGTGTAGGTATGAAGCAGGGTGATGAAATTATCTCCTCAGTCTTGAAATCAGGCAGAATGCCATATCATGAAACAGAAAGACATATATACAGTATATACAAGCACATAGACTTCAAAAACAATGGCAGTCATCAGATGCTCTGCCTCTTGGATTGTCTGATGTGTCTACATAACTGGCCACAACTGTCAGCACCTTACCAGTCACAGTTTTATTGATCCTCACCTACAGTATGTGCAGGTATGCCAAGCAAATTTCCTGGGCCATGTCAGTGGATCCCCTGAGCACCCACCTAACCTGGGCCTGTGAAAATTTCCACACAGGACACTCAGGTGCTTGTTCAGCCTCTTGTCATTTCAAGACTAGACTACCGCAACACGCTCCTGGCAGGTCTGCCTCTGGGTGCCATTCAACCTCTGCATACAACTGATCCATGCAGCTGCACAACTTGATTTCAACCTTCCCAAGTTCTCCCACACCACCCCATTGCTACACTACCTCCACTGGCTTCCTGTAGCTACCCGCATCAGATTTAAAACACTGATGATTGCCTACAAAGCCAAAAATGGACCACTACCAACCTACTTTTCGTCATTTTACGATTTCGTCATCGGCTAAAACACGTGCGCAGGTTATTTTACTTCCTGAACAAGTGCGGGCCCGAGTACGAGTTATGTTCACATTCACGGGAATCGCGGAACAGTTCCAGTGCAACCGAACTCAGACCATCTCCTACAGGTAGTCTTGGGTTCAGTACCTTGGTGCGCTTCCTGGTCCGCATGACAGCTTTTACATTACCAATTTTTAACGCAAACCGTGTTCTGTTTCAGACTAAATTTGAATTAAATATTTGTGGTCCATATTGCTCACAATTTGTTCACTAAATGAATTGAAATTAAGTGAAAGAACACACCAACAAGAACTTTTTTATTATGGTGTTTAGCAGAAATTTGAAAGAAGAAGGTTTGGTAATTATTTAAATAATTACAACTTGAGTGGTGCTTAGTTAAAATTTCTAACACAAATAAAGAAACTCAATCAGATTGAGCTCTTTAAACAATGTTCGGTTACTGAGTTCTCATAACTTCGTTCAGATAAATAAATATGACACTTAAACATGTTTGAGTACTGATTGCAAAGTTCATTTAGTCATTGTTAGGCTTCACTTCACATGTATTTCCATCCATTTATTTTCCATACCGCTTATCCTACACACAGAGTCGTGGGGGAGCATGGAGCCTATCCCAGGGGACTCAAGGCGGGGGACACCCTGGACTTGGTGCCGACCCAGGGCTTAATCACACACACTTTCACACACAACAGACAATTTAGAGATGCCAATCGGCCTACAGAGGGAGGAAACCGGAATACCCGGAGGACCCCCCCCCCAAAGCACGAGGAGAACATTTAAACTCTGCACACACAGGGCGGAGGTGGGAATTGAACCCCCAACCCCGGAGATGTGAGGCAAATGTGCATTATTCTTAGAAACACATTCCAAAAAAAATCTGTTCAATTCAGTGACACTTCCAGGAAAATGTATATATGACTGTGCAGAAAAAACATATACAAAACGCAGAGACACAGTTAAAACTTGCCTCCACTTGGTGTGCTGCAATTATTGGTTCCTCACGGCAGCTAAAGAAAGTCAGAGACCTCAACAGCAGCTGTATACCAAGCTACTCATTAGGACCTGCAATTCTGAACAAAACATAAACACACGAGCGCAAACTGTGCATCAAGCCGTATGATGCAGAGGTCAAGTAGAGAACATTTTTGTCATCTCATCTATTTATACGTATACAGTGGGATGAAGTATTGTTACTCCAGAATTACAGTGCAACACTACAATAAATGAGCGTGATAAACAGGATAGCATGAAGTGCAAACTGTGAGGCAGTTTAAAACTGTGCAGCACAATAATACAGTCAATTATAAGACAGGACTATGATTAAACTAGGAGACATAATGAAAAAAAAAAAACTGAGCAAAACTACAAGTTATATCAGCTTGTAAAGTGTCACACCAAATGTAGCAGCATAATAAGAAAAGAAAGCGTACAGGGGAGTAATGGAGTTCAAAAAAAAAAAATGAAAGTGTCAGATACACTGCAGAACTGTCTTTACTTTCTGGAACACTTCTGCTCTCTCCATTCATCCTCTCCATCTCTCCATTCAGCTGAAACAAGCACACACATATTTTCCTTTAAACACTGTTCCACTCAGGCCTGTAATTTACATCCAGCTTAATGTATCCTCCAAATATTCCCCAAATTCAGCAAATCAAAATGATATCCTCCATCTTGGAGTAATTATGTTTTTATACTGTTTGTGCCAGACAGACCACAGCCTGAGAATATTGCAGTCTCCACTACTCCAATAATGTGTATGTGTGTATGGTTATGAGGTCAAATCTCCGTCCCTCACCATCATCAAATCATCAGAGGATGAGCCGGAGCGCTGGCAAAGTGAGACGAGGCATTGTGAACAAACCAGCAAGAAAATGACAGAGCAGGAGAATTTTGTTGTTTTCTTTGTTTTTTTTAAAAAGAGAGAGAGAAAGCACTGTTTTCAACCACAGCTGGGTTTGAGTTTTATGGGAAAATACTTTGATTCCACAAAAGACGGGCATTCTCACAACACTGAGAATTTTTGTGACAGAAAAAAATCTTACGAATGGAGTGCAAGCAGTCTGAAAGCGATGGAAATTAAAGCCATACTTCCTGCACAATTCAGCGTCATGACTGAATAGACACTCACACACGCGCACACACACGCACACACACACACACACACACACACAAACACACACACACACACGCACACACACACACACACACACACACACACACACACACACACACACACACACACACACACACACACACACACACACACTTTCAGGAGCACAACTCACAAGGTATTGAAAAGGCCAATATGGCTAATATAGAACTGACTACTGATATTTTATTATATAACCCACAGACATTATGCATTGCACACAGACACCATTCAAACCCAAAACAAAAACACACATGGTTTTATTAGTTAATTTGTTTGACAAAGTGATTTAGAAAGAAAAATGCAGAGATAGAGAGACAGACAGAGAGAAAATGTGTGTTCATATGTGTGTGGTTTTAATTATCCAAACTGCACTGCTGTGGTTATGTGTCTGTATCTGTGTCAGTATGGGAGCATATGTGTGTGTGTGTGTGTGTGTGTGTGTGTGTGTGTGTGTGTGTGTGTGTGTGTGTGTGTGTGTGTGCGCGCACACATATTGTGGGTATGTCACTCTGCCAGAACGTCCCATGAGGCAGAGCGCTGACGCCTTACAGCCCTGCCAAAGCAGCCACAGACTCCCCCCATCATTCAATCGCACATACACACACACACTCACACACTCACACACACACACACACACACACACACACACACACACACACACACACACACACACATTTTGGTCACTGTAACAGAAAGGCAACAGCAGGGACACAAAAGACACACACACACACACACACACATGTGTGTGCACACATACATTACATACAGACTTCATCTGTATGATGCGTGACATAGCTTCAGGTTTTCAGTCTGCACTGCATCAGCCTAATCTCTGTGTGTGTTCTTGGCACACCCTCACCATAACTTCACATCCAGTCAAAATGGAGCTATTTTCACTCCCTGTGATCCAGTGACACGTCCGTAAGTGTGTGTGTGTGTGTGTGTGTGTGTGTGTGTGTGTGTGTGTGTGTGTGTGTGTGTGTGTGTGTGTGTGTGTGTGTGTGTGTGTGAGGGTTCTGTGAGGTGGGGAATGTCAGGGCAGCTCTGGATCCTTAGACACCTTCCCTTTTATCCTGATTTGTCGGCAACACGTCTTTCAATATAGAATCATGTTATTTCAGGCTGTCATGAATTTAATGGATGATATGATATTGAAAAACTATTCATGGATAGATAAAATCATATGCATTGCCCCTTCTTTGATTGTACCCCCTGTCGTGCCCCTCTCTACTTTGTCTGTCTACAGTGGCCCTAATAGGCAAAAAAGAGGGGGAAAAAGAGGCAATAAAAAAGTCATCTGTACTGGTAACACTTTACAATAACAGTATATGAATAATCATGCACTAATACCTGAATTAATACTTACTTAAATATGAACTAATGATGAGTTAAGGCATGTACTAATCACAAACCGATGAAGAGTGAACCTTAACTATGACATGAGTCTTATGAATTTATGCACGAATAACAACCACCTTAAGTACATGTTAGTGCATGTTTGTTAGTAAATGTATTAATTAACATGTAGGGGTAAACTAAATCAAACATCCTCTATAAGAAACAATATGAATTAAACGTGCATAATTTCAAATTGTTTATATAATTCGCCATATGCAGCTGCGTGCACAAACATCATTGGATGGCGCTGGATTATTTTCATAATTTACATTGATCCTCCTTATCAAACATAGAAAGACACACTAATAATAAACACCAATAATTTAATCTCAACCCATTTTGATTCATTCTCCATCCATTTCTCTTTAAATGCCACTGTAGTACTAGTACGTGCTCTGGGTGGCTCGGGCCCGGGGTACTGCTCCTTTGCCTGCAAAATTAATACACTAACATTCATTATTCATTTAGCAGGTGCTATTATCTATTGTTCTATAAGATTATTTTCCGACGTTTTAGTCTTAGATGTCACCGTGAATCAATTAACTAACAAACATGTACTAACATGTATTCATTCATACAACTCACGTCGCAGTTCAGGTTAGCTCTTTATTAGTTCGTGATTAGTGCATGCCTTAACTCATCATTAGTTCAAATGTAATTAAGTATTAATTCAGGTATTAGTACATGATTCATGTACTGTTTTGTGAAGTGTTACGTCTGTAGTTTTACGCAGAACAAAGCAATGCACATAGAGTGATCAAAGGACATGACAGTGTGGAGAACTTAAAGGAGCTTTGGATAAAACTGGAGCTATAATCATAATGACACGATATGAGATATAACATCAGAACGATTTCTTGACTTCTTGGCCTCTCGTCCCATCCATGCCCTCTCAACTTATAGTAACCAGCATGATTGTTGATCGCAGTAGTGTGTGGCTGGATGGCCATTTCTTTTTTAACTGCTGGTAGTTGACTTACTTTTTCGGCCGGGGTTGTTGTTCCAGCTGATGAGTTTAGTGCAGGAGTTTAGTGTTAGTTAACAGCGCTGGTGTCTCAGGGTTTGTCAGGCAATGTCTGGGATCCTTGGAGATGTAAATATCTTACAATATTCACATTTTATTCGCGGTAACTGTTAAATGAAATGAGGTCTCACTGAACTACTCCATGGCCACAGGGTTGTCAGGTTTGAGTGTCACTGTCACGCTGTTAAAGAGTTCTCATCATGCCTCTTAAAGAGTTGTTAACATTTAGGTAGCAAGCTAATCCGCTATCTGCTTATTGATGGATTCCAAGCAGAGATCAATTTTAAATTCAGGCTGTCATTTACACATCAACTCCATCATGAAAAATCTATGGCCGCAACACTAAGAAAGCCAATCTTAACCTGCCTTGAATTTTATTCAAGGCAGGATAACATGTGCAAATAGTTCATAATGATCAGCTAATTTCACAAATTTGAATTCAGTACCGTTATTTAAATTGGGCTAAAATATATCAGATATCCCAAGTAATTTATTTGTTACAACAATTCATAGCAGACTAATGTTTTGCTAGCTGAATCTAAAATTAGTGTACATTCTGTTCAGCCTTTGATGGCTATAGAGACTTGTAATCGGAATGTGACTGTCCTACTAAATACCTTTCTACTGAAACACTGCTGATGTTAATAGCAACTTGGTTCAGTAACGCTGGTTCAATTAATTTTCTAACATTCAGGAACACTGGGTGCAAGACAGGAAGTCTGTTGCAAGGCACCTGCACACACACACATTCACATGTAGGGGCAATTTAGAGTAACCGATCCACCTATGATATGTTTTTGAGAGATTGGAGGAAACAGAAGAAGCCCATGCAGACATGGGTCAAATCAATGAGTCAGGATCAAACCAAGTACATTGGAGCTGTGACTCTATGTCCTGCACCGCAGTGCTGACCAATTGTCTAGCATTTAGCTTTCATTTTCTATATTGAGAAGAAGGCAGCGAGGAGGACAGTATCTTTATCCACCTGGATGAAGAGACATATTGGGACAGAGGGTACAGGGCAAACCTTTATACTTTGCATACAACTGAGGGAAGTGAGGGGAAAGGGGGGTTTATGATATACCTTTATCACCTTTAACTGTCCAATAAAGATCATATGTTTTGTTTGTTTACCTAGAATTAATATAGGTTGTATGTAATGAAGAAGTTTAAACAGCAGTGGAAAATTTAACTCAACCTGCCACCACAATGATAACCCCACAATGCTGCCATAGACATATTCCCACACCCTAGTATGTATTCTGTATTTATTTAATAATATCCATCACAGTTCTTAATTTTTGCTTACTGAGTGCTGGAAAAACAGTCCTGTCATTTGTAAAAAGAAAGTGAAACACTACATACTGTATGTGCACTCTATATTTGATCATTTTCATTTAAATGACCTTATTCTAACTAGGCTAATGTTTGAAAATTGAACAATCCAGATCAACTCTAATCCGAAAAATCCCAAATCTTTATCACTCTAATGAGGCACGACACATTTTGCAGTTGCATGTTTTACAGTTAATATTAACACTGTCTATGAGTCTTTTATCTATAGGCTTAATGGGTTTAACTCCAAATGTGTCTGCTGTTAATGAAAGCAGTCATTTAGACATTAATGTTTTCTTATTTAATTGCTATTTTGAGGAGAGAGAGAGAGAGAGAGAGAGAGAGAGAGAGAGAGAGATGGAATTGTAACTCTCCACTATAAGCTTTTAAAAATATATATTTTTGCCGAATGAAGCAAGAAACAGTTCTGCTGAAGCGATCTACATTGTTTTTATGTGTGAGTAATGCACATAAACTTCTAAAGCATCTCTCTGTGTGTGTGAGTAACAAACATAAACTCAGACACTGAATGCCAAAAAAAGCCTCAAGTCTCTTTTGATGTATTTGCGTGCATGCATGGGCATATGTGCATCTGTGTATCCATGCACATGTGTTGCCTATGTTTATTTATTTGTGTATGTGTGTGTGTGTGTGTGTGTGTGTGTGTGTGTGTGTGTGTGTGTGTGTGTGTGTGTGTGTGTGTGTGTGTGTGTGTGTGTGTGTGTGTGTGTGTGTGTGTGTGCGCACGCACCTGTCCTTCATTGTAAATCTTTGAGCAGTTGAGAGAGAAATCAAAGGCAAGGAGATGGGGAGAGACAAAAAGAAACCTGTGAATGTCAGTGACAGTGGAGGAGAAAGTGAGAGAGATTGGAAGAGAGGAAGGCACAGCCATAGATGTGTCAATTAAGGACACACATATATCTGCATGTGTGTCATGGATTTAAAAGAATATACACCGATCAGCCATATCATTAAAACCACTGACAGGTGACGTGATTAACATTGATTATCTTGTTACAATGGCACCTATTAAGGGGTGGGATATATTAGGCAGCAAATGAACAGTCAGTTCTTGATGTTGATGTGCCGGAATCAGGAAAAATGGGCAAGCGACTTTGACAAGGGCCAAATTGTGATTGCTGGACAACTGGGTCAGAGCATCTCCTAAACAGCAGGTCTTGTTGGGTGTTCCCGGTACGCAGTGGTTAGTACCTACCAAAAGGGGTCCAAGGAAGGACAACCGGTGAACCGGAGACAGGGTCATGGGCACCTAAGGCTCATTGATGTTCTGCTGGGAAACCTTGGGTCCTGGCATTCACGTGGATGTTACTTGGACACGTACCTAATCATTGTTGCAGGCAATAGTATTCCCTAATGGCAGTGGCCTCTTTCAGCAGGAAAGAGGTGTCCTTGAAATCATGTATGTGGAAGAGGGCAGACAACGCTTTCCTCTGAGTGTGTTATGCTGCCCTGTGATACAGCGTGAGCAGCAGTTCAAAAAGATGTGGCTAGCTGGTTGCACGTGTCTTGGAGGATTTCATGTTAGCCTTCACCTTCCTTTGTTGGTGGGAAATGACAGGTAACCAAACTGGAAATAAAATGGGGGAACAAATAATGTGTTTTTAAAAAAGTAAAAATTTCAATAAAATAAAATAAACAGAGGGAATCTAACAAGGGATTTTTATGGCTAAATGGCAAAACTGATGCTAAAATTGACTGCTTTTTTGCGGTTTATAAAGCAAAACAATTAAGGTGAAAATATTTCGCGATTTCTTCTGTTCATACTAAATTGTTTCAGAAATTAAAATAAATTCTAAGATAAAACAAAGGCAACCTGAGGCAAAATAAAGTTTTTAAATGATAATGTTGTTTATTGAAGCAAAAACATTATCCAATACCAACTAGGCCTGTATGAAAATGTATTTGTCCCTGTAGTTACTAATTCCCCAAATCTATGAAACTGCATTCGTAATGGGGTTCAGCTGGACTAGACACAACCAGGCCTGATTACTGCAAACCCTGTTCAATCAAATCAACACTTAAATAGAACTTTTTCAACAGCATGGAGTCGGTTAAAAGCTCTACCAGGAAATCCTAAAGGAGAATGTCCGGTCTTCAGACCGTAAGTTGAAACTCAAGTGCAACTGGATTATGCAGCAAGACAATGATCCAAAACATAGGAGTAAGTCCAAGTCCTAGAAGTAAGTGAAGTAAGCTTTAGGTTGCAGTCATTGCTGCGAAAGGTGGCACAAACAGATTTTATGTTTAAGGGGGCAATTAGTTTTTCACATGGGTGATAAGAGTTGCTTCAATAAAAAAAATATAAAAAATAAAAACTGTATTGTGCGTTTTAGTCAGGTTGCCTTTGTTTTATGTTGTATTTCATTTGAAGATCTAAAACCATTTAGTATGAGATATACACAAAAACAGAAGAGATCTCACAGCACTGTATTATTTCTGTTGCAGGATCTGGGCTGAGGGTATGTGGGGTGTGCTCATACAAATAAGATATAGAACTGAACATAATCAGCTCATGAATGACAGCGTAGCGAATTACGCATTTCTTAAATACTTAAAGACTTAAACTGCTGTAGCTGTTTACTGGGGATATTTTCCTCTAACAGTGTGTGTTTATACCTCAAATGTGTTGATGTCATAAGATTCCTCAAGAGTCCTGCAGTGTGAGTGCATGATTACTGTGCCAGAGTACCACTGTGCTGTGTTGAATAGATGGAGTCTGCATCTCATTCTCACTCTCAAACCACCTCAGCTGGCTGCTTCTTCGGATCTTTCACTCAGATTTAGCATTTGAAATGGCATAAATGATGGACACATGGTAAATTAAAACACACACAAAGTATGGATGCCTGTATCTTTAATACAGGCTCAAATTAAATTGGGGTATCTGCTACTGATCTGGAAATATGTGCAGCTCTTGCAGAAAACTTGCTGTTTGGGTACAATAAAACTTTCATTTTAATTGAATTAGTCATGATTTAACTTTTAAAAAGAAGAGTATTAAAATCAGGGGAGGTGGCATGGTGGCACCTCACAGCTCCAGGGTCCGCTGTTCAGTCCTGAGCTCAGGTTACTGCCTGTGCAGAGTTTCTGTACATGATCCCCATCCCACAACATCGTTGCGTAGTCACAAGGCTATCTCCAGTCACAATCACTGGATTAATAATGGTATCTGTTTTCCTGCTGTAAATAACCCTAATTCTCTTCACAAAGTCTCGCTCCAGCATGGCGCCTGTGACGATTATAAGCCTTTGTTCTCCGACTGTTTTGCCTTGTTGTTGACCATAGCCTGCTTCATATTGACAATTTGTCTAGTTTATGCCTGTTTTCCATTCTCTTGACCATTAAACTATCCCTCGTACTGAGTATTACCTCACCCTTTTGTTTCTCTGCCTGACTGTTTTTAGCTGAAACCATAAGCCTACACCTGTGTCATAAATGTGATATTGATATGCTTTAGGCTATAAAAATATGTATTGGTGTTGCAGAACAACTTTATAATGAACATCTTAGCCCTCTCAAAATAAATTATTACCTTTTGCCAATGACGGGTAAAAAGGAAGTGTGTTTTTAATAACCGCAAACGTTTTTTTTTTTTTCCCTTCTTCTTCTTTTTTTGCCAAATGCTGACTAGCTTGTTAGCAATTTTAGAGGACTGTCCTTTTAGAGTTGTGTGTGAACTGGAGCCAGTATTGAACAGGCCATTGTGAGGAAAATTAATTGCTTTGTTTACATCTTGTCTCAACTGTAAGCTGCTTTGAATAAAAAGCATTTGCCGAATATAAGTCATAACATGTAATTACACAATCACAAAATCCCTGCACTTTGACAAGTAAAATTCTTCTTTTCTTCTCTTTTCAGCAGTTCACTGCTCTGGCATTATGACAAAGATGTCACCCAGATACATCAGGCTGCCTATTAAACTCAAGGTAAACAACAACGTTAAACAACAAAGTCAACTTGCAGGGAATACCGGTTTTCCAAACATAAATCATATAATTAATGGCTCCCTCATTGTAAGACACTGTTGGAGATTAGGCTAATTTGTTAATTTGCTAAAACATTATGATAACATTAATGCAGAATGATCTGAGTTAATATTTATACATATTGTATGCAAAATCCGCTTTTCCCTATTGCATTGGTTAAACTGGGGATTCTATGAACAGATACACTGATAATCCTAGCCCTAATAGGTATATGAGATATATATATATACTGAGCATCAGTAAAAAATTAAAAAAATTTGCTTTAAGTATGATGTCTGGTCATTTATGAGAGGAGACAAGATGTCACCTAAAGGTAGTGCACTTATATATGATCCCAAGGCAGTTTGTTTTTTATAAAAGATATTGTGTATAAGAGACGGTAATGTGTCTGCTCACTCCACTTCCTTTCACAGTTTCACTCTACATTCAACACACTGTTTTATAAGTGAGGTCCCAGAGACAAATGCAAATGCAAAGCAAATGCAATGAACAACATCAAAACTGACAAAAGTACATATACAGTATAATTTAGCTGCAAAATCATGAAAAGTTGCTAGTGGACCTCTAGCAGCCTTCACCACTAGTGAAACCCAAACCCACCACCAGTGAGTCCCCCCCCATCTCCCCCCCAACCTTTATATATCCATATGGTCTAGCTGTGGCCATGGAAAGGGGCTGTTTCACAGAGATAGGTATAATGTCGGGAGTGAGAGTAGAGTGGGAGTCGGAAGGGAGACATAGATAGAAGGAAAGGATAATCTCTATTTGAAACGATCCAGGGAATAATGCTGATATAAGACAGAGAGAGGGACAGACAGCGTGGCCTTGCTCAGAGAGGTGTGTCAGGAGAGCACAGACAGACTCAAGGACAGAAGGTCAGACTGAACCCTGGCTAAGTGCTGTGCTCCAGAAAGAGGCCTTTAGACGGGGAGGCCTGTTCTACCACTTTATCTTACACTCCTTTCTTCCCCTCATTCCATCTCCCACCTGTTTACTACAGGAAGCGATGATGTCAGGCTCTTCACCCTTTGGCGATGGGCACACGGAGACAAAAAAAGGCGGGAGAGGGGGACAGAGATTGTGCGTCGGTTGGTGTGTGTATGTGTGAGTGAGAGAGGAGGGTTTATTTATCAGTAATCCCGTTTTTTATTTCCTCCACGTTCTGACTCACACAATGACACTCAACAGCATAAGTTTGTCCTTCGTCCCCCTCCCCTCGCCCTCCCTCTCTCCCTCTCCCCCTGTCTTTTGTTCTGTCTCTTTCAATGAAATGAATTTCTCCTCCTTACATGCCTCTGTCTAATTACTTTGGAGAGGAATGGAAGAAAGCGCGAAAGAAGGGGAGAAGAGAGGAGAGAGAGGGGTTACATACTAAAAGAGCCTGTAAAAGAATAAGCCGCATTCTTTGCAATAAAGACATGGAAAGAGGGGGGGAGAGAGCAAGAAAGCAAGAAAGAGAGCAAGGCGATGGGGGTATATAAAATGACGCTCATTCCTGTGGAGGGAAAAGAGGAGGGGTGTCTGAATACATTAATCAGCCTGATTGGCTTTATACGAGGCAGAAACGTCGCCCGGATTGGCCGGTGAGGATGGAAAAGAAGCTGAGGATGAGGCGTGATTGGTGGAGAGAGTTGTGAGAAAGGGGAGACCCCGACTCAACTCTGTTACTCCAAGGCTATGAGGGCTGACCTTCAACACACACACAGGAGGGTCACACCTCTCTCTGTCTGGAGTGGGGCAATTAAAACTTCAGGGGAATGAGTCTGAATGAGGGGATGAGAGAGAGGGAGGGAAGGAGTGAAGGAGTGAAAGTGAGAGAGACAAAGTGTGTGTGTGTGCGTCCCTGCTGTGTCGGGCCTGCAGACAGACATCTGCCTCATTATCAATAGCAATTCACTGCATGAGCTCCAATATAATCTGTGTGTGTGTGTGTGTGTGTGTGTGTGTGTGTGTGTGTGTGTGTGTGTGTGTGTTATTAAGAGCCTATCACTTCTAAACAAGCCATGAAGGGACACTCTTATCATTGAGATGCTCCATTAGCTTGATAATTAATTTACAACACTATGTACAAGTGTGAAATTGCATAACCCACAAGTTCTTCAACGAAAAATGAATTTGTTTCTTTAGGCTTCTAATTAAATTAGTTCCCTAATTTAATTACAATTAATTTCTGTTTATTTACCGTCAAAGACAATTGTGCATGTATACAGCCACAAATAAAAAATAATCAGAGGCCTCTATTAAAAAGGAAAGGCAAAAAGACAATTTTTGAGCCAGCTCCCAGAACAAACCCACACATACACACACACACACACACACACACACACACACACACACACACACACACACACACACACACACAGCATGCAGACTCTATTAAAATAGTTCTGGTGTGGCTGATTAAATGAGTACGTCTATATTAGGCTATAAATTGGGACAGAGCCAGACTGAGACAGGAGCTGAGACATTTTCATATGACTTCTGAGAGAAGCAATCCTACCAAACAGAGTTCATGAATAACTTTCTGAGCAATTAATGCAAGTACAGTTCTTATAGAATTCTTCAGACTTCTTTAAGGAGTGAATTGAAAGGTAATATAAGTCGTGCTCTGTCGGCGAGTGTGCGTATGAAGGGGAGTGTGGTGGAGAATGAGGGTTTTGTAACGAGTGTGTGTGGCGGAGCGCTCCTTGCCATTTTGAGAAAGGGAGTACTGTGAAACTAAACTGGGGAGGAGACCAACGAAAACACACCACACACGCACGCACATACACACAGTACCGGAGAGTCAGTGGAGGCGTGCTGACTCTGACTAAGGCCCTGTTCCTAGCACTGGCTAAGTCAAAGAAACGTTTCAGCAAAAGTGGAAAAAACGGCAAAGAAGAAAAATACACCAAACTTCCCCTGTGGCGTCAGCGAGCTACCTTAAAGGTGAAGGCCGGCCATTTTCACTCGAGCTCTCCCTCACTTCGGAGAAAAATACAAACAACTCAGCTCAGATATTTCAGTCACGAACTCTTAAAATCGTTGGAAGCAATAAAGCCAAGAACAAACATGTTGATTGTATCAACACATTTGCTCAGTGTAAATGTAGCTCAGTTTGGGTTCTTAGTTTAAGATGTATGTTTTTTTTCCATTTTGAGACAACAATTAATTAAACCCTGAAACAAAGAGAGGCTGTGTATAATATTCAAATCCGTAGCGACTGAGAAGAGGTGTGTTCTTATGGGTTATTATTCCTTCTGGGATCTCTTTAGATTGAATAACTGATTTGTGCATAGCCTCACACATACAGAGAGAGAGAATTTTACGAGTGATCGCGTTTTTAGGTTTTAACCGTTTTTTTAGTTAAATACATATGTTTATCTTAAACCATTAGCAAAAAAATGATTTCCCGGTTACTAATTGTACAAAGTGTTCCATTGTAATACAACGTTTTTTAAAAACCCTATGAGATCCCCTGCTGAACTATAAAGTTTGTATTCCAGCAACATTTGTTTCACTGATCCTTTAAAACCTAATAACGCATTACAGTTCTGACCTGCTTCCAGCTTCTGACTCCTACTATAACAGGCTTCCCCCCGAAAATGAGAATGAAAGGGAAAGTGAGGGGGGAAAAAAAGACAGAAAGAGAGCTAACGCTATTAGCTAACCTTAAAGGTCCAATTACTACTGATGCTGTAATACTTTATTCCTGTGTTCTTTGAATTCCAAAGAGGGCAGACAGCAGGCCGATACAGTAAGAATCAGTGTGTGGCACCAGGCAGAGTTGCCAGGTGGTGTGTGAGCAAGCTGGCTGAAAGAATGCGCTGCCGCCTCCATTGAAACAGGGAGTGACGTTTTGATGGGACTCTGCTGCTCTTCAAAAGACAGACATTCGGGTTGAAGGACAAAAACTCCCAGCTAGCGGGAATGGCTTATTTGGGAGAAAAGGCATGTGCTGTTGCCATGGTTACTTGCTACTGCACACCAGTCCAACCCTGCCATAACAGCGCACACCACAAAAGGCAACACCAGCAAGGTATGAGTGGTGCAGAATCATAGCCACCACAGACACAGACACTAGACATCAGAAAAACACAACATATGGCAATTAGTGATGGTAAGGCGCAGAGAGAAAAAGGCGAAGTGTGTTATGAGCCTGTGGTACATCACAGTATTGGCACTGATTGAGGCATCAGCAGGACTTTAGTAATGGCGTGGGCCAAATGTAGGTCGCTTTGACTAAGGGATGGAAAAAGTACTGAGAAATTATACATAAGTGAAGATATAAAATGTTTCAGAATCTTATCCAGTTAAAAGTGGAAGTATCCAGCCAAAAATGTACTCAAGTACAGTTGCTACTTTTAAACGTACTCAAGTATTAAACTGATGTAAGTAAAAGTAAGTTACTGTCATGTCCTCATGTGAGAAGTAACTGTAATTACTTGTGACTGAACATTAGAGATGTCTAGCTGAAATTAGGTTTTTATACTTGAGAGCAGAAAATGAAAAAGGGCTTGAGGAATCCATCCTTGAGTACAATCCTGCTGATTCAGAAATTACAGTGCTAATAAGTTATTAAACAGGCGTATGAATACAGTAAATTATCCTGTAAATAATTCAAATTTACCATTAGCTAGAATTTGACTTGTCCCCTAGTCATTTGCTTTAGCTACTGGAATCAACACTAAACTAGTTTTGAAATGATTCAGTAAAGCTTGATTTAAAAAATGCATACCGGGAACAGCCCACAAGACCTGCTGTTTTGGAGAAGCTCCGACCCAGTCGTCTAGCCATCACACTTTGGCCCTTGTCAAAGTCGTATACTGATACAGATAATACCTTACCAATTACAACAGTTTATTATGGTTATATAAAGTTCTTTATAGCAGGGGTTCTCAGACTTTAGGGAGACAGGGACCCCTTTAACTATAAAATAAATGCATCAGCAGAGAATGATTTTATGAACACAGTTCAACTATTTTACATCAGTGTATGTTATTGTCATTGTGTTTTATTATGTATTTAAAATGTAACATTTATGACACTGTCATGGTTTTCCTAGGGTATTTGACCATGATGACTCATACTCTATCTTGCCCATGATACTAGCATAATATTACTGTTAATATTAATATACTGTTATTATTTTTTAAAGATATTTTTTTCATTTAGTACTGCCCTTCAAAAGCTACATACATATTTACATGTTTCCCAGAAGACAAAATAATAACAATTTACACATATTATCCTGTTCAAAAGTTTACACCCCCCTGGCTCTTAATGTAGTGTGTTGCCTTATTGAGCATCAGTGAATGTTTGCACCTTTTGTGATAGTTGTGTATGAGTCCCTCAGTTGTCCTCAATGTGAAAAGATGGAGCTCAACATACAGCCGCTGTTGGAAAGGGGTCAAATATGTAGAAGATGCTGGAAAAGCAAAGAATGTGCAGGACCTGGAGGATTTTTCTGAAGAACAGTGGGCAGTTTAACTGCTCAGGACAAACAGTGAACAACTATTCCAAAAACAGTCGATGATCATCCAGGTAACAACACGCAGTATTAAGAATCATGCGTATGTAAACTTTTTAACTGGTTCATTTGTGTTAGGTCTACTCACGCCACGAACTCCATTTCCCAGCTTGCCCCACTGCGTTCTACAAACATGGCTGCCATGGACTACAATCAAGCAAGCACCCAGATCCTGCCCAGATCCTGCCAAGCCATTCATAGCAGAGGTGGACACCTCCGAAACAGGCGTGGGTGCTATCGTCTCCCAGAGGTTTGGAGAAAGACCCAAGATAGAATGCCAGTGGCATTCTATTCCAAGAAACTATCCCCAGCAGAAAGGAACTATAGTATTGGAGATCGTGAACTCTTAGCCATTAAACTAGTGCTAGAGGAGTGGTGCCATTGGCTTGATCGGTCACAAGAACCTATCTCAAGAGTATCTCCGTTCCACCAAACGCCTCAACCCCCGACAAGCACGTTGGTCACTGTTCTTCAATCGGTTTTAGTTCACCCTATCATATTGCCCAGGCTCCAAAAATGTCAAAGCAGATGCGTTATCACGGATGCATGCATCAGAACCCAGTCATGATCTTGAGGAAACCATCCTCCCTCCTGAATGTGTAGTAGGAAGCATTGAATGGGGACTGGATCAAGCCATCAGCAACACCCCGAGACAACAGATCATGCCCTCTGAACAAACTCTTCGTACCGACCCAATTTAGGAACAGACTCATATCTTGGGCACACACTTCAGTAGCCACCGGCCATCCAGGAATCCACACACCCTACCACTTACTGACAGAAAAGTACCGGTGGCCCAACATAATCAAGGACGTACAACGGGCCATCACCTCATGCAGTATTTGTGCCCAAACCAAGGTACCCAGAGCATTCCCTGCTGGCAAGCTCTTACCACTACCCATACCTCAACGTCCCTGGTCTCATCTGGCCATTGATTTTCTCACCGATCTCCCCAATTCCCAAGGTCACACCACCATTCTAGTTATCACAGATAGATTCTCCAAGTCTCTGCGCCTCATATCTCTCCCTGGTCTGCCTTCAGCCTTTGCTACAGCTTAGATCAGTTTATGTCCAGGGTGTAGGCCAGTTTTATGGAGAAGCTACCATCCCCAGTCCAATGGACAGGTTGAACGGGTACATTTTGCACAGGTTGAACGGGTACCTCAGTACATTTTGCTCAGCTAACCCTGAGGATTGGGCCCAGTTCATACCCTGGGCCGAACATGTTAGGTCTACTCGTCACGAACTCCATTTTCCCGCATGCACTGCAGCCTAAAACTCCGCCACTCACACATTGACACGTTCACTCTCACCTGCATCCAATTCACAGCACAAACATAGCCACAGTTTAAAAGGACTTTCAGTACACTCAATCATTGCAAAGTATACGCTCCTTTCCTTGTATTAGTGACGATACAAAGCCTGTTTATCTCTCTGCTCATGTTTACGTTATTGACCTCTTTTTTTGCCTAGTGTCTTTGGATTTTGGACAGCCTCTGTCTGTTCATCGTCTGACCTTTGCCTGTTTACCGATTCTGATTTTTGCCTACCTTTTGGATTTGCCTGCCTGGATATTAATAAACATCTTAACCTGCATTTGCATCTGTCTGTCCTTTCCTTCATGTGACAATTTGTGTAAATTCAGTTATTATTGTGTCTTGTGGACTATATGTAAACCTCTGTTATGTGAAATAGCTTATTTAGGGCAGTACTAAATAAAAATAAAAAAAAATTAAAAATTTTATGATCCCTCTTTTTTTTTTTTTTTTTTTTAATTATTAACATTTTGCAGATTCTGCAAGGCGTACAGTATGTAAACTTATGACCTAAACTGTATGTATTGTGTTTTGTCACTACCACAGCTGGCTGAATGTGGATAAACGACAAGCTTTGTAATTGGGATATAAAAGAAAGAACAGTACTTTCATTAAAAACTATTTTTACTAACTCTTGTTTGCTTCAAAGTTTGGTCAGTCTTAATGATGTTTACTAGAGGAATGATATAGTGAACATAATGGTAGTAAAACTGTGACGGACATTCCATACTAACTACGGCTTGCAAATCTTTTTTTCCCCCCACTAAGTCGATGTTGTCTAGGTTTCGCCATGGCACAGGACAAACAAACAGAGAAACAGTCTAGTTTTTTAAACCACAAGCATATTGTAGGTTGACGATTTTGCATCATTTTGATAAACTAGTGATTGCTAAGAGCAATACTCTGAAGATGTCTGCTTAAAAAATATTCACTAACCAAATAATTGAACACTTGCCCCGCCACTGCAATATGTAATGGCATAAATGAATAATAATAATAATAATAATAATAATAATAATAATAATAATAATAATAATAATAATAATAATAAATTTTAAAAAGTGAAGGAGTAAGCAGATATGACTAACATAAAACACATTACATTACTGTGCAAAATACATTACTGTGCAAAAGTCTTTGGTACATGCAAGAAAATGCTTTACAGCAAAGATGCCTTCAAAAAGAATGAAATTATATGTTTATATGTTAAAAAAATACTATCAAGAGCAGTAAACAGTAATAAATGAAACAAAGATGATATTTGGTGTGATGACCCTTTGCTTAAAAAAAAAAAAAAAAGTAGTCTCAGCTACAATCTGTGCAGATTTATAAGGAAATTGCCTGCCATTTTTACTGAGTTTTACTGAGCATCTTGCAGAACCAGACACAGTTCTTCTGGAGACTTTGACGTTCGCACTCGCTTCTTATTTTTGCAGCAAAACCCAGCAGCCTTCATTGTGTTTTCTGTCTGAAAAGTGGCTCTTACATAATATGCTGCTTTCTTTACTGAAATACAAACATTTTTCTGTAACATTTCATTTTCTGATGGAAAACCAATGTTTGGAAATCTAAAATGGTTTTGTTTTGACTTGATAATGTAGATGTCATGAAATAAAAATCTATAACAGTTTGTACTAATAAAAAATAAAAAAATAAAAAATAGGGTGACTAAGATTTTTTTCACAGTACTGTATATTTGTTGTATGGCTATCCATACAACAAATTTTTAAAATAGTTCTTTTTCTCCAAAGAAATCTTGTGAAAGCGTACCTAGTCAATCTACATAATTATTTGAAACATAAGCAACATATGAAACACAAGCGCCAATCTATCACAGGATCTTTGAATAGCTGCTACACAAATGGCAAGCGCTCCAGTGATAACAGTCAGTTAATCACAGTCATTTGTAATGTATGCCTAAATCTAAAAATCTAATGGAAAAGTATACTTATAACATTTCAGATAAGCTCAGCACTATCTAATAACATCTGGCTCAATTATATTAGGTTCCCTAAATTCTTTCCAGAGCTCGACAATGTTGCCTACAACACACTTCACACACCTCTAATGCTCCCAAATTTAAGTGTGCAGTTCCCCTGTTGTTGCACTGCTATATTCCATAGGCAAAACTTTTTAAGGAGAGTAACTAAATAGACTTTTTAGTCTCCTAAACACATCTTGGAAAGCCATGGTGTAGTATGGAATGTCTGTCATTGTTTTGCTACTGTTATGGTTACTGATTCATTCCTCAAGTAAATACAATTAAGACTGATGAAACCTTATAGCAAACAAGAGTGGTGTGATGGTGTAGAAATCTTTGATAAGAGTTCTGCTCTTTCTTCTGTGTTAAATGTCAACCCAATCACAAAAAAATGTCTCGCAGCCACATAGAAACCTGTAGTAGTGTCAAATGCTTGAGCTTCATAAAGAAATTGATCTGATCGTCCTGTTTTTTTTAAAAATAACTAGTCAGTTTAAATAGTTCTTAATATCCTGCCTTAGAGATTAGAGAGTATGTCCATCACATCTTTCCATTATGCACTCCAGTGCTTTAAGCAGTAAGCTTTGTAAACTATTCCTGTGTTGAGAATTGGTTCTTTATGTTTAATTAGTCATTGAATAGTTGAATAGTAACTGTGTGTCCCACAAAGGGATTTAGTGAAAGTGCTGTTCCTCGGAATAAGACGATGGTAATCGATTTCAGTCTCTGCTTGTAAATTATATACATTATGCACCAACTGGCTAAAGTGAATGTTCACACCGGGGATGGGTTCACATCGGATTCTAGCCACACACAGCACAACAGCTGAACATGGACTGAGCATGACATCACATCTGGTCAAACCCATGACTATCAATGTTAGGCGTAAAAATTCGTGTTGTCTGAGAGATGCCAGGTGGGTGGCGTGAAGGAGTGAAGAGCTTCTATACAATAGGATTGTATGTAACCACCAATGCAAACACAGTGACAGTCGTGGACATACGCATGCATGAAACCATTCAAATAAAGTGCACTAACATTCCAAAAAAACAAAACAAAAAAAACCCATAGGTTTGTGGTACTCCTGGGACACCACACTTTAAAGAAAGTTTCCAATGCTGGGCAATGCCAGCGTGTCAGCACAGACACCCATACAAATAATACAATTAAAACCAACAGGCACTACCACAATCTGTGTTTCTGTCTATATGTTTGGGATTGTGAAGTGATAAAGTGTGTGTGTGTGTGTGTGTGTGTGTGTGTGTGTGTGTGTGCATTGAGCACAATGTAATTTGCTGCATTTTACAGCTGTTTCACTTAACTTTAACAAGAAGCAACCACACACACACATACACATACTCACACACACATACTCACACACACATACACGCAAAAGCAGTTTTCCTAGTGGTTAAGGCTCAATGGTTAAGGCTCAGGGTTAGTGATCAAGAGGTCGGGATTCAAGCCCCAGCACTGCCAAGCTGTCACTGTTGGGCCCTTAAGCAAGGTCCTTAACCCTGTCGGCTCCAGGACGCTGTACCACAGCTGACCCTGTGCTCTGACCCAAGAAAAGAAAAGAGTTTCACTGTGCTGTAATGTATATGTGACAAATTAAGGCTTCTTCTTCTTCTTCTTCTTCCTGGGGACCAGCCAAATGTCCGCATAAAGTTAAAACAGTCAGATGTTCCTGGATCATTCCATCTCAAGTGGTCCAATAATTGCAAAGTTGGTTGCTCGACCATTTTTAATTTTATGAATTTTTTTTTTGAGTGATTACCTCTATGTATTGTCATTGCGAAATCACCAGTTGTTTTTTTTTGTTTGTTTGTTTTTTACTTGGTTTAACTGTGATGGCCATCTTTGTGTCATGGCACACAACAAATTTTGGTTATACAGCTGTTTACTGAAGCATCAATATCTCAGCTCAGGATGGGCCTAGCTCCTTGGAACAAAAAACTGATCTGTAGATAACATTACAAGGTATGTGTACATATATAAACATTTAGCACATTCATGTTCCTTAGACTTAGAACTTGATCAATCTGGCCCACGAGGTCCACTGTCCTGCAGAGTTGACCTTCAATTTCAACCTCACAATTTTTACAGCAGAATGTTACTGTAGAGGACTTATTTCTATGAAAATTGTAGGTTCATATCTGGTCCTCCACCAGAGATATTCAACCCAAAAGTGAGGGGAATATTTATTTTTTTTAAATGGAAAAAAAAAAAATATAGAGAAGTCTCAAACCTGAAATGTTTTGTATGCACACTATACTTATCTCGGTACCCCCTAAAAAAAATAAGACTGAGACTCAAACCCTTCCCATTATAAACTGACCCTAAAAGTGGAACTGTGAGCAATCTTGAGCATTACATTTGGACTTAACTTGTAAGTCTAAGGAACAAGAATGTGTAAAATGTTTATATATGTGCATGTACCTATAATGTAACCTGCGCTATCAGTTTTTGTTCCAAGGAGTTAGGACCATCCTGAGCCGAGATATTGAGGTTTCTGTAAACAGCTTTATAACCAAAATTTGTTGTGTGCCATGACACAAAGATGGCCGTCATAGTTACACCAAAGTAAAAAAATTAAATTAAATTAAATTAATAAAACCTTGGTGATTTTGCAATACTAGCGCATAGAGGTAATCACCCAAGAAAAATGTGAAAAATTAAAAGCGGTCGAGCAACCTGCATTGGACCACTTGAGACAGAATGAGCCTCCTACCAAATTACATCCAATTTCCAAATCATCCAATCATTGGAAGGTCATGAGTTCAAATCCCAGCACTGCCAAGCTGCCACTTGAGCAAGGCCCTTAACCATCAACTGCTCAGTTCTATACATGAGTTGTATAAATGTAAGTCGCTCTCGATAAGGGCATATGCCAGTAATGTAAATGTAATGTAATGGAGAGGTATTCTGTAACACACAACATGTAGAGGTGTGAACGACTGGTTCAATCAACTGAATTGTTTATAGGCCAGAGGAACTGCAGAAATATTGAAACAAATGCATCTGCCCACGTATCTTGAGTAACATTTGCATGAAGTCATTATACAGATCTCAGGCTACTTACGGTGAAAGGAGAAGATTACATCCCTGAGCAGTTGAGGGTAAATGCTCTTGTGCCTCATGCACCTAGCAGTGGCTCTCTGGCAGTCCGGGGATTAGAACTTACAACCTTCCAGTTACTAACGCAAAACATTAACCACCAAATTACCACCAGCTCATGACAGAAATGTTTCAGCATATCACTTATATACACTATACAGAAAAAAATGGAGCATTGATATCTCTCCATCTCACACGCTTAAAAGAATAGTAAGACTATACACACACACACACACACACACACACACACACACACACACACACACACACACTGATTGCTGCCTGTGCCAACTACTGTAAATATTTAGAGGTCAGCAGTCACAGAGTGGAAAATCAAAGCTTTCAGTGGTGTGTGTGTGTGTGTGTGTGTGTGTGTGTGTGTGTGTGTGTGTGTGTGTGTGTGCGCCCAGAGAACTACTCTCACTTTCAAAGAGCTCTCTTTAATGCTCCACACTGACAGGGAGAGAAAGCAGTTATCTGTCTGCTATGTGTGTGTGTGTGTGTGTGTGTGTATGTGTGTGTGTGTGTGTACTTATCTGTATGATGTGGGTGCGACAGCACTCAGGGCACCACATTAATCAAAATGTTAGAAAAACGTTTCCAGTTAAAATAAACAACATGACCCAGAGCCCAGTGCGCGAGACTGCAGAACGAGCTTGTTGGTGTATCGCTTTCTCAAGGCCTTTCTCTGCTCCGAGCTGAACGACTGGGTCTGAGTTTTACTGGGGTGGAACCGTTTCTCTCAATAAAAGCAACCGCAGAGAGAACAGAGTGGACTAGTGAACACAGCAAGAAAGCAACACTTAACTCACAACAGTGCGTTACTGTGAGAGCTGAGAGTGTAACAGAGTAATATCAAGTCCTAAGTCTGCTCAAATCAGATGCTCACAGATAATTACAGCTCAGAATGATTGTGTCATTATGTTATAGAATGGCCATGTGTGTGTGTGTGTGTGTGTGTGTGTGTGTGTGTGTGTGTGTGTGTGTGTGTGTGTGTGTGTGTGTGTGAGCCAGTACCACAGGCATATAAGCCTAAATATGGTCTATATATTTGTGTGTGGAAATTCATGGAAAATGTAGATCCGATTATGCTATACAAACACACACACACACACACACACACACACACACACACACACACACACACACACACACACGTGTGTATTCTATTGTTGGTGAAGCCACCCTCTCTCTCTCAACTGGCCCTCTTTCTGGAAGCCTACTATATAATTTACCCGAGGCCAAGCAGTCGCTATTTTTTCCGACCACTAATTAATTATAATTCTGCAGTTTTATACAGTCACAGAAAAGGCATGCAAAAAAAACCCTACATAAGAGAAAGAGAGAGAGAGAGAGAGAGAGAGAGAGAGAGAGAGAGTGCGAGAGAGAGAGAGTGCGAGAGAGAAACTGCCCTTGTGGCTTTGTGTTAAAGCATTTACTCTGCCTGTCATCTCTGTGTCTTTGACACAATTTCCATCTCAAAACACTCACCATATTTCAAAAATGCTTATAGCCACAGCAGTAAAAGATAGAGAGGGGGGCTGAAATCAGGCAGAGAGAGTCTGAGGGGCTTCATTTAGTCAGAGATCATTGGCAAATTTGCTAGATATTAACACCCAGAGCGATTCTTTGGCCCTCAATTCATATGTTTGCCTCATTTGAAATTCAAGGAAGGTGCAGTATACAGATTGTTGTGGTTTTAATACACATTTTGTCGATTGTTAAAACAGAAAGCACAACTGATGCCATTCAGTTGAACTGAACCCCCAACCCTGGAGGTGCAAGTCAAATATACTAACCACTAAGCCACCATTCCCCATTATCTAAGCCACCATTATCTATAATTAATTTTAAAATTCATTCATTCAAAATCTAAATTCTAAATCATTCATCTTCAGTTACTGCTTAATTCTAGTCAGGGTCATGTTAGATCCCAGGAGAACCAGGCGCGATATAGGAGAATTCGTCCCAGATGGGACACCAGTCCATTACCGAGCACCATTCACACACGCAGCACGATTCAGCGTAGCTAATGCATGTTTTTGGACAAAGGGAAGAAACCAGAGAACCCAGAGGAAACCCATATGAATATATGGAGAACATGCAAAACTCCACACAGACAGTAACCCGAGCTCAGGATGGAACCCAGGACCCTGGAGCTGTGAGGCACCAACGCAACCCATTGCACCACTATGCCAACTTAGTTTGAAAGTAATGAATACATTTCATATGAAAAATAAAAAATAATGGTTACATATAAATTAGATGGAGACAAATAACTGTGCTAAAAAATTCTGCTAATATACATTAACACATCAGAATGTAATTAGATATCTTACTAGCAAGCAGAAGCTAGTAAGCCAAATGCCTGCCCCCATATAATATTTAAGGGGTAATTAATTCTTGTTCTGTGAAGGTAACAGGAAAATGAACAAAACAAGTAAAGAAGCAAATTATGTCTAAATATGCCATTTACTATACTAAAGTTGGATTATCAACCTCAATAAACACAGATTTTCCAGCTGAAATACTTTAAATAGGTTAGGCAATGCTCCTAAAATTACTTTGTCACTTTATTTGTGGACATGTGCCCTGGAGGGCCGTTTTGCCCAACTACTGAGAATAAACACTCTGTGTTATAGTATTATTAAAAATGTATTACATACTCAGTTCCCCTCAGAATTAACTGACATGGCCAGAGAGTGGACACTATTAAAACTTCACTTTTTTTATTCAAAAGGAGGTATTTCTCCACTGTAGCCTGTGCTTCATAAACCTTGGCTTCCTCTTCTGGATTCTAAATATATGAAAAATCACGTACGACTTATCACTAATATGCATACAATTTCACATATGTTTTTGTTGGCAGCTGGGCTAGGGTGCCATTTAACAAGATTAGCCTAAGAAGCCATGTTAATCCATTAGTCAGTAATCCATTACAGTAACAATACCGAAGGACTAATGGAGGTAATTAATGCATGTAAGGATGTGTGGAATCCTTAGAAGTTGGACCAGCTTTAATCAGTTTTAATCAGTGCTCCATCAAGTTTAGTCAGAATACTTAGCAACATGGCTTTTGCCAATATTATTCCTAGCATAATTAATATGTCTGCCGTAAAGTCTACACAGCATTCATGGTCTCCTGCTGTCAAAAAGTCAATTGAAAGGTTTCTTTTGATTCCTGGTGTTATGGTTTCTAGCAATGGTGTTGGTAGAAATGGCATTTTGTCTTTTCCATGGAGAAAATCATTATGTAAAAGACCTCACAGTTTAGCAGGTTTAAAAGGTCACCATGTTTGGTGGTTTTCCAATTGAAATTAAAGCTGTCTTAAATGTGGTTGCTGATCTCTGATAGTGACCTTGTGCTAACAGGCTGCGGCGTGTTGGTGATTCAGAGGACATGTGATATTCCCATCTGTAATTATGCTGCACTTTGGACTGTCATAAGAAAACAAGTAAACAACTGATTTGTAGAACTCATGGTTATTTACATAGATCTTATTCAAAATATTAATGCAAGAAGCACTTCAATTACTTACATACAGAATACCCTGGACCTGTAACTGAATCAATAACTAGATAGGTAAAGTTTGATAACAAACTTTGATGTTGGCTTGACAAAGCCAGTCTGAAAGTTTCAAATAGTTATTGATAGGGTACCGATGATAGATAGGGAACCAATACTAGTAGAGTTGGATAAATCAGTAGAGTGCCAATACTTTGTAGAGTTGAATAGATAGATAGATAGATAGATAGATAGATAGATAGATAGATAGATAGATAGATAGATAGATAGATAGATAGATAGATAGATAGAGTGCCAATACTCCTAGAGCTGATTGGATAGATAAGGTGCCAATACGTGTATAAACAGACAGACAGACAGATAGATAGATAGATAGATAGATAGATAGATAGATAGATAGATAGATAGATAGATAGATAGATAGATAGATAGGGTGCCAATACTTATAGAGTTGGATATATAGGGTGCCAATATTTGTAGAGCTGGATAGATCGCTAGTGTGTCAATACTTCTAGAGTTGGATATATAGGGTGCCAATACTTGTAGAGTTGATTAGATAGATAGCTAGATAGATAGATAGATAGATAGATAGAGAGTGAGAGAATGAGAGACGGAGAGAAGAGGGGCTTCAGGTCGTGTACATGCAGGTGTGTGTGTGAGTTTTGACAGTTGGAGTTTGAAATCTTGAACATTCCAAGCCAGGCTCTGAACATTCCGTCAATGTAATTGAATGGGAGTTTTGGGGATTTTTGATTGTCTGCTATGGGAAAACTGGGAGTCTGATCAGTTAGAAACAAATAGAGCATGACCAGTCTGATCAGCCTGAAGGACTGTGCTGAGTTTGGTGGAAGTAGCTTGAAAGCTCAAGGAGTTATAACAGTCAGAAAACTTGAATGGAATTCTATTGGAAATTTGATCACTCTGAGTTTCCGTCACGGGAAAACCATAATTCCGATCAGTTAGAAAAGACAGAGAAACTCGAGTCAGGACAGGCTGAAGGTCTGCACCAAGTTTGGTGGCTGTAGATTGGAAGCTCTTGGAGGAGTAGCGGTTAGAAATTAATTAAGAAGAATTAATTAATCTTCAGTTTTAAAAAAAAATGTTTTTGAAAAGCTAAGGCATTTTGGCACAAAAAAAAAATTTCATTAAATTTAACTTGTGTTGAAAGTTGGTAAAGATATACCAGAGACTGGGAATGGACAATAGTCTTGACAACCAGTAGAAATGTCTGTTTACATTAAATTTACGTTAAATTACAGTAATGGTCTCATGTGATCTGGCTGTGATTTATAACTTATATATTCCGACTGTCCATAAGTGTGGACACTATGCATGAAAGGGATACTAGTCTAAAGTGCAGGTGCACTAAAGTTGCTTGTGTTAGCATTGGGAGTTCAGATTGAAACCACTCATTACAGAATAAACAGCCTATTCAGTGTTATAATAGAATAGAAATCACGATAAGGCCATTTAAGAACGGTAAAAAGGGTAGAAGAAACACAGGTGGTCATGTGAGAGTGCGGATATTCTGTTTGTGCCATGCTGAATACCAGTGTTTGACCCTGAAATGAGCTAGTGGAACAGGCTACCCCACCTACCGGGTTTGGGGCAGTGTGCTAAGTGTGGTATGAGCTCACATACGCCTTCAAATGCTCAAGCACACAGAGCAAAATCAAAGTGAACCTGTGGAGATTCTGAGAGGATTCTCCAGTTACTTGGACCCCACAGGCACATGTACCCAGAGAAGGGCACAGACACCTAATAAGTGTGCCAATCAAAAAGGCTTGATGTGTAGATGGTGTGTGTGTGTGTGTGTGTGTGTGTGTGTATGTGTGTGGTTTTGGGTGTGCGTCAGTGTCCTCATGACCCTGGTCACGCCCATGTTACATGTGAGGGAGTGGGTAAGTTCCATTTTGTTTTATTTGCTAATCTCTTAGAATGCTGTGCATCTGAAGTGTCTGAAGTGTTAGTTATCTACGTTTTAATTGCACACACACACACAGCTGTTAGAGCTCAGTAAACCTCTGCATTACAGACATGAGCTTTTTCCACACCAGCACAGCACAACCCCTAGAGCGACATACAGTAGAGGCTCTAAAAATATTTATTCGCTTCATATCCACCACTGGCGCATACACATAAATTAAAACACACACACACACACACACACGCACACACACACACACACACACTTTATTTATGATTACACATTAGCACTTCTGTTATGAGTCTTCCTCTTTTTCAAATTTCTGTCTCGTCATTTTACTCAGTGATGCTATTGAACAAAAATGTGTTGTTGTTTTTCTTCATAGTAGTCAAGGCAAACAAACATTATGTCTCATAAACCACAGAACCAGGGAGAGGAGAGAAAAATTTATTTATTTATTTATTTATTTAAAGTTTGCTTTTCTCGCTGCAACTTCTCATTTTTTTTTTTTTTTCATTTAATTGCTTGCACCAGCCTTCGCAATATATGTTTTTAACATTCAGTCATAAAATACTACCATACAAATATGCATGTTAATACAGTAAGTGTTATATACTCTATATGTCCTATATACTCGATATAATTCTCTCTGCATATAGTAGACATTATATTTGTGCACAATATCTTTGAAAATAGCATTTCATCATTTGTTAAGGACTTTGGCTACTTCACTTAAACGGTGCTTTTAAGAACTTGTTTTGAGTAGTGAGACTATTAGTGAGACTATTAACACAACCAGTGTTGTCAGATTTAATACAAATATGTATTGAAATATAGTCAACTAACATAAGCTATCTCACTTTACTCAAGTTTACGCAAGTTAATGACTGTCTGCAATGGTTAATGTGTGCTGAAGTATTTTAAAAAATATATATTATTATTCCTTTCTTATTTTAACATACACGTATGGTGCGGCACGGAGTGGCGTTGTCGTTGTCATCATCCTCTTCCTCAGCTGGACACTCAATTTGTCGATCAAAATCTCATTAGCCAATGAGAGTAAATTGCTGTTAAGCCTGCCCACACCTGAGATTCGTGCCAGAACGGTGAACGTAAACTTGCAGGGCGTAAACGAAAAGTTTGAAAGTGTAAACGAAAATTCTGGCTAGTGAAAATGAAGCTTAGAAAACTGTTAACAAAGAATGTTGTTTATTTGAAGAACATTTACAATTTTTGCCACTGAGTTCACTGTTCTCGGTTTTTCTTCTTTCTCATTGATTCTGTTCGTTTCTTGAAAAGTTACGTTCAATACTTTCAGGCCAAATTCCATATTTTATCTGATTACAAACTCAATTGATTAGGTTTATGTCTATTTCGGTCTGGCACGTAACCATCCAACAACTTGATCAAAGCCTGATATTCAGTGTGTGATGAAATCTCACTTAAGCTAACAACGTATTAGACATACTGTATTTAGGCAGACTGAATGCATGTACTGCTGCGTAAGCTGGTTACTTACCCAACACGATTGTTGCAGATAGCCAGAACAAGGTTCATTTCCTTGTTGTTTTCGTGAATTATATTTGTGGTTTCTTGAATATGTCAATGTACTGTATGTTACATGCATAAAAATAATGTTTCATCAGATATACACAAATGGTGACACAAATGGGGTTAATGATAACACGGCAAGAACTGTGATGTTTATTTACACATAGTTTTTGAGAATAAATTAATATGGTCAGTTTGATTACTGCAGTTTTCCCTACTACATAATGATCTTAATAGAAACATCCTTGTGATATACCTGTCTTTTCTACATATACACATGTACAGAACATATAGCACAAAATGCACAAAATCTAATGGTGTTAAAGCACATCATGTAGTCAAAGACAATGTATAAATGGCAGTACTATTTTGTAATAAATAAATAAATAAATAAATAAAAATAATCTTCCTGCTCAGACTATTGCCATTCCAGGATGACAGAAATCTTCTACTACATTTTACTACATCATAACAGTTTCACACTTACACACTCTTGTTGCCGTTGTTGTTGCTTTCTGGTTGCAGTAAATATCTGCCTCAGCCTCTGCAACATGTCCTGATAAACTACCCTGAGCTAATTAGGAAGGAATCAATTCCTAACAAGATAGCCATCATCATTAGAATCCTGAGCTCTGACCCCCTGTTTGAAATGCCATAATAGCGAGCTAGAACATGTCCTTGTCTCTCTGTTGCTCATCTCATGATTGAGTCCTGGAGTAGTGCCTGGCACTAAGCTGAAGGATCTCCAGCACAGCAGACAGAGGCACACATTCAGCAGGATTATTTAGCTTTATTCAGCTTATATTAATGTCTAAAGTAAATTTCCTTTAATACATTAGTGCTGATGTCTAATTTAAATACTGTAACCTGTTGCTTTTGAAATCTTGCATCATGCAGACGGGAATCCATTCACACTGTGTTCTCAATGGTGTATGAATATCATTTCAGATAAAGTAAATAAAGTTCCAGTTTTCAGTGTTCACTATGGGCTGTATTCAGACCTGAGTTAAGTGAGTGCAGATAGGAATTTGTTACTGAAACTGCACATATCAGTATCCAGACTTAACTATAGACCTATAAGCACTGTTCAGAAATGATGTAAGACTTATGCACATGGCACTGAGTTTGAGTAAAATTGGGGTGTGTCTCTGTTACACATGACTCTGACCCTAATTTAAGCCTACTTTTCTTGCTCATCAGCTCAAGCAAGTAGTATTAAGTCCAGTTTTAATGTAATCACAATATGCCATGCTGAATTTATGTTTTGAGCTGCAAACGCTCTAAAAAAATAAATAAATAAATTAAAAAAATTGTACAAGATTCTAATTAGAATTTCGATCATATTTTGGAACCATTCCTATAAGATTCCTACAGGAATTGTATTATAGGGCAAGACATAAATATCCTGACAACTTCTACAGGATTTTTTAATGGGATCCATTTAAGATGTTTACAGGATGGTTTCTTAAGATTTACAATAATAGGATAAAATACTCAAAAAAAAAAAAGAAAGAAAATACTAAATACAATCTTTTAGGATTTAAAACTCCCAAAGCACCCTCTGTAATTTCCAGTAGCTTTACAACAACAAGACATTATTTCCAATACAATACACATAGAGTTCCAATAAGATTCTAAAAATCAGATAAGATCCTACAGCATAAACTGAAATTCCAACAGGATTTTTTTTGACAAGCGTCATCCCTTTAATGTCAATGAAAAGGTTTTTTTTTTCACCTGTGAGGAGACAACATTAATTAACTTAACCTGAAACATTGCTTGAGGAGCTAATTCTTTATAGATAAAATTAGGAACTACAGAATGTGCTTTGTCAACTGTTTACCTGTCAAAAGGATAAAACAGCTTACATCCGACATACGGATTGCGATTTCGTGACCTTGTTTTAGTATCTTGTGGCTTCATTAAGTTGTGCACGCAAATAATTGCTGGCACACCATATAAATAAATATAATGCAAATTAATACGATGCGCTGGATCAAGTGCTATAAGCTGCCAAATTGTTAAATCAAACCAAATTTGCAGTTATTAATGTAATAATTACAATTTGGTGTATTCATGCAGCAATATATTGATGATATACTTGTCTCCTATTAGATTTTTATTCCATCTTCTCATTCATACATAATATATATTAGCATATTAGAATATATTAGTAATGTGTCTACTAATATGTGTAACGTTTTCTGCATACATACTGTCAGAACTTTGACACCAACTCTGAGTACAGCCGAGTATGTAGAATACATTTCAGGGAAGGAAAGTTGCATTTTGCATTCCAATAGTCAAATATTGGTCAAAGCAGAATAAAAATTGCATGTTATAAACTATAAACCACACTCATTCTCATTCATTTTCTCTCGCTCATTCTCTTTCACTTCATCCTCTGTCTCTCCATCTCTCTGTCAGACCAGGAGATACTTGTGGTGCCAAGCAGACATAATAAAAAATAAGAACGGATAGGAGGGCTGGAAAAACTTGAACAGGACACGCTCAGTCCTAGTGTTGCAAATATTGCTTTTGGTATCCATGAATCAAATCATTATTGAAGCCATGAAAACACAGGCCAAACATAGAGGAATGCAGCCTCTTTTTTGGGGGGGGGGGGGCGCAGCAGGAAACAAACTCAGAACTATTAACACATTTATGTATGTTCCATAAGAGGTCTTTTTATTATGCAAGAGAATATGGCAGTTTCCAGATCCATTAATGATGACTATTACAATTTTGGGTGCCACAATGAGTGTATTGTACTGGTGTGCTGTGGTTCTTTAGGAGGATGAGTTAATCTAAATTACGGTACATGTAAACAAATGAAGAAAGCTGATTGGATTAACATTGGGCAGTGAGTACATTCATTACTTCTTCTGGGGGGAGGGGAGGCTTAATGCACCTCAATCTGCATTCTTCCTCACACTGTGTGTAAATCATTTAGCCACCACACTTTTTTAGAATAATAACAGAGCAATTTAGGTGAAATAAAAATGAGTGAAAGCTGCCAATCTGATGGCTGTGGGCAGTTAAATGTTGGGGTCAGGCAGTACTAACTCATAATCACCCCTCTCTCCCTCTCTCTCTCTCTCTCTCTCTCTCTCTCTCTCTCTCTCTATCTATCTATCTATCTCTCACTTCTGTCCTGATGGGAGTGCTCTCTTCCTGGATGACAATGCACCCATCAATGCATGAGCTTTCACTGAATGGTTTGATGAGTATGAAAATAATGTAAAACATTGTAAATCCAGTCTTTGGCCTTCACCATGACCAGACCACAGCCCGACTGGAAACATATTTGAGAGTAGATATTAGATACTTAGATACTTCTACATAAATCTGGATCATTTTGAAAGAGCATATTTTGAAATGAACATGAAATGGTGTTTATGTCCAGTGAAAATTGAGCTTTTCGAAAAAAAAAAGAAAAAAAAAAAAAAAAAACACTCTCCTAAGTGGATAAATTTGAAAAGTTTTCTTGCGCTGTAGTGTGGACTGAGAAAATGGAGATGATGCATTTTTAGTCATGTGACGCAGTCATGTGACCCATTCAACTCAAAACAAACAAGATGGTGGACGATGTTGTGCTGCAGTTGTTGTGTCTGTTATTCAGATTGATAGCTTGGTTAAAGATTAATGTCACTCTGTACAACCTTCAGATTGCATTTTTAAATAAACGGCTGACGGAACAAAGCTTCTTACGTCGTTACGCATGCGCAGTATAGGGATGTAAGTATTTTCAGATGTTTTAGTGTGAACAAGCAATTTTTGGAAAACGTTTGAAAACGCCAGTGTTGATGGAGAACGTTTTAAAACGAAAATGCAGTTTTCAGATCTATCTGGATTAACGTGGACGTAGCCTTATTTGGACTGATGTGTTAGACAGCCTCGCCATTACCATTATCAAAACACTAATATAGGGAACATCATTTGAAAGAATGGTGTTTCATGCCTCCAGTAAAATTCCAGAGATTTTTACAATCTATGCCAAAGAACATTGAATCTGTTCTGGTTGCTTGTCATGGTGTAACACCTTACTAAAACACAGTATGTTGGGGCTTTTTCCCTTTAGTTTCTCTGTATTTATAACTCCTGTCTGTTCCAACCTTTAGTGAGTACAAAATATACAGCTTAAAGAGCCTGTCCAATAGTTACATGTCAAAGTACATCAAGTCGTCAGTTAGGCGGTATAAACAGCAATGTGTTTTTAATCTCATGCACTTAAGCTGTTTCTTTTAGCAGATGAGGAGTCAGCGTTTCAGTTTTTGTCATCACTCAAGTATTTACTTTGACTGCTGGAACAGGCTCCTCCATCTCATCTGTTAGGAGCCCAGTGTCAGCCATAACTCAACAGAACACACACACTTACACATTCGCACAAGGTCCAACATGATGTGAAATCCAGTCTTACTTTTATTTTGGAATACAATAAACTTAATTGGTCACTCTAGCTAATCCTTATGGCTATATGAGGTATTAACCAGCTAGCCCAAAGGAAATGGTGTTAGTAGATAGCTTTAGTGAAGCTAAATCCCACAGGGAATGTGGGTAGATTGCTAGCTGATCCACAGTTTATAGTAAAAGTCTAAAAAAAAAAAAAAATTAAAATAAATAAATAAATAATAATAATAATAATAATAATAATAAAAATTCTGTATACAATGGACCTGAATTATGGCACAGTTTGATTTGTAAAATATGCGGTTCTCCTATTATATAGATCCTAACAAACAATTACATGCTGAGTATTGCTTAAACACGCAGTGGCACCTTTACAATTGTACATTAATATTTAATCTTGCAATATTTGATTTATGCAAACTGAACAGATATATCAGAATGAATTAGACAAGTAAGTGTTTATGTATGGAGCAGAAGCCGTGTACAGCATGATTAGAGTTTATCATCCAGGGAAAGGTGTTTATTGGCCATCATTGCCAGCCTTTCTGTGTTTACTGCAGGCCCCTGGACTGTGTAAACATATGTACGTAGGCGCACTCACATGTAAACTGTTAACACACACACACACACACATACACACAAACAAAACATTCGTCTTTTTTCACTGTGCTACTGTATCATACAGGAATCTCAGAATTTTTAGTTTCTACTGCTTTAAAAACATAGTTAATGCCTGGACTTGAAATTTACACCTTTTTTAAGGCTCAAGGAGGTAACCAGCAGGCAACTGTACACAAACCAGGGCAAGCCCATTTTTACTGCCATGCTTTAATGTCAGTCACAGCTTTGTTTTGGGTTTAGTTTTAGTTTCACTTTTTGTCAATGAAATTTTGCATGAATTTACATTCATTTTAACAGAACTTGTGATCAACAGCTTTTGGGGTGCCGGTTTCTACAGCAAATCATTTTTGCGAGTGAAAAATCACATCAGGATCAACTTTGGTGTAATTTCATAAGCGACCAACAGTAATCGTTTGACTTGACCAGTAGTAACTGTTTTGAACTATGAAGGGGTGGTCTTTACTATAACAGGATAGTAGAGCCGAAATGAAAGACTGAAATATATGAGGATGAGTCGAACGAAAAGTGTGACATAAATTAGAAACAAATCAATTTTTTTTTTTTTTTTTTTAGGAATCCAGACACTTCTTGTTATTTTGCCACAAGATAAACAAGATATGTAAATATCTTATGTAGCCTCTGAAGGGCAGTACTAAATGAAAAAATGAGATCTTTAAACAAAATAATAACTAATTAAACCAATCATCCTATTCAAAAGTTTACACCCCCCCAGGCTCTTAATGTATCGTGTTGCCTTCTTGAACATGAATGTTTGCACCTTTTGTAATAGTTGTGTACGAGTCCCTCAGTTGTCCTCATTGTGAGAAGATGGACCACAGAATCATACAGCCTCTGTTGGAAAGGGGTCAAATATGCAGAAGATGCTGGAAAAGCACATAATGTACAGGACCTGGAGGATTTTTCTGAAGAACAGTGGGCAGTTTAACTGCTCAGGACACACAAGGGACTCATGAACAACTATCACAAAACATAAAAACAGTCGTTGATCATCCAGGTAACGACACACAGTATTAAGGATCAAGCGTGTGTAAACTTTTTAACTGGTTCATTTGTATAAATTGTGTCTTGTGGACTATATGTAAACATCTATGTGAAATTTACTTTAAACTTACTTTAGCGGCAGGAGAAAATGTATTGGTTTAAACAGCTAAAGAGGAGCTTACTTTTCTATTGTATTCATCCAAGCTAGTGATGGTTTTTGGGTCCTTGGCTTCCCACCAAACTTTGTGATCATTTTGTATCTGAAGTGTAAAACTGCTAGCTTCATTAGGTATAATAACTATAAATTCTGGTTAATTGCTAATGCTAGCTTGTTAGCTTTATATAGGGTGTGGTGATTGTGTTCAGGTGTGTGCAGTTAGTAATCAGGAGACGTGACAAGGTCCGAGGCTGTTGGGGGGTGTAGTCTTGGGCGGCCATGTTTGTAGACCGCGGTGTGTTCTGGGAAGTGTAGCTGGTGGTGCATGCGGGAGCTGACCTGGTGCTATAAATAGCTGCCCCTGAGGCAGATATAAGCTAGCTAAATCTGTTCTCAAAAATTTGCCATGCTTTATCATTTATTATTGATATTATTATTTAGACTTTTTGTAACATGTATAGCTTCCTAACAAGCTGGGATATGCAAAGAAAAGAATTTCACTGTACTGTAATGTGTATGTGAAAAATAAAGGCGTATTCTTCTTCTTCCTCTTCTTCTTCTTCTTCTTCTTCTTCTTCTTCTTCTTCTTCTTCGAAATATAGAAAATTATGAATCCAAATTAAGAATACAGTAACAAGAAAAATATATCGCATAGTTACTTACCTCTCCTGAGGATTCTCTTTACTGAGAGATGAGGAAGACTATATGGGAAACGAGTGCAGTTTTTTGTTCAGAATATCAGTTTTTTGTTTCATTGCGCTTTGATAACTTTTGCTGCGGTCCATTCTGTAGTGCTGAACCATACACAGGGGTGGCGAAAATACTGAAAATTTATACTTAAATGAAAGTATAGATAATGTGTAAAAATCTGAAGTATCCAGCCAAAAAAAATGTACTCAAGTTGCCAAAATGTACTGACATTCATGGCAGCCATTAGTAGGGTCATTCCAAATTGAATCGATAAAATTGATTAACTTTGAAGGTCCCTTAAAGGCATAATTTTAAATATCATTTTCAAAACGTGCAAACAACTGATGGACGTTTTGTCCCCCGGGATTTTTCACACTGTTTTTATACTTAATGGGGGGAAAAAATGGCTGCAGCAACTGTAGAGTATTTTCTAAACAAGTAAATGATATAAGTATGTACTGAGTTAAAATAGTTCTGTATCTTCAACACAACAGGCAGGCTTAAATGTAGGTCAAGTTCAAGTACGAAACTTCATATTTAGAATTTTAAACCTATGAATAAATTGAACAAAATGAATGAAAGTAATACTGCAGCAAAAAGCTCTTTGATGTGGGTTTCATGTTTTACCATTACGTCAGCGAAAAGCCCACAGCTCGTGCATTTGTATTTGTTTGCCTCTGCAAATTTACTGAATCAGACTAAGTGAACAGCAGCTCCGAAATAAAACTGGTGGCAGACTGAGAAATTTTTCACTGCTTAGTCCATTTGTTCATTATTAATAGCGATACATGTTTTTGTTTACATAAGTTTACATAAGTGACTGGGTGACAATAAAACACTCGCTTCAGCTTTATTCTCACTGTGAAGGGTGGAGCCTTCGGGGGGGGGGAGCAGGGCGTAGTCATAGTACTTCAAAATGGACTACGTTAATTGGTGATTTTGCGATTGAGCTAACTAAGAGCGGTTGGCAAGCAAAAGTACAAACAAACATCCGATTTACAAAAGATTGCGTGTATGTAGTACACCTTAACCTGGAAAGATGTGAAAGTCACAGCAAAATTGATGAATACAGTCAAATAGGGCACTTTATTTTGTCTCTCATTTATGGTCATAGCTATTTTGCAAGAGGAAAATGAATATCTCTAGTGTGACTGCTATAACCTGCTTTAAAACTGGTAAAACACTGGTGTCGTTCTGTACACAGTATAATAGAGTGTTTTTCTATTCTATATGAAAAGCCCTTGCTTGTACTGTAGATATATTCTTCCATGCACTTTTGTTACTTTATGGTCTACCTCAGCTCTCCTGTACAACTGTCTGAATAATGTCTCCTGTCTGTAGTGCAACAGGCTTAACTACATCCTGATTATAACAGTAAAAGCCTGCAGTGAAGAGTAATGCAGAATGCCGAGGTTGTAGTGAAGCTGCAAATGGCACAATGGGCCATAGGAAGGTAAAAGCGTGGTTAAGTAGCTGTTCTGACATTTTCTGTCTTGCTCTGCCATGATTAGGGCGTGTGAGAGTGAAATCTCTGCTCTCTCCCTTTCCAAACCTGGATCATCAAGCTCCTGATTTCTCAGGGTTGCATTGTGAAACAAGTCATTAGTTTAGCATATGGCCTCAGGCTTCTCCTGAGCCGTCCGACTGACACACACACACACACACACACACACACACACACACACACACACACACACACACACACACACACACACACACACACGCACACACACACACATTTGTCTTACTATCCTTGTGAGGACCTTCAACTGACATAATTACTACTGTAGCTAGTTAATGCTATACCTACACCTGCCCCAAACTTAATCTTAAACTCAGTAACCAAAAGGAACTTTGGTTTAAGTTTTTTTTGTTTGTATGTTTGCTTTTTAACACCCCAAAACGGCAAAACTGTCATATATTCCTATCCTTGTTAAGAACATTTGATCAACACACATGCAGGTGAACCAGGTCTCCATCCATCTGTACCACTTATCCTACAGCCTCTCCCAGGAAACTCAGGGCACAAGGACTGGGTGTCAACCCATCGCAAGGCACAATCACACACACTACAGACAATTTGGAAATGCCAGTCAGTCTTTGGACTGGGGGAGAAAACCAGAGTGCCCGTGGGAAACCCCTGAAGCACATGGAGAGCGTGCAAGCTCCACATACACAGGGCAGAGGTGGGATTCGAGCCCCCAACCCCGGAGTTGTGAGGCAAATGTGCTAATCACTAAGCCACTGTGAACCAGGTATGTGACTGATAATTAAAATATACGGCCATTTTTGCCAAAGCAAGACATTACTTTAATTATAACATAGGTGGAATATAATTTGCTATTACAAGCTGGAGAGGATGCAACCCAGCCACCAGGCCCTCAGAACACATACACACTCACACACACTCACACACACACACACACAAACAACATGCAAACACCCAGAGGCCAAGTATAATTTGATGTCTGAACTCAAAGCGTATACTGTAAATAAATATCTGTGCATAATTTCTCTGGAGGACAATTTGCTCCACTTTCCTTGTGCTAACTTGAAAGGTGCATATCCAGGAAAGCATTAAATATCATTTTCCTTCTTTTGTTCAGTGTGTTTTGGGCAAGTCTAATTAGATGGGAATCATGCTGAAAAAATTAGGATAGACACTCAGAATAAACATGAAGAAATCAAAGCAGTAATACATGCTGTACACCTCTCTCTCTCTCTCTCTCTCTCTCTCTCTCTCTCTCTCTCTCTCTCTCTCTCTCTCTTCTTTCTCCATTCATTTATTTATCTATTTATCTCCGGTCCTCCCAGCAGGGACATGATATTTCAGTAAATGGCACACACATGTGCTATAGTATGTAACAGCTTTGGCAGTGCAATACTCCCATAGTGATATTGATCTTAGCTTACACACAAACAAACACACACACTGTGTAGATCGTATTAATGACTACAGTAATCTACATTCCTACAGAATCTCTTACACATGGATTTTTGCATGTAGTCGCAAAGACACACACACACACACACACACACACACACACACACACACATGCTCGCTTGTACTTAAAACACTTAATAGGCATACACGTGCATAGATAAGTAAATGCTTAAAAGACAGAGCACTTCAGTACACTCCATAGTTGTTTAAGAGGGTCCCTCTCTCTTTCCCTCTCTCTCTATCTTTGGGCTAGATGATAGGTGAGAGGGGGATGAAATGAAGGCATGAGAGAGTGGGGTGCATGTGTGGAAAGACAGTAAGTGGAGCTGGATTCAGTGGCATGGTAATTATTTCTCACAGCTGGTTTTTAGGCACCTGCTAGTGAACGTCTGCACTGTTCCTGCAGCGAACACAGAGAGTGAGCGAGAGACAGCAGCTTAGAGTTTGATTGATAGCTGTTCTCTCTCCCCTGTGGCCCGAGGTGCTGATAGGAACAATGGCACTCTTCTTCTTCTGCTGCTGACTTTAAGAAAGTGCAACGGGGGACAAATGCATTTTTCCACGTACATGTATACACAGGTGTGTATGTATTACTGTGGACCCATATGTCACACTGTAAATCATTTCTACTGCGTTATGCAACTGTTTGTTTTTCATTTTTGTAACAGAATGTAATCTACCACTTTACATACAGCGGCTTGCGTTGGTATTCACCCCCTTGAACTTTTACATCCTAGAACTGAAACAGTCCGTATAGGATTTCATGGAGATTTCATTTTTTTGGGATTGTTGCGGCCAAAAATGCTTGATTCTTTTGTTTGTTTGTTTTTTTTACTTGAATTGGCGAAATTGCAACTGCACGAAAGTGTTTTGCATGCTCTTTCCCAGTGGTGTTTGTTGGTAAATGAGACCTTTTAGCTGTACTCATGTTCGACGCACGTGAATCGGAGAGGGTTTTGGCTGAATGCGCGTTGTGATGATGTCACGGGTTGCGTCTTGGCCCAAATCTGCAGAAAATCTGCGGTGATTTTGAAAAATTCCGAGCTGCTATGAATATTGCATTGATTTTGTGTTCATTTCTGCTGAAATGGACATACGGTATAATGGTTTGCTGAGATACAAAATTAAGGCACAATGATGTTCATTGGGAGTCTAACACTGACTGACTTAGCAGTCCCCTTTGAGGAGATTGAGGAATTCAGAAAAGTATTCACTCCACCAGAGGTGCTGTGTGCTGGTCTGTACCATCTACGATTGAAGGCGACATCATGCAGTAAAGATAAAAGCTTAACACTACATCACACTAAGCTTACAACAGAAAGAAAAATCGGCCGAAGCATTTTTTTTTTAAAAAAGTACTTTTTCATTATTTATGATGGCGAGACATTCACAACACAACAGCATTTACAACACAAACAAAAGACGACAAGGCAACAACGTTAAGGCAGAAAACAGCAGTAAAACATCTGTCAACATGATTCTAAATGTTAAAGCTCTGAGGGTACAGGTAAGAAAAAATAAATAGTTTTTTCAGAAAATATGGTTATACTCACAAAAATCTCAAATTCTTCCTGATCAGAATTGTGTAGGTGTGTCAATACATAATGTTTGGCTTGTCAGCACTCGTCTTAGAGAAGGAATGCAAAGCGGAACAAGTGCACAGTGCTTTTATTTCATATACGGTACGTCACGAGTCAGAAACATTGTAGTGATGATGTACATATTTCTATGTGCTTGACATTTTGTGTATCATGGCAAAGTAGGGTATGGCTGTGGCACTTGACTACCGCTTCACCACTTGTTTAAAAACCTGCACTGATTAATTTATACCACAGCACTGTTCAATTCTCCATTATGATTGGTCAGAAGCTGTTGATAAAGTTTCTATAACAGCAGTAGTTCTCACTGCAAGACAAATTACAGGTTTAGAGGAATGCTTTCTATAGTATATGGTGACATTTTCTGTGGGGAGACATTTACTTTGAAAAAGTAAATTGAAAGAGTCTCCAATGCTTTGCGGTTTCTCTGTAACATGACAAGCTGTATTTTTTGCCGCATTAACTTTGAGAAAGAAAAGAAAACAGATGCGTGTTTTTTTTTCACGCAGTTATAATGTAAGAGCAAGTTCAACAACATGTCTAAATGAAACTATGTGGCGCTTTGATACATAAAAAAATAACTGCTAACATTGGCAAATTGCTGATGCGTGAGTGAGAATAAAACACTTTGTGATATGCTGGTATTGAAAGAAAAACACTTTGTGTCGTATCCTGTTGTTGTATATTTGCCTATACCAGCAAGTCCCGTTGTTACGTACTGCACTGGTGCAGGAACAGTGTGACTACTCCTTCGAATGTAAATCGAGCTTTATTGTGTGTACTCACATTTAACTGCCTTCTATCTGATTTAGGAAACTATCCAGGTACAGCCTAATTAACCGCAGAGCTACCTTTTACAAGCCTAGACATAGGTGTACAGTGTGACTGCTGAAGATTGCGAGTCTCTCCAGCCATTTTGCTCAGTCCTGTTCTTATCACAGTTTCAAAATACACAGGGTAAATCTACACACCACGACGGCACGGAAACTGCTAGTTAAAGTAGGCAGCAGGGCTGTTAGCTGGACTGTTAATCATCCAGGGCTGGGCCCAGATTCTATCCATCAAAAGACGTACTTCTAAATAGACTGTTTCCATGCATTTTTTTTTTCTTGCATGTCAGGGCTAATAGCTTAAAAAATGTGAAAACTGGACAAAAAGTTGGATTTATCATAAATTGCCCCGGGTGTTATCACTGTTTGCAGGACTACCAGACTGATAAAATATAAAACTTTTTGGATATCTAAAATGAGACTAGGCTAGTTTGGTGTCGCCATGCAAAGTACGTTAGCTGTATTTATGCTCTGCTCATGTCATGTTCACATAACTCAGAACTCATATAGACATTTACACACCTTGTTTCCCTGCCCAGCATGAGACGACATTAGTGTTTGATTTTCAACCCCTTTACTGGTAAAAAATAAAAATAAAAAATTGGCGTATATCCATTTTCTCCTCACACTAACTGACTGTGTGAGCCAGCGTTTGGCAGAATTGAGACCTGTCAGCCAATAAGACGCGAGTATTTCCATGTATTTTCCTGTAAACCCTGTCTGATTGGCCTTGTCTCCGTTCACTGAAGATAAAATGAGAAGGTCCTGGCTGCAGCCCGCAGAACGGGGCGGGGCTGCACTTTTGGCGGGGCTACATGTGTCGCTCTGCCCATAACTGCTATCACTGGTTAGTGGCGATGTAACGAGCCAACGCCTAACCCCTTAACCCTAACCCCTAACTCTAATGGCTGGCGTGACACATGTAGCCTCGCCAAAAGTGCAGCCCCGCCCTTTTCTGCAGGCCGCAGCCAGGTCTACTTGGATAAAATACAACACTCCGTTGACTGAAGATACAAAATTACAACACTGATGTCTTCTTTTACTGACGTCCAGGTTGTGTTCAGTTCAGTTCAATTATTCAGGGCTAACGGAAAAAAAATGCCCGGGCCAGAGGTTACACCCCTGGTTGGCAGAATGAAAATTCACTTACGCAAACATAGGTAATAGCAAGAATCTCATCAGGAAAATAATTTGACAGAACAGAAACAACTAAAGGCAAAACAAGAAATGAAACAGCAAAAATTCTACATTTTCGAAACAATGAAAACCTTACAGCACTGAAACATGACGTGACAACACATTACACCACAGCACAACAGCTTTAAACACATCAGAAAACCTTTTCCAAAATTCTGCTTTCATGGTCACATGCAAAGTGCTCCAGACCACGAAGGCCAGACTGTATTTTCACATGAGAGAAAAAAAAAAAAAACCACGACAGATTGTAGACCTGCAGAATTTCCAGCAGTGATTTAATGAGCAGCTAATCTGTGGAATCATTAGCAAAGCATTTGCTGTCAACTGGATAATTTGCTTAGTGTGAAGAGTCCATGTTGATGTTCGGACTCTGTTCGGATATTTTCTGGCTAAACTTCATTGCTAGCTGCAAGATTTTGTCCGATTAAATAATGCTAATGTGAAGTTAGCATGTTGTTGCTGAATCCACACAAACTCTACAAAAAGTGTATGGTTGTCTATTAATCTACTTTAATATCGTTGTGTTTTCCCTTAATATTGTATTTATTTGCCTTAACGCTCTCGTCATTTAACTTGCTTTATGAACAAGTCGTGACGCTAAACTTGTGGAAAATGGATCAGAACTTATGTGTGTGTGTGTGTTAAAGAATGCCAGTGAAACTTGAGTTCGACACGGTGCTGTGAAAAACCTGTTTTTGTCTTGAGCTGGAGTGATGCATGCCATTTTTCACATACACACACAGGCATGCACTCTATCCCCCATACAACACACACACACACACACACACACACACACACAGATACACTCCAAGACAGTGAGACATGGGTTACTTATCCAGACAGTCCTCTTGAGATGTGAACCTCCTGTCAAAACAAGTCCAGACACCGGTGCGTACAGAGAGACATCGCACTCTGTCTTTATTAAACATCAGCCTTCACATGGCTCTAATAGGCTGTCTGCACCTCAGGCGCTCTCGCACCACGCCGCATTCACACTCTTACACTAATGTTATGCTTTCTTACGCAGCTGTAGGAATAACATGATAGGATAAACACACCTCTTCAGTGTCACATTCTTATGCAGCTCAATATTAAAAGGAGACTTTACAGATCAAACGGCTGTGTACCTTCTTTTTTTTTTTCAAGTGGAGTTTTCTTTCCACGTGGGTGTTTCATCTCCTGGAGTTTGAGGAAAGTTTTGTGTACCAGTGTGTGTGTGTGTGTGTGTGGGTGTGTGTGTGTGTGTGTGTGTGTGTGTTTGCAATCAGAGCCTGTTCTGTGGGTTGCTGGTTAAGTGTAATTCATGAGCCTCTCTATTAAAAGCTTTTGTTTATACGATGTCGAAACACCATTCCTGAAAACATTCTGGTTTCACTGTGGGTTAAAGAGTCTTCATGTCGTAAGCAAACAGGCTACAAACTACTGACACCTCACCACACACCCATACCTCTCTGACCAGACACACACATATGAACAGACCTGCTTTTGTGTGTGTGTGTGTGTGTGTGTGTGTGTGTATGTGTGTGTGTGTGTGTGTGTGTTAGATAGAGAGAGAGAGAGAGAGAGAGAGAGAGAGAGAGAGAGAGAGAGAGAGAGAGAGAAGGACAGAAGGGATTAATAAAAGCAGGATAAAAATAAACATCAAAACTCCACCCAGTAGTATTCAGAGAGTTCATAAACTCTCCAGCCTCCATATGTGCATCACACTGCTGCCCACTTCACAGTGATCATGTGCTTCTGGGCCTTAATTCATTAGTCTCCAAAGCAAAGTGCCTGAAAAAGAACAAAATGCTCAACGATGACTCTTTTGTTCACAAAAAACACCTTGATATATATATATGTGTGTGTGTGTGTGTGTGTGTGTGTGTGTGTGTGTGTGTGTGTGTGTGTGTGTGCTTGTTTATAATTTTGTTGCTGTGGTGTCTTTTTTAACCTGTTTTCTATACAGCTTACATTCCCAGTTCTAATCCAGGCTTTCTGTATTGCACACACACACACACACACACACACACACACACACACACACATACAAAGCTGCACTGTCCTTCTCTCTCAGTCTCTCTTTCACCCACTTACTGTTTATTTCTGCAACCCACACACACACACACACACACACACACACACACACACACACACACACGTTCACACCTGGACTTCATCAGCCTGTGTATTCTTCAAAGAGCAACTAATGTTTGAGACTAAGAGGAAAAACACTGCTCTAGACAATCTGGCAACCTGCAGCTTTCTCACAAGCTGGCAAAGAGGTGAAAGGTTTACAGAACAGCTCACATGGCATAGCGCGAGAGCGCGCGTGTGTGCGTGTGTGTGTGTGTGTGTAAGGGAGAGGGTGGAGTGAAGGTAACACTAAGGCCATGGAGTAGTATTAATATAAAAGCATGCTGGTGTCTCAAACACCAAGTCGTCTTTTTGTCCTGTGGGACAGTAGAGATGATCCTGATACCATTGAGACTATTTTGCTGTTTACAATATGTGTGTGTGTGTGTGTGTGTGTGTGTGTGTGTGTGTGTGTGTGTGTGTGTGTGTGTGTGTGTGTGCACGCTGAGTAAGATGTCATCCTATCCATTACTATATGATGTTGATTATGTTCTTCATTACAGTAGAATTGCATCATTAGTCATTAACAACGTCCACTTTGTCTACAGTACTGTTCTGTCTTTCTCTGTCTTCTCTCACACACACTTCAGGGATGGTCAGGTAGATGAATAGAGTCAATAAGGGAGTGAGAGCGTTTTAAAGAAGAGCAAAAACACAAAGGGTCAGTCAGAGAGAGAAAGCCAGAGCGAGGGAGAGAGTAGGGAGATGTGTAATTTGTATTTTGCCAACAAAAGCTTTAATCCTCAATACAGACCCATGCTCCTGAGGCCTTCAGCCTTTGTGGCTGCTACTATTGTTGGACACAGAGAAAGAGATTTGGGGCTTGGGTTTCTTCGTTGTCAACCACCCACCAATTTCTGCCTGACAGAGTTTATTTGAAGCTAAGCCTGTGCATGGCGAGGTGGGGTTAAGGGTTAGCGGGATGGCTGAAACGCCTGTTCAACTCATTTAACGCCATCAGTGGATGAGCTTAGTGGCAAGAGCACGCTCAAATGAAGTCGCCACACCATGACAGACATACAGCCTCACAGGTTTGAATGAGCCTTTGGATTATGGGGAGTTTTCCACTCTCAGTGATGCTGAATGTTTAACGGCTGTCAGGAAGGGGGAATGAGTTTATAAGGCCCGATTTAAGGCGGGCATTACCTTAAAATATTGATAATAGAATCGGCCTCCACTTTCCCATCCCTGTTGGAGAAGATGTCAATTCTCAGTTTTAATTCTATCTATAATTTGGTTTGAGAAGGTGTCCATGTAGAAATAACCAGTTTCCGTTCCTAATTCAGAGGAGAGTTTATTGCAACGCGTCGAAAAGAAAGAGACTACGACAAGAACGCTGGTCTTTTGTTAAAAAGCAAAACACTGGTAAGCTAACCAGCGTTAACCAGTGAACAGTGAAGAGACGACAATAGAGGCAGTAGCTTTCAAATATTTGAAAATTTGTCTTAATATTCAATAATGGCATGCCATTGGTGTGTTTGTTTTCGTTAATTGGATGGTTATCCTCGGGGAGGGGGAGGGGGGGTTTGGGAGCTTAATGGTTAGCATGTTTGCCTCTCACCTCCAAGGCTGGGGTTTTGAATCCCTCTTCCTCTTCTGTGAGTACAGAGTTTGCATGTTCTCCCCGTGCTTCGGAGGTTTCCTACGGGTACTCCGGTTTCCTCCTCCAGTCCAAAGACATGAGTTGTTTCCAAATTGTCCATAGTGTGTGAATGTGTGTGCGATTGTGCTCTGCGATGGGTTGGCACCCTGTCCAGGGCATCCCCTGCAACCCTGTATAGGATAAGTGGTATGGAAAATGGATGGATGGATGGTTAGCTAAATTTCCAGTATAACTGTTTTAATCAAGACAGACTAGGACTGGTAAGAGTCCCTTGTCGTTTGAACCATCAGCCCCCTTCAAAATATATAATTTTATCACCGCATGCAGTGGCACAATCCTCCGCTCTCAAATGATGCTTTCAGTTCAAGAAATTATCATGCTCACAAAAGGCTGTGCTGAAGAGGTTATGTGATCCTGAGGAGTCTTGTGCACATACCTAAGCATTTTCTGCTTCTCCCTCCTGACGGAGTGGGTGGTGTTGGTAAGCAGAGTGATGTGGAGTGAGGATGAATGAGCGTAAAAATGGATGAAGGAGAGAAGTGTAAGGCTGCTCCCTGTCTGCCCCCGCACTCATTAGAGCGGGAGAAATCGTCCTCTCCCTTCCTTTCTCGCCTTTCATCTTGCGCCATCTCTCAGAGTTCCTCTGTTTCAACTGCTGCAGTAGATTACTCCACTATCAGACACATCTCTCTCTCTCTCTCTCTCGCTCTCTCTCTCTCTCTCTCTCGCCTACTTTTTGATGTTGGGCTGATCAGTAGGGGCTTAAAAAAAAACAACAAAATCAACCAGCTAAATATAGAGGCTGGAAAAGGCTGAAAATAGGCTTTCATCTCTTCCATAAAGTGTGTGTGTGTGTGTGTGTGTGTGTGTGTGTGTGTGTGTGTGTGTGTGTGTGTGGTGTGTGTGTGTGTGTGTGGTGAGCATTAGCTCATATTAAGAATCCTAGTGTGTAAACATGCATAATAATCATAGATTAACTCTGACTGAGATGCATGGGTGATGAGTTTACATAATCTCTATCTGATTTGTGATCTATGTAGTGGGTGTGGTGAACTTCTCCTTGGCTTTACTAGCTCGCACGCCTGCACATACAGCAATATGGGTTTAAAGGGTAAATATGGGAATGTATTATGTACAGGCTGATATCTTGTATTTACTTACACTTTTACAGTTGCCATTCATTTGTATGCAAACTCACCCTCCTTCTCGTGCCGGCCGAGTAGCATATCATGCAATCTCAGACCAAATACTCATGTTTAATTGATTGATCAGAAAATGGCCGTGTGTCTAATTGTGATGCATCGTCTTGCAACACTTTACAGAAAGAGGTAAAACTGAAACATTTATTGCCATTAACGATTTCCAAACTCAGCCTTGTATATATGAATACACCAGTTTTTAATGTTTAACTTTTTATTGTGGACTCTCGCGTACCATCTGGCCTTTCACAGGTGCTGCTTTATTGGTTTTAGTGTTCGCACTGTTTTATTGTCTGCTCTCATGGGTGACTGCTGTATTTAAAGTTAAACTCCTACTGTACTACATCTGCAGTGTATAACTGATTGCCATAAACAATAATTTCAAAAAAAAAAACAGAAAACCAACCTTTACTAGTCTAAAGAGCTGTTAAACTCACTAAACATTTACACTATATGTCCAAAAGTTAGTGGCCACCTGACAATCACACGCATATGTAGTTCTTTCCTAAACTGTTGCCACAAAGTTGGAGGCACACAATTGTCTAGAATGTCTTTTTATGCTGTAGTGCTACAATTTCCCTTCACTGGAACTAAGGGGTCCAAACTTGATCAAGCATGACAATGCTCCTGTGCAAAAAGCGAGGTTCATGAAGACATGGTTTGACAAGGTTGGAGTGGAAGAACTCAAGTGGTCTGCACAGAGCCCTGACCCTCAACCCCACTAAATCTGGAATTGGATGTTCAACAAACACATGGTCAGGTGTCCATAACCATTTGGCCATATAGTGTATGTGAAATTTTTTTGTATGTTTTGTATTAGAAAGTAGCCGTGAGGGTAGCGTTGCCGCCTTACAGCTACAGGATTGCTGGTTCAATTCTGAGCTTGATTTTCTGTCTGCTTGGAGTTTATGTGCATGTGGTCCTCACCATGTGGGTTTCCTCCCACCTTCCAAAACATGCCAGTAGGTGGACTGGCTAAGATAAATTTCCCCAAGTTGTGAATGAGTGTGTGATGGACTGACATAATATCCAGGGTGTATTCCTGCTGCACTTCTAGTGTTCCCATAATGGGCTCCAGATCCACCTTGACTCTGACCAGGATAAAGCACGTACTGAAAGTGAGTGAGAGAGTGGGTGAGATACTGGTACATCATCTTGTGAATCTGTGTAATTCGATTTGTCAGTGATGCAACAACTGTCTCAAAGGGAGTAATTTGTGGTTATGTCTTAACAGCGTAGACAAAATAGCTCAAAGTACACACAGAAGCGCCTCTGCCTGATCATGCATGCATACCAGAAAACTGGAATGCCTGTTTAATGTATTGCTGCAGTGTTTGAAAGTTGGGTAAAAAATATATAAGGGCAGCTGTGATCATTTATCTCTTGTCACATCCTAAGACCTATATTGTGCCACTGTAACAGTGGCACATTTGAAGACATATTTTCACACATTTTGAACATTTATACACAGAATTCAACAACTGCCCTTAGGCTTCCAATTGTACTGTCACTGATCTTTTAAAAAATACTGAAATCAGAAGGTGTCTGTGTGAAAAGCTGTGCATCTACAGCAATAAGAGCACTTTAAGAGTGCTTTACAATACTTTATTACAATATAAACTCACTGAACCCTTTATTAGGAACATCAGTACACCTTCTCGTTCATGCAATTATCTAATCAGCCAATCGTGTGGCAGCAGTGCAATGCATAAAATCATGCAGATACAGGCCAGTAGCTTCGGGTAATGTTCACATCAACCATCAGAATGAGGAAAGATGTGATCTCAGTGATTTTGACCGTGGCATGAATGTTTGTGCCAGACGGGCTGGATTGAGTATTTCTGTAACTGCTGATCTCTTGGGATTTTCACGCACAGCAGTCTCCAGAGTTTACTCAGAATGGCACAATAAAGAAAAAACATCCAGTGAGTGACAGTTTTGTGGGCGTAAACGCCTTGTTGATGAGAGAGGTCAATAAAGAATGGCCAGACTGGTTTGAGCTGACAGAAAGGCTACAGTAAAAAAAAAGCACCAACAGCATGAATCCGTGGACCCAAACTGCTTTGTGTCAACAGTCCAGGCTGGTGGAGGCGGTGTAATGATGTGGGGAATGTTTTCTTGGCACACTTTGGGCCTAATAATACCAATCAATCATTGCTTGAATGCCACAGCCTATTTGAGTATTGTTGCTGACTGTGTGCATCCCTTCATGGTCACAATTTACCATCTTCTAATGGCATGATAATGCACCATTACGTCACAAAGCAAAAGTCGCCTCAAACTGGTTTCATGAACACGATAATGAGTTTATTGTTCTTCAGTGGCCTTCCCAGTCACCGGATCTGAATCCAATACAACACTTTTACCACTTAAAAACCATAAAGATGGAGCTTTGGACCTCAATTCATATGAACAGTTATGCTATGATGGCTTTAGGACTGCAATTGCCACAAACAGTTTGGCACTCAAGTCTCCATCAGTGAACAGTGGAGAAGTTCAACAAAACAGACTTCATATAAAAACTGTAATGAATTTTCATGGTTTCACAACTGCACTATTTGTCCATGTAGTATTGGTACGTTTATAGAAGGGATTCATTTATTTATAATGGCACTATCCGGTGTCACCCAGATGAGGATGGGTTCCCTTTTGAGTCTGGTTCCTTCAAGGTTTCTTCCTCATATCGTCTCAGGGAGTTTTTCCTCGCCACCATCGCCTCTGGCTTGCTCATTGGGGATAAATTCATAAATTTAAAATCTATGTCCTGAATTTATATAAAAAAAGCTGCTTTAGGACAATGACCATTGTTAAAAGTGCTATACAAGTAAACTGAACTTGAACTCCAAACTGAACTTTTTGGATGTGGTAGAACGGGAGATTTGCAGCATGAAAGTGCACCTGAAAAATCTGCAGAAATTGTATGATGCAATCATGTCAACATGGACCAGAATCTCAAAGGAGTGTTTCCAACATCTTGTGGAATCCATGCCATGAAGAATTGAGGCTGTTTTGAGGGCAAAGGCCCACCCAGTATTAGTATAGTGTTCCTAATAAAGTGTTCAGTTAGTGTATATTAATATTGTTGCATAAGTATAGATATGTATTACCTATTACAGCTAATACATGTCCTGTACGTGCCCTGAATTTTAAAGGGGATGTTGGTTCATTTTCTTCTATATTGAAAAGAAATAACATTTAAAAACACAAATCCTCCTGAATAGTCCTGAAAAATAAGATTCTCATTGAGAAAAGACTTGTATACCTCCCTAAAATTGCTAAATCTTGGTGCTCCAGCTAACATAAGCCAAGAGCTAACGCACAATATATTTTAATAACAACCTCTACTTCTGCAAAATGACATTCCTATCTAAATGAATGGCTTTGGAAGTTTAGCAGAAGCCTGAGTGTGTGTGTGTGTGTGTGTGTGCGTGTGTGCGTGTGTGTGTGTGTGTGTGTGTGTGTGTGTGTGTGTAAATCTCTCTGCTGATGGGCTCTGAACAGCCAGCAGCAGCTCACTGGGAAACAGCAGATCAATGGGAGCCTCCTCTTTCCCTCCTCCAAAGTGAGCTTCTCATTTATCATATCACCAGGTGCCTGCGACTCTTATTTATTTATATATCTCTTCGTCCTTGTCATGCATCTAGAAACTCAATAAAATGTTAAAGCAATTTGTGCAGGTGTCTCTTTTGTGTGTTCAGCTTTAAAGGACAATATTTCTGTTGCGCAGACTACAAAACGCCCTTCGTTAGACGTGTAATGCTTCTCTCCTTCATCATTTTACTTGCGTGAAGCTCACCACTCACATCCTGGAGCACAGAGCAGCTCCTAATGGACAGATGTGGTTTGCTGTGGTTTGTGGGGCAATTAAACTCATGTCCTTAGTACAGGAAAATCGAAAATATTTCAAAACCAGCCCCCAGACAGAACTGAAACAACGTCAGTGAGTTATAAATTTAAAAAAACAAAACAAAAAAAAAAACACATGATGTCATTGACTTCCTGGATAAGACTGGCATTCAGAAAAGAAAAGGGCAATATTTCCACAGCTTTTCCAGTCCACTGTAAAACATATATAAAATATATAAAGGCAGTTTATATTTTTAAAATGCACTTGTCTTTAAAATGATTTCTCTACCTTTATGGATGCATATGAATTTGCTCCTAATCTAATATTGCCTTGAGTCCACACCTTTATTCAATAAATCCTTCACTTACTGGACTCTGTTACTGGGGCGAGGTGCCAGTACAAATACACACTCGCAAACTCGCGAACACACTCACACACTCACATGCTCTGTCTATTTAAGTAAGATATCTGTCTCAGTCCCTTGCTTTGGTGATTAGATAACACTGCTGGCTCGATAAAAACAGAATACATCACAGAGTAAAGACGTTTAGAGTGCCAAATTCAATCCCTCCTTTCCACTGCAGCGGTTTGTGTTGGGCTCTTAAGCTGCACAGTGAGTGTACAGTGGTGTCTTTAGAGCCAGGGCAGTAATCCGGCTCTTTCACACGGCTCAGTTTGAAACTCAATAGGAATGTAGAAGCAGATTTACTCCCAAATCCCTCTGCAAACACAACGCTAACGCTCGTCTCTGGGTACCAACAGGACTCCTGTGTTTGTTCCCTGTGTGCGTGTCTGTATGTATGTGTGTGTCCATGTGTTTGCTGTGTGAACAGCTGAGGGTGATCTTTTTTGTTTGGTCTAGTGACTCACAGATCTTTATCCCACTTGCTCATTAGATCTAGTGTGAAGTCTGGCTATGCTAAAGTAGGCTAGTCAGAGTTTGAGTCTCTTAGGTTTACCAGGCTTTTTTTAAAATTAATTAATTAATTAATTTATTTATTTATTTATATCACCAATATCTATTCTGAGTTAGCAGGACAGAGTTTTCCTTAGCAATCATATTAGCAGTGATAACAGAGGCCTAAGTCTGCATCCTGAGCTGCTTTCTATACCATTATATAATAATAAATGCTTCATAGTTTTCACTGATTGATTAACTCACCCAATACAATGGGTTTCAAATACATAAAGGGTGGAGTGTGGAGAAACACTAACTGGCTAACATTAGCATTAGCTAGTACGAGCTAAAACAGGGCAACGAATGAAAAGACACAGATCCATAGAATACATATGATAAACGTGAGCAAAAGCCTCTAATATCTTACTTTTACCCAATATACCCAGGTTTTATTGCATAAATACTCTAAAGAAAACACACCAAAACACCTACTGGCCTATTTTAGTGCTAGTTAGACAGTGTAGATGATAAATATACACATATCTGTCAACATTACACACACCAAGAGTGGACAAAAGTATCGGTCGGCTTGCTATGAACTCCAATATTTAAAAATGTACATACAGTCCCTTCCAAAACTATTGGAAGGGGAAGGCCAATTCAATTGTTTGTGCTATACACCAAAGACATTTGTGTTTGATATCAAAAGATGGATATGAGAGTTTAGGATTTAAAGTATAAAAGTTTTCAGCTTTTATTTCCTAGTGTTTACATCTAGATGTGTTAAACAACATAAAACATAGAACATTTTGTACCAGACCACTCAATTTTTAGGTGAGCAAAAGTATAGGGTACTTTTTTTTTTTTTTTTTTTTTTTTTTTTTTTTTACAGATAAGTCTCAAAGTAAATTAAAGTAAACAACACTTAATATTTGGTTGCATATCACTTGGTTGCAATTCTTTGCCAATTTCAATCTGGTTTTCCGATTATTACTGCTGATGAGTTGTTTGTATCCTGTGGTATGGTATGCTCTCTGTGATATTTCTGCTTTTGGAGTCTTCTTCAAATGGTGGATTGTGATACCTTCACCCCTGCCCTGTGGAGGTTGTTGGTGATGTCACTGACTGTTGTTTTGGGTTTTTCTTCACAGCTCTCACAATGTTTCTGTCATCAGCTGTTGGCTGCTTGCTGTCAGGGCCGACCCATTTGGTGTCTGCTGTGCAGTACACCAGTGGTTTATTTCTTTTTCAGGACATTCCAAATTGTTGCATTGGCTACGCCCAATGCTTGTACAATGCCTCTGATTGATTTTCCCTCTTTTCTTAGCTTCAGAATGGCTTGCTTTTCTCCCATAGACAGCTCTCTGATCTTCATGTTGGCTTCTCCTTTTTAACAAAAATTTCAGTCTTCACAGCTGAAACTGAAGGCTAAAACCAAGAGTTCAGAGTTATTTATTGTTTAAACAGTCAATCTAGCAGGACACACCTGGGTAACAAGAAACACCTGTCAGTCACATGTTCCAATATTTTCACTCACCTACAAATTGGGTGGTCTGATACAAAATGCTGTGTTCTATGCTGTTTAACACATCTACATATAGGAAATAAAAGCTGAAATTCTAAACTCTCTTATTTCATCTAAACTTCTCATCTTCTAAACTCTCATATTCATCTTTTGATGACTGAATGTCTTCAGTCTACAGCAAAAACCAATGAATTGGCCTTACCATTTCAGTCGTTTAGGAAGGGACTTTAACTCACCAAAAACACCCATTAAGACACTAGCCGACTAGAGAGAACAGCTTAACAACTGGCTAATGATATAACTGCCCCAAGTCAGCTGACTATCATTCACTAGCTTCCCACCAAATTACAGAAATAATAAATGCCAACTCCATCACACCTGAATCCATTTTCTTCTTATAATATCAAACTCTTTCATGCTAGCATACCAGTTTGTTTTGCTTCCACTTCTATGCTCCTACAATCTCTCTATTCTGATTGGCTGTGGCTCCTGCCAGTCATTGTGTAGTTGGGCTTCTTTTAGCTGGGCCATGATGGTGTTTGATGTATCTGAGCTGGCATATGATATTTGCATACAAATTCCCCTAAGATTCCTGCCCCTGACACAGTGCCGACTGTCAGTTACTATTACAGGATTGTCAGGGTGAGTCACAGCAGCTCAGGCATGTCGTAGTATAAAGTATTGATTCTTATCTGACTCAGTAAACTTTTCCTGATGAAAATTTTTTTTTTTCTGTTTTAACAAAAAAGTCCTATGCACTGTAGATTTAAAGACATGGACATAAGTACATTGTATAGCTTTCAAAAAGTAGTGGCAGCCATCTTGAAGTCGGACTGATATCAGTGCAGACACGTGTCAGATTTGGGTCGGAAGTATCTGAAAGCAGAATTGTACATTTAGAAGTTATTTGGTTGATAAGTAGATTTTTGTATTTGTTTGTTTTTAAATAATCTTACACCATTACACTGTTTTATGAAGATGTCTATTTACATGTGGTATTACTGAGCCAGACCAACAAGTGTGTGATCATTTATCAGTCCATACAGGATTTTGCTGAGTTTTTTTTTTTTTGTGATTGTTGCAGCCAAAAATATTTGATTTTTCTGCTGCTTTTTTCAAAATTTGCGATGCAATTTACAGAGTTTTTTGTGCTTTTTTTTTTTTTTTGCAGAAAACTACTTGAATTGGCGAAATTGCAATTGCATGTAATTGTTTAATACGGTCTTTTGCAGTGATGTTTGTTGTTAAATGAGACCTTTTAGCTGCACTCATGTTCGGCGCACATGAATCAAAGAGGACTTTGGCTGAATGCACGTTGTGATGACGTCACATGATGCATCTTAGCCCAAATCTGCGGAAACTCTGCAGTGATTTTGAAACATTGCAAGCTCCTGCAAATATTGCAGAGTGTCCTTGATTGTGTGTTCATTTCTGCAGATGCAAAAATTGCTAAATCCTGGAGGTACTGCTCATGCACTTCTTTTATTTGTTAGCACTTTGTAGCTCTGGTGCTAAACTAAACTGACTTGAGACATCAAATATGTCTTGGATGATACTCCTGTGCAAAAAGAAATGGACCAGGCCCAAAATGGCAAAATATTAAGCTTTTAGTGGTCTTAACAAAATTAGCAAGAATTAAACAAACAGACTCCTGAGACCTGCTGTGCTACCATTTGCTTGTTTACTTTTGCTGCATTCAACTGTTTGGGGGAAAAGCTAGAAACAGGGAAATTCACTTATATGGCCTTCTTGTACGCAAAAGTAAACTCATGATAATTATTAAAATGTTTGGTGTAAAAACTAGCACGTGTCTGGATGTACAAAATTACAATAAAATAAAAATAAAAATCTGTCTGCAAGTTTACCCGCTTAAACATTTAAAGAAATCAAAGGATAAAGCTGTCACATACTAAGTTACTTTAGCTATTTGTTTAATTCTTGATAATTTTCTGACCAATGATTTGTTGTTAAGACCATTAAAAGCTTAATATGTTGCCATTTTGGGCAACAAAATGTAATAAAGTTAAGTAAACATACTAGAGTAAATTAATTTGACCTAAACCAACTAAATTGTGTTGACCCAACTAAACTGATTTATTTTGAATGAACTAAATTAAATTGTGTAAAAACGTTCTTCAGTTAAATTAAGTAAGACTAATGAATTCATTTTTTTTGAGTGTAGATAGCTAAACCCTGGTGTGTAATCTGTCTGCTGACCACTGGCATTATGGGAGTCTGATGCTTCGGAGGCATGTATTAAACTCTTATCAGCCCAGAATGTGGTGTTAATTCTGGGCGTCTAAGCAGGAGATTAGGGAAAGTCGGAGAAGTGTTTTGGGGTGGTGATGGGGCTCCAGAGTGCAGGAGGGGGCATGAATTCCATGGATGCCTCCTGGATCAGCGTCCAGCGCTGCTGTGTTTGTATACGGATCAGCAGCAGCTTCACCACCAGACGCTCTACTAGTCCAGAGTCTCGTACTTATAAAGACGCAGGGAGACGAGATCCTGCTCCGAGTCTGACTTTAACTGGTTTAAACCTAATTCTGAAGTACCAAATCCAGTAGTGGTAAATATGAAGAATTAATAAAGCATCAGAATCATAGCACAGCCACTCCATACCTTTTTTTGTATCATGTTGCTGGGCTAAATTAAAAATGGGATAAAGTAAGTGGAGGTTAGTCCCTTTATTGTTTTCCAGCCTCAACAGCCTGGCAGACTCACGCATGACAAATTTTCACTCATAAGCACTCACACACACACACACACACACACACACATACACACACAATTCACACACAGAGGAAACTGAAGGTCTGTCTGAGTGAAATGACACTGGCCCCTGTGGTGCAGAGTGGATGATGAGAAATGTGTTGTCAGTGGTGACCTGATGTTTTCTGCCTCTCTCCATGAGGCTTCTCATTAACGTGAGAGAGAGGGAATGAAAAAAAGTTTACAAATAGAATTTAGCTATGAGCACTTGGGCTTATGAGAGTGGCTCAGTTCTGGGAAATCTTACGTCATTTCTGCTGCCAGAGAGAAGCAGCTAATATCAAGTTCTATGAACATCTTCGTTTTACAAAACTACATAATAAGACGTTGTCGGTTGACCTTGTATTATCAGAGAGAATTGCAGAACTTTTTGTGTGTTTATCATTTTAGGAGACCAAACATCAAGATGATGATATTTATACATGGCAGTCTTAACATTATGTGGTGCATTTGGCTGATCCCCAGAAATAAATGGCTTTAAAAAAAATATATATTTTTTTTTTTAAAAAGCCAAAAGATTGTGAAGACTGTGTGTCTGCGTGAATGCACAGACTGATGAATAGAGCTTTATGAGTCAGCTAACTCTTAATCAGGGAAATATACATTCCACTTGCTCGGGAAATGGGAGTTCATAGTTGTTTTAGAAACAGATCCTGATCTTCCAACAGCAATAAGATTTTGAATGGAGATGAAATTGTATTAAAGTGGATCACAAAAAATAAAAGAGGAAAATTTAAGGTCTTACAACTACGTAAATCTGAAAAAAATTAAAAAATAAAAAATCTGTTGGTTTTGTAAGCAGCAGAACTAAAAGTCTCCTGAAATTACATTGATGAAATCTCATTTCTTGGGTTTACCAGTACAATGAAGTCACTGTTGAAATGACTTAAGTAGCTGATTATTACTGTAATCTTACTAATCTTCAGTTCATTGTCGGGAGTTACAGTTACCGATTGGCTCAAAGCCCCTTACACAGCCTTTTTCTGCAGGTTATAACATGATCGTGCTCTGGTAATTATTTTGCCGTTGCAAGAATATATATATATATATATATATATATATATATATATATATATATATATATATATATATATATATATATATATATATATATATATTTTTTTTTTTTTTTTAAAGCCAGGTAAGATAAATTGGGTAACTGCAAATACTTCTGTGTATTGATGCGAACTTTTATCCTGTTGGACTAACTAAGGGGAAAAAAATTTAGCCTGGTCTTAAAGATACAGATGAGGACATTTCAAAACTCTTTGGCACCAAACTAATCTAATGCTAAGGCAAGGCTTCATTTTGTGAGGAGAGGTTTAACTGCAAGATGTTGAGCTTCTCTTTTAATGATAAGTACAGAGAGAAAGAGAGAGAGAGAGAGAGAGTGATGTAAAGGAAAACAAATAGAGTGTTATCAGCTTCTGAGGTTATCAGGTAAAGTATGCACACAGATAACAGCTTAACCCCCAACACAAACACACACACACACACACACACACACACACACACACACACACACACACACACGAACACACACACGCACATGAATATTACTATCATTATACATATTCAGACCTATTTTCTCATGTCTTCTATTATATCCAATATGTGGGTGTTTGTATGGTGATTCACTAAATCTGCGGCAGTTTGGCCACGTATATACTGCACTGTTTGCTGGGATTTGGATGCAGCTGAAAGCAATGGTTCGTTATGGATTTGGGATCAGTTCAAACCGTAGATTATGAACCATTGTGATGTTGTGAAACTTGGTCTGAGGTGTGGCGATGACTGAATAAAACCACTGGTTTGATAATCTTTCATGACTCAGTGGGAGAATACTGAGACATTATGAATCCTAGAAATCAAATGAACCCCCGCCTTGCAGTCTAAGGTATGCTAACTAGGAGCGGCAGCCTTTGGTACCATTAGTATACTGGTGCCGGTGTAGGGGGGTGGAGCGTTGAGGGGTCAAAAGGTCATTTGGTGGAGTTAGAATCAGTTTGTTAATCAGGTTTTAAAATGTCGCCCTCTGCATTCTGCATCACTTGCACAAACTCTCATGCGCAAAGCCTGACACATGTTCCATCTCACAAGACCATCTCCGAAAACGTCACACCTTCTCCGGTAGCCATTTTCTTTCCATTCGTTTAACTTCTGACTCACTTGCAAAATCAATTTCATCATTTTAATCACCACAATCTACTGTAATATCCATCCCCATTAGAAGAGAGTGTTTAACTGGTTTTAACCTCCTGATGCTGCTATAGTGGATGTGAACTGGTGGTTATACCAGTGTGAGAATGCTGTTAAAACTCCCATCAGCGCCTACACACAGGTGAACGGTCACCACAAACTGCTCTACGTTAAGCCTGTCCGTGCATGCGTGAGTGCATTGCTCATTTGCACATTGAACGTACATTGTTCGAAATCTATGTGTGTGTATGATGTTTTAAAAATGCGTCAGTCAGTGAAGGTGCTGATGTGACTCGGCGTCTGTCTCTCTGGGCCCTCATGTTTGTACACTGATTATAACACTTGGGAGCCAACAGGCCTTCCATCAGAACAAACACAGATGGACAGCTACTGAAGGACACACACATTCTCTTTTTCCACACACTCACTCACAGGGGTCCCTGTAATTAGAAAGAAATTCTGCCTCTTTATGGTCTCATAAAGCTCCCAGTGCAAACAAGTTTACAGCTTCAGCAGTAATTGACTCTTTGTTTAGTGCTTATTGTACAGAATTACAGCTCTCATCAGCACTTAGTACACCGCTAATCAGCCTTCACGAGACACCAGCGTGACATCTTTATGATCCAGGTACAAGGAAATTTAACACACAATCGCACTCAGCAGTACACTTGCACTTAAAGAAACACTTGGATTGTAGGGTGATTTTGCTTCAGTCAAAGTCATTTAAAATAATAAATGAGCTTGCGCTCATGAAAACCACATGAAGTGTTGGCCAGAACATGTAAGTATATTGTTTCAATTAAAATATTATTTCAAGCACAATCCATGTAAACAACACAGGGGTCTGACTACATCCAAAGCTGTGTGTGTTTGTGTGTGTGTGTGTGTGTGTGTGTGTGTGTGTGTGTGTGTGTGTGTGTGTGTGTGTGTGTGTGTGTGTGTGTGTGTGATGGCTTGCTTATTCTAACTCATTAATGTTTTGCTGACTAATGTGATCAAATAAAATAAAATGTTACTAGTGGACAAATATATCCTCCGGCATATCATTTTTATTAAGTCTTTTAATATTCTTTGTTAACTACCTACACACTGCTGTATCCCATTCTATATTCTCCCTTGTATGTTGTTTTCATTCAAAGTAGCAGTAAAGGTTTATCCTGTGAATTGACCCAACGCCAACAGAGGTGCAATCATACTGTATATACAAGCTATTCGAAAAAAAAGGTTAACCGAAGTGTGTCCACAAAGGAGGTTCAGTTTAGCCCTCCAGCGCAGCAGCCTAATTGCTACCCCAATTTCGCCTCAGATCACTGAAATGACCATTATTCCAGATTTAAATTCAACCTTACAGCATTACTGGTATATCCACCAAAAACTCTGATTATTTGGAATAATGGGATAACAATGAAGTTATAATTAAGTGGCCATAATCAAGAAACAAATCAGATATTCTGCAGATACACCATGGTCCTATGGACAGCCCAAAACCTGGACATGTCACTTAAGGTGTGTGGATAGATTACCTTAATTTTGACTTGTCTGCGAAACAGTCAGTACCAGTTTGCTTATCATCATAGGCCTATAGAATGAGCTGTGCTCATGCGTATTTAATCAATCATACATAAATAAAGTTTGTTTTTAATGCTAGTCAACAACACAGGTCGCGCCTTGTTTCTTTCTTTTCTTTTTTTTTTTTTAAAGAGTCTGATTGGCTCCCAGACTATGTTTAACTGCTTTCCTGCCGCCGCTTTTCACGGTTTCTGAACGTGTGTGCGTATGTGCGTGTGTGTGGGTGTGTGTGTGCGTGTGCGTATGTGCGTGTGCGTGTGTGTGGGTGTGTGTGTGTCGGTCTCGGCTCATTAGACAGGGGGCGCACGGTGAGGTGAGATCCTGATGGAGTGTTCTGGCTCCGATGGGCGTGGCCTCGCGTAGCTCCACCCCCCGCGCGGAGTGTGTGTGTGTGTGTGTGTGTGTGTGTGTGTGTGTGTCTCTCTCTCTCTCTCTCTCTCAATAGGAAAAGAGCGACAGGCGGCGAGCGCAGCACTCACAGTGGGGACGCGGTTTGAAATCCGATCCGGGCTAATTTTTTTTTTACCCCCCTCCTCCTCCAGAGTCCGGAGCTCCAAACTGTTTAGCGGGAGTTCGTGAGTCCAGCAGTTTCACACAGAGGAGCGCCCGAGCAGAGAGAGGAGCTCACATCGGTCCGACCCGCGCCGCGCACCTCCGCCACGTTCCCCGCCGGTTAGTGGGACGAGGTGGACTGTGTACTGACTGAGGCTTTCTTTCTCAACTGTAACAGTCAAACCGGGCACAGGCGGAGAGAGGAGCTGAAGTTTATTTGGATTGCCCCGTAAGGAAGAGCTGGACACGGCTGATCTTTAGTGCATCTTGGCTGGACCCACTGGACTATCCACCTTCTCAAGAACCAGCTGTGCAATTTACGGTGATTTCTAATTGCTGAGGATTACTGGCAACACGGGAGATTTTCGGGTGATTATTATTATTATTATTATTATTATTATTATTATTATTATTATTATTATTATCCTTGATGGTGTTATTGTTGTATTATTAGTAGTATAATACAACAATAACAGTATTATAGTTTTATTGCCGGGTGTTATCATTATCATCATCATCATCATTACTATTATTATTATTATTATTATTATTATTATTATTATTATTATTATTAACAACAACAATTATATTTTTGTTGTTGTTGTTGTTATTGTTGTTGCTGATGATGATGATGATGTTGACAGTTATTGCTTCTTCCTTGTGTTCTGGTTTAAGTGAAAGAGGCTGCTTGCTTCCCTCCGTTTCCTCCTTCTCACCTCAGACAGGTCGGCTGAGTTTTAGTTAAAGCTGCTTTTGCTGCACAATCCAATCAGAGCCAAGTGAAACGAAACATATCCTGTTTCTGAAACGATACCCTACTCCCTGTTCCCCACAAACGTCCTTAATGGTATTAACTCTTAAGCAGTGTATTGTAGAATTTCATGAGCGCACTGGATATTTTCCACTAGGCTTTCGGACACGGCTGCAGAATGTCCAAAACCCTTTAAACAGTGCACTGTGTGGTGTATAGGATACAGTTTCAGACGTGCCAGCAGCGATCACTGTGACAGAGCCACTTAAGCGAGGCAGCTCGGGTTCCGGTGGGTCAGGTGCTGCGCGCGCTCCGAGTCTGCGCACTGCGCGGCACTGTGAGGAGACGGAGCTCGCGTACCTGAGCGTCTCTCTTCATCTTCCTCCATTCACACACGCTGTCTCATTGTATATGTATGTTTCAGTGATGAAACCGGGGAGTTCTGAATTTTTAGGAGGAGGCTTTCGAAAGACCGAAAAGCCCACAAACTCCAGCCTTAACACTGAGAGAGAGAGAGAGACCGTTCATGCGCGTGCTGTTGGAGACTATATGCCAACATCCGCGTCCTGTTCTGCTAAACAATTGCAATGCACAACCTGCAGTGGTTTAGCTTCACAATGCACTCTGTACTGTGGTAGTGCGCTGTTTTAAACGTTGGCTCTGTGTCATGGTAGAACGTAATTTTAATAATAATAATAATAATAATAATAACAACACTGTGTTTAATACATTGTCCAGTTTTTCTTCCTCGCCGAGAAGTTCAGAAATCATAACATCTCACCGCTGTTTGTGGTAAAGCCACGTCCGCTGTGATGAGGGACTAGCATGTGTGGTTAGGTATGACGCATTTAAAAATAAATAAATAAATATATAAGAAAAGAAAAAATAATAAGCCTTCTCGATGTTTCATCAGGGGTCACCTCGAAGCCGGTTATGTTTTTTTTGTGGTTCACGGAAGGCAGTCGAGCCTCTCTGTGTCCATTTACGCCCATTACGGAATGGACATCTGAAAGCAATTTTGCGCATTATATTGCGTTTAACGTCTCGCGGGGTGTTAACGGGGCGCCAGCGGGAATCATTAGCCACCTGCGAACTCCATATAGCCATTACTTAGCCAACACGAGGCTTTTCCCCTACTGAATGCGATGGATAAAACGTGGGTTTATTAAATTTCATGGGCAATATAATCAGTGTTGATCCTGTTTTATGAAGATGGTCAAATGGTGGCTACAGTTTCCTGCCTGCAAAGAGCTCCATATGGATTTAGGGATGAGATTGTCTTCAGTGCTATTACATGACTACATTTTGATGCATTTCCTCAGACTGAGCCACACACCCTGCTGAAAAAACAACAACAACAGAAATTCTAATGGTTTCCACTACAAATACCAGTACAAACCATTAGCTGTTAACCATTAAAACCGTCACTAAATGGTTTCCATTACGTAGTAGGACATATTAAGGACATACAGTACTGTGCAAAAGTTTTAGGCACCCAATTTTTTTTTTTAGTACAAACTTTGTTATAGATTTTTTTATTTCATTTTATGACTTCTACATTATCAAGTCGGTACAAAAAACATTTTAGATTCCCAAACATTAGTTTTCTAGCACAAAATTAAATACAGAAAAATGTTTGTATGTCATTAAAGAAAGCAGCATATTACATAAGAGACACTTTTCAGACAAAAAACACAATGAAGGCTGCTGGGTTTTGCTGGAAACATAAGAAGTGTGAAAGTCAAAGTCTCCAGAAGAACTGTGTCTGGTTCTGCAAGATGCTCAATAAAACTTACCAGCTCATTTCCTTATAAAACTGCACTAAATGTACCGGAGACTACTATTTTTATTTTTATTTTTTTGTCACACCAGATATTGGCTTTGTTTCATTTACTACTGTTTACTGCTCTTTACGATATTTTTTTAAAATGTAGAAACATTTAATTTCATTATTTTGAAGGCGTCTTTGCTCTACAGCATTTCTTTGCATGTGCCTAAAACTTTTGCACAGTACTGTAGGTCCTTAATGGTATCCACTAGACATAACATGCCACCAATAGAAGGCAACAAATTAACAGTAGAGACCCTCAGAGACAATTACAGTTTCCATTTAAATCAATACAATTCGCATTATAACCATTAAAACCATTACAAAATGGTTTCCATTGCGTAGTAGGACGTATTAAAGACATAGGTCCTTAACGGTATCCACTAGACATAACATGCCACCAATAGAAGGCAACAAATGACTCTCAGGGACCATTACAGTTTCTAGTAAAGCCAATACAATTTCCATTAAAACCATTATAAAATGGTTTCCATTATGAAGTAGGACGTATTAAGGATGTTGGTCATAAATGGTATCTACTAGACATAACATGCCACCAATAGAAGGCAACAAATTACCAGTAGAGACCCTCAGGGACCATCACAGTTTCCATTAAACCAATACAATTCCCATTATAGCCATTAAACCCATTACAAATTCTATGGCGGTTTCTATTGTTTTCTTTTTTGTTGTTGTTGTTTTGTTTTGTTTGTTTGTTTTCAGCAGGGCAGTTACTCCATTAGACTATCCAGAGTCTGTAATCCAGAGCTCAGGTTCATTCTGCATACTAGACCAACTGTTGACGTGAACAGGAAATCTGGGTCCGTCTCTTTCAGCAAAAAAAAATATGCCTTTATCGATTTACTAACCAGCGACAGCCCTTAAAAGAGCAGCTTCAGACCTGGGTCTGACTTAAAATCAATGTGTGTCACTCAGGTTGCTCAGGGAGGACCTCAGACAGGGAACTTTGCTGCACTCTGGACTGATTAGACCCCTTTCTTCCCCTCACTGTCAGTCTGTTTCATGCTCATCCTGGTTTTAATCAGCCTCTGTTCACATTCTCATTTTGCAAGGGCAGGGTCCACAGTTGTCTGTCTGCTCGGTGTTCAGTAGTGTGTACGCTTACGTGTAACGTTTGTATATGCCTGTAGACACACTTAGAGCGACCTGATGACAGGCATGTTTCCTTTTAAAAGCGAACAGCCGTAGGTCCGCTTCATGAAAGGGTTCTTTGTCATTTGTGCAAATGCGGCTTGTTTTTTTTTCTTCTTCTCTCAAAAAAGTGCAGTCATTCATGGCCACTTTCTCGCTTTGATTTTTTAAAAATGGAGTTCTGTGAAAATGGATTATGATGTCTGTAATACAGTGCGCAGCACATACGCATGCACACACACACACGCACACACACACACACACACACACACACACACACACAAGCTCCGGGAAAGATTACCTCCACTGTCTCGTGCATTCGCTTTCCTGTCCCTCATTTTCTCTTGCTGCTTAATCTGTGTTAAATATGAGACCTGGACTGGTCAGGCAGGACCGGACTGCATAATTATTATAGATTTTCTTTTTTTTTTTCTCCTTCTTTTTTTTTAAAATGCAGAATGTGACTAGCATGTGACAGGCTTTGGTTTTAAGGCTGTCTTAGAAAAAAAACAACAACATGAAAGCCTCAGCCATCACAGAATATTTAGAGCCCAGACTCAAGCAGTTACATTTTTGTATACATATTTTAAATGCTTCAGTTATTACCACTAAATAGTTGCAGCTGCATTGATGCACAAATATTTATCTGTGCCAGGCAGCCTAGCATCTCAGTGTAGCTTGCAGGCCTTGTCTGTTTTAGCCTGGTATGAGCATGTTTTTTCATGCATATTTCTCTTTGATTCAGCTCACAGACCAGTGAGAGACTCAGCTAGTGAACATGCAGATATGTGGTAGCCAACACGTTCATTTATAGGCCCAGCCAATACGATTTGTATTGCACTGGGACTAGAATCAATTTCTTAGTAAATCCCTTGCACAGATATGACCTGGTCTGAAGTCCAGGCATTGCTACACAGTAGATTTGCACTACTGCTAATCAGTCATGAGGGCCTGCCAGGCCTCGCCACACTTCTCTGTGTTTAGACTATGCTGCTAACTTTAAACTACATTAAAGGCAAAGCTAGTACATTACTGTCTCGCACCCTCACTGAGAGGTGGTGTTAGAGACCAGATCCAGCCGTCGGAGCCGTAACCTGTCGCTGCCCTTTTTATTGCACACCTCACTAGCAGTACTTTATATGGGCACTTTGTTTCTGCAATGAGGAAAATAGTAGAGTAGTGGTAGGGGCTTTGGGAGACTTTGGCGCGAACGCTGCTTTGTCAGCCAAGACCCATGATCCCTGTGTTACTGTAAGATACAGGAGACTCCAGGAGCCCATGCCAGAATCACACACACACACACACACACACACACACACACACACACACACACACACACACACACACTCCAGACTGACACGCTCCAGAAATACACAGAGCAGATAGACTCCACAAATACACCCTTCACACACACACAGCCCAAGCTGATACACTATCACTCTACAGCGCTGAAACCACTGCCGCTCTGCCAGCCAAAGAAAATATGCCGTTGCTCAACACATGGTTTGTGTGTGTGTGTGTGTGTGTACAGTGTGTGTGTGTGTGTGTGTGTGTGTGTGTGTGTGTGTGTGTGTGTGTGTGTGTGTGTGTATTTTGGTGTGTGTGGGTGGGTGAATAGGTTCCCTCAGGGCTAGACCTCCCCTCAGTATGGACTGACCAATACATAGTCTATACTCCTCAGGAAAAAGAAAAACAGGAGTGTTTGTGTGTCATCTGAGGTCGTCCTCGAAAAATGCCAGCGTTTAACATTAATATAAACCTTGTGTATTTATCTGTGTGTGTGTGTGTGTGTGTGTGTGTGTGTGTGTGTCTAAGCCAAGGTTGTAAAAATAACAGGAGTTGATGTTTAAGACAACACACAGCTCTATGACATTCAGAGCAGAAGACCCATTGTTGAGCACAGAATCCTAG